>VCII01000264.1:132500-134435 GCA_006030095.1 Triplophysa siluroides | reverse complement strand
GAACCCTAACCCTACCCTAACCCTAACCCTACCCTAAACCGAAACCCTAACCTAACCTAACCTAACCCAACCCCCCTAACCTAACCCTAACCCTAACCCTAACCTAAACCCAACCCAACCCAACCCTACACCTAACCCTAACCCTAACCCTAACCCAACCCTAACCCTAACCCTAACCTAACCTAACCTAACCCTAACCCTAACCCTAACCCGAAAACCCTAACCCGCACCCTAACCCTAAACCCTAACCTACCCTAACCTAACCCGAACCCTAACCCCGAACCCAACCCTAACTAACCCTAACCCCTAAAAAACCCTAACCCTAACCCAACCCTAACCCTAACCCTAACCCGAACCCTCCCAACCCTAACCCAACCTAACCCAACCCTAACCCTAACCCGAACCCTAACCTAACCCAACCCTACCCTACCCAACCCGAACCTAACCTAACCTAACCCTACCCTACCTAACCCTAACCCTAACCCTAACCTAAACCGAACCTAACCCGAACCCTAACCCTAACCTAACCCGAACCCTAACCCTAACCCTAACCTTAACCTAACCTACCCTAACCCTAAACCCGAACCTAACCCTAACCCTAACCCTAACCCTACCCAACCCTACCCTAACCCAGCCCTAACCTAACCTACCTAACCCTAACCTACCCTAACCCTAACCCTAACCCTAACCCTAACCCTAACCCTAACCCTAACCCTAACCCTAACCCTAACCCTAAACCCTAACCCTAACCCCTAACCCAACCCTACCTACCCTAACCCTAACCCAACCCTAAACCTAACCCTAACCCTAACCCTAACCCTAACCCTAACCCTAACCCTAACCCTAACCTAACCCTAACCCTAACCCTAACCTAACCCTAACCCCTAACCCTAACCCTAACCCTACCCAACCCTAACCCTAACCCTAACCCTAACCCTACCCTAACCTAACCTAACCTAACCTAACCCTAACCCTAACCTAACCTAACCTAACCTACCTAACCCTAACCCTAACCCTAACCCTAACCCTAACCCTAACCCTACCCTAACCCCGAACTAACCCTAAACCCTAACCCTACCCTAACCCTAACCCTAACCCTACCCTACCCCCTAACCGAACCCTACCCTCCCAACCCTAACCCTACCTCCCCTCCCTACCCTAACCCCACCCTAACCCTAACCCTCCCTAACCCTAACCCTAACCCTAACCCAACCCTAACCGAACCCTAACCCTAACCCTAACCCCTAACCCTAACCCTAACCCTACCCTAACCCTAACCCTAACCCTAACCCCTAACCTAAACCCTAACCCGAAACCCTAACCCTAAACCCTAACCCTAACCCTAACCCTACCCTAACCCTAACCTAACCCCCTAACCCTAAACCCTAACCCTACACCCTAACCCCTAACCCTAAACCCGAACCCGAACCCCCCAACCCAACCCGAACCCTAAACCCGAACCCGCCAACCCGAACCCGAACCGTCGAACCCGAACCCGACCCGAACCCGAACCCTAACCCGACCCAACCCGAACCCGAACCCTAACCCTAACCCTAACCTAACCCTAAACCTAAACCCTAACCCGACCCAACCCGAACCTAACCCTAACCCTAACCCTAACCCAACCCAACCCTAACCTAACCCCAACCCGAACCCGAACCCCCGAACCCCCTAACCCAACCTAACCCTACCCGACCCTAACCCGAACCCGAACCCGAAACCCGAACCCTAACCAACCCGAACCTAACCCGAACCCGAACCCGAACCGAACCCGAACCCTAACCCGAACCCTAACCCACCCTAACCCTAACCCGAACCCGAACCCGAACCCTAACCCCGAACCGAACCCTACCGAACCCGAACCCTAACCCGAACCCGAACCCGAACCCTAACCCTAACCCGAACCGAACCCTAACCCGAACCCGAACCCGAACC
>VCII01000264.1:0-127500 GCA_006030095.1 Triplophysa siluroides | reverse complement strand
AAATAAAGATGGGTGCCATGCCAAATGAAATGTGTAACTGTATTAGTCATTACAAGTGTAGTGGAGTGAAGTTAATATTAAAAATGTTGTCAAGGAGAGTAAAAGCTGTTAATGTCTTTAATACTCAGTACAACTAAGTTGCCAAAAATATACTTAACAGTAACTAATTACATTTACTCAAACACGTCACACCACTGCAATCATTTGAGAACACGGGACCATGAAACCAGAATAAAATGACACCAGAAGCGGTTCTGGATCAGAACAAAGTGGGCTATATAGTGTTAGAATATTAAACATGTCCTCACACCTCTATATTAGTGCAAATGCAACCACATTTCTAAAACGCAAATCAACAGGTCTTAACTGCATTATCACACAAGGTAAAAGTGTGACCCCCAGAACCAATTAAAAGCATTGCACCACTCGGATACAACAACATTTAGACTACAATTATTTTCCAGGAATATTTTCACTCACCTCATAGTCTCTGTGGTGGATTAGTGTGAGGAATATTGCACCTTATGTTCTGGAGCAAGAAAAGATTCAAATTATTGCAAGTTACAGAAAAGAATGCACTCTAAAATACTCAGTACGTGCACAACTCGTGACAGACATCTGCAAACCGCTCTGCTCACACTGCATGGCAGCAGACGAACAAAGCTATCCTCCTACAACAGCCATCAAAACGGCCGATCCTTACCACAATACACCAATCAAACGAATAGGAGAGCGCAGACGACGGAGCTCATTTTAAATCAGTATAAAACCCGCCTTCTGCTTTCATAACCAATCATTATCAGCGGTGACCTTTCCAGCCAATGAGCTTCAGTGTCACTGTGGAGCGCCATTAAACCAGATTGTTACAGCTGAGCAACTTTTTACATTTTAACTTTACGTGACTTACAAATAAACAGCTGAAAATGTTTGTTCTGTCACAGACTTACTAGAGATACTACCGAACTACTACTTCAGAAGTTTATGGTCACTTATTGGATTTCTTTCTGAAGGTGCGTGCTTCAATGTTTACCTTTTGTTTGGTAGAAGACCAATACGTGATTCAGCATGCTTACCACAACTGTAATATGTTTTTGCTTCAGTTTCTTTTTTTTTCAAAGAGTAAAAATCGCTCAAACAAAAAATGATATCGCCACGCCCACATAATTATAATTTAATAAAACACATAATTGTTGCAACGGAAAATATAGAATTCCTAACCTTTGGTTTATTTAATGGCATGGTATTGCTGTTTAAAACTTAACTATCCTAAACGTTTACCACATTCCAACAAATAAGACAGTTGCTGTGTCCGAAATAGCCCCCTACACCCTAATATAGTGCACTTCCGCAGCATTATATCCGCAGCATTTCCAGCACCGAGTGTCCGAATTAACTTACTCATTTTCACACGCTCCTTAAAGTAGACTATGTTTTAGTGAACTAATGTAGGGAATAATTAATGAGGGTATAATGGGGGATTTCGGACACAGGCCTGTTTAGGATGTTCGTGAGTACTTGAACTTTTATTTTGAATATTTTTGAAGCAGGAAGTGGACCACCGGCGCGACAGGTTCAGCGCGCGCAGCTGCTGTATATGTGTTGTTAATGTCGTTTCTTGTTTCTGCTGTTTAAACTGAATTTTTCGTTTGTTCATTCCCATAATTTTGTGTTAATGAAGGAAAATGTTCAGATGCGTCTTAAGAAAAGTGACGCGACACGGTGTAAGCAGAAGATTCTCCACGCGCGTCAGATTCGCTCCGAGTCCCACAGGTAAAAGAAGAATACATATTATAAACACACAAAAGAAAGAAAACATGCATCATTATATAAACGAAATAAAGAACAATTACATCACGCATGCCTGCTAGTAATACTAAACGTTGATGTAAATGAAATACATTTTTAAAATATAAACATGCAGCTGAACAAAAGAAACTAAAACGTTACAAGAATTAACAGACAGTCTGATGAAATAAATCACAGGTAAGTTAATTAGGTAATTTAAATAAATTGGGTTAGTTTCCTCAGAAGGTTTCTCAGGCAGGGAACACGTCACCGCTTGAATTTACTATAATGTCACTTTGGATACAAGCGTCTTATATAAATATGAAGATGGGTTTTCATTGGATTGTTTGAATTGTTTTGTACTGGGATGTTGTTGTTTGTTTAGGGTTTCTGCACCTCGGTGGTCTTCGCACTGCTCTCTATAACTATCTGTTTGCCAAACAGCGCGGTGGCACGTTTATTCTGCGCCTCGAGGACACCGACCGGACAAGACTGGTGCCAGGAGCCGCTGATGCCATCGAAGACATGCTGGAATGGGCAGGTACACGACGGTGTGTGTGTGTGTGTGGATATGCTAAAGTGGGCAGGTAAACAACTGTGTATGTGTATTGTATGTGTTGCAGGGATGGCGCCTGATGAAAGCAGCCGCTGTGGAGGAGATTACGGGCCGTATGTTCAGTCTGAAAGATTAGAGCTCTACACACAAGCGGCATCATCACTGCTGCACACAGGCCACGCCTACTACTGCTTCTGCTCCAATCAGAGGCTGGAGCTGTTAAAGAAAGAGGCTCAGAGGAATGGACATGTACCACGGTAAAGAGTCCACATACAAACACGTGATGACACTCACAGTCACTGAGTTTCGTTTAATATTGATCCTTCAGATCCTAATCTCTCGATGAATGAAGCAGCAGCTGATGTGTGTCTCTTCTCCCCCACTAACATCTGTATTCGCTCTGTTTCTGAACACCTATCAAACTCTGGCATGAGCTTTGACATTTTGTGAAAGTGTTTCTTTCTCTCAGGTATGATAACCGGTGTCGACACATGCACCCAGAGAAGATCCGGGAGAAGTTGGAGCGAGGAGTCCCGCACGTCATTCGCTTTAAACTGGACACCGGCGCAGAGCCATTTCAGGATCTGATCTTCGGTTGGAGCAGACACGAGGTGGCGGCGGTGGAGGGCGATCCCGTCATACTGAAGGCGGACGGATTCCCCACGTACCACCTAGCAAATGTTGTGGACGATCATCACATGAGAATCAGTCACGTTCTACGCGGCTCCGAGTGGCTCGTGTCCACCAGTAAACATCTGCAGCTCTTCAGAGCGCTGAACTGGACTCCACCCGTTTACGCTCATCTGCCTCTGCTGTTGAACTGTGACGGAAGCAAACTGTCCAAGAGACAGCGAGACATTTACATCCAGAGCTTCAGAGAGCAGGGCTTCTTTCCTGAAACCTTACTGGACATCATCACTCACGCCGGCTCAGGATTCAGCAGTAAGTCTTATTGAATCCATCATTGTCATGACTCCCTACACATCCATAGTTTAACCTTCAAAACAACAAAACCAGTGTTACTTTCATAAGGAGCTAACGACTCTCTGCTGGAATGCCTTACCACTAGTAACCAGATTCTAATGTAACTGGTACGAAGTGTCAAAACCAGTGATGCCTCTGTCCACGCGCAGTACTCAAATCAAACAGCTTAGCATCTTTTTGGATAAAGCTAAGCTTTAATTCAGTGGATACATTTTGCCAGTACTGCCCAACGAGCACGGGGTCTTGTTTTTCATGGTTAGGAAATGTCTTTCTTGGTGTCTACTCTATGCACGGATTGAAAACAGAAGAGAAGCAACATATATTAATTCACAGAACCACAGATGACTTGTCAATATGGTTGGGTATCATTTGAATTTTGTCGATTCCGATTCTGCTTATCGATTCCGATTTTTAACAATTCCTAGTTTTGGTTCCAAAGTGTTAAAAAATGAACCTGACCTGTATGGCCATTTAGGGTTAGAAATATATACATGAGAACGGCTTTCATTGGCATTAAGCAGAAACATACAGAATGGGTTCAGAGAGTTGAACTCTAACATATCCATGACGAAAGTAAAATCACTTTCATGATAGCGTGATGTCATCCAGCGTTTATCACACAATTGTACTGGTGGCAGGTCTGCTTTTTAATAGAAAGTCCTTGCTCTAGTCTGATAATTATCATATTATATATCATAAATTGGATCGTGTCAAAGCAGCCAGGGGTCCCTAAACTCCATCCTGAAGGGCCACTGTCCTGTAGAGCAGTGGTTCCCAACACTGATATCTCCCCAATTAACACACTAACCAACATTCAGAGCAGAGATGCTCTTCAACAGCGTTAGGGAAGGGTCTGGAAAGCTTATCATAGGAAAAATTGTAATGACAAACATGGAACACGAGAGACACCCTCAGCCAATCATATATTGGCCTGAGTTCACAGTTTTATGGCAAGTCTACTTTGACAATATGAACAAACAAATCCAAGCGAAAATGTGCAATTACACAAGAAAAGAGATTTTGTTGGTTATCCTAATATGGTTATAGTTTCAAATAGACCATGTGACGGTAAATGAGGTTTCAACAAATAAATTACATTTGCAAAGTCATAGAAACCATAGTACCATTATATTATCAACGCAGCAGTCACAAGTCTTAACATTTCAATAGGGATGGGTATCGTTAAGATTTTAACGGTACTACTACTCTTATCGATACTGCTTATCGGTCCGGTACTTTAACGGGTTTCCTATCGGTGCTTTTGGATATATTTTTTTTATAAAAAATAAGACCAAAAATAAAGAATTTATGAATAGAATAACACAGTTTTATTTTCTGCAATGTAAAATCAAACCATCTGTATTAAAAGAAGTTTATTGGTTCCTCATAGCTACCTGCAACAATTTTTTTAAATATTTAAATGTGTATTTTAATGGACAGATGTTTATGTTTGTCCTATGTATGTAAGTAAAGCGACAAATTATTAAGCTCTCAGTGTTATCAATAGGCCTATTGTTTGGGCTGATTTATTTATTATTACATAAACGAGTAGAAAATGCGATGTCACATTATTTAATCCAATTGAAAATAGACCCTCGCGAATAGATATAGGTTGCGCGCATGTCTCATCTGTTTTGGAAGTAATACTGTATACAATTCAAAGTGTAGCTTCGCGTCTGGTGTAGACACAGGGTTTTTCTACATTTTTGATGTCACGTATAGGAGAGATGTACGTTAATTGGTCAACTACCCTTGAGTATATTTTCGTAGTAGTATGGGTTCCATTCCGAGCCAATGTCCCAATTCTTCTTCACTGTGTTTACTGATAGGACTGTGCACTTTAGTGCCACCTCATCATCATCATCACCCTTTTGTGTAACGGCAGCTGTGATGTTCACATCTAATTTTACGGCTTGTTTATTCACTGGCCGAATGGATAAAAAAATCTATTCACCGGTTTGGTGCGTCTCTTATTCGCTGTTCTCTTGATCACATCCAGTATGAAAAGCCCTAGTACTTACGCAATGTCTTTTTAAGCAAAAGTAGTGACACGTGATGTGTAGCGCAATGTTATTAGGAAATGTTTTAATTGAGGAAAGATTGTGATCAAAAATTGAGGTGTTTTCTGAATTACTACTTTTTAGAAAAGAAGATTTAGATTTTGTTCCTAATAATTACATGTTGTGGGTGTTTTTTTGTCTTGCAGGTAATCGTATTGGTCGACAGCTGGATGAATTAATTAGTGAGTTTAACATTTCCAAGATCACAACTCACTCCGCCCTGCTGGATCTGGACAAACTTGCAGATTTCAACAGGTTTGTTGTCTTCAGAAAAATGTCAAACTGTGCAGATAAAGAGAATTCTGACCACATGAATCACTGCCATCAGCATCATTATTATAAAGTCAAGTGTATTTTTATAGCGCTTTGTACGGAAAAAAAACTCCCTATATACACTAGAATAAATTTCATGTCACCATCAAATCAGTTCACTATGATTGAGAACATTCGTGTTTATATGGTTTTAGGGTTTGTGTTGATTGAAGTGCTTCTCTCACTACAGAAAATATGAATTTACAGACAGTTGAGCGGTCACATGTTCTTTTTCCTTCTTGTATTTTGTTATATTGGGACGTTAATAGTTTGATTTCTAGCTAAGAATACACAAACAACCTTCCAGTTACTAAGATCAGATAAACCACAGAAGTGATGTGCTGTGTTGTGTCGATTTTTCTCATTATGACTAACAAAGGCTGAGATGGGACTGCTTAATGACTAGTTTGTGTGTGATTTCAGGATTCATCTTCAGCGCAGGATCGAGGATGAGGGCAAATGTGCCGTGTTGGTGGAGAAGCTGCGTCAGTTTGTTCTTCACGCACACGAATCTCAAATCGACGACTGTGCCGTTCTAGAAGCGCTGTACATCCAGAGAGTTCTGCAGCTCAGGAAGGTTTGACCATATCAGCATATGTCACTGTGTGTGAGCACGCTGTCATATTTCACTCAAGTCACCATGTGTGACTTTTGTGTGAGTGTCTTCTGAAATGTGAAATGTGCTTTATTTTGTTTGATCGGTTAGTTGCAAGTTTGTTGTTTGATTTCATGGTGACTTGTGTGTTGCAGGGTCACATCTGCTCATTAAATGAGCTGCTGGGCCCTGTGTATTCGTATTTGTGGATCCGGCCACAAGTCTCCCGTCAGCAGCTGGAGGAAGTTACATCAGAGGCAGCAAACATCATAACAGCGGTCATACAGTGAGTCTCGTACATTTACAATTGGGTATTTACATACTGTGCCTTTAAGGTATACATAGTATGTGTGTGTGTATGGGTTAGGCTCGTTGAAGGTCATAAGTCTCTGACGTCCACTGAAATGTTGAACTCTGAGCTGAAACTGATGAGCAGCAAACTGAAGAAAACAAAATACAGCATCTTCATGAGAGTGTTGAGACTGGCCTTGAGCGCACAGCAGGTAACACACACACACAAACACACACAAAATGCTGAATGCTGTTGTGAAGAGTGCTGAGTGTTTTTCTGTGTGTGTCTCTGTTGACAGCAAGGTCCCAGTGTGGCGGAGATGATGATTTCTCTGGGAGAGCAGGAGGTGTGTGCTCGTCTTCAGAGCGCTTTACAACATCAACTTCAATAAAAATGTATTTAAAATAAATCTTTGTTTTTACTCTTTATTCACAAAAAAACTCTTGTTTTAAATGTGAGTTCTTGGTGAAGTGGGTTATTATAAGTCCTCATCACTGGTAACCTGAGGACTCGTTGAAATATTATTTACCTATAATCTCAGTAATAATGATTATTAGTGAATGAATGTGTAGACAATGTTATTTATAAACGCTGCAGCTGGACAAACACAAGGTTTAAAATGTGTAAATGATTTGTTGAAGAGTAGCATGAAGCATTCATCTGCAGCACACAAAATGGCTGAAAGCGTTTATATAGCATTTGTCGGGTTGTGATGTAATGTCATTGATGTTGTCACGACGATGAGGTACCAACAGCCCTTAGTAAACTAAATGTGTGTCAATATAGGTCATGTCGAATTAAATGTTTGCAGTATAAATGAACAGCGTTGAACATGTTTAATAAAGGTTTATTGTGCGCTCTCATTGTGTATAAATGACTGTACACATAAACTCTAGCATTCACTAGTTAAGGGTTACTTTCAGTTTTTGTGTTTAAGAATTGAATGTGCTTTTGTCCATTTCTTGAGATCTCACCCTGAGAGGATGTTGAACTGTTGTGAAGGAGTCCAAATCTATTCTAACCCTAACCTCTTATTGACTTCACGATTCAGTCACGTTATCAATTTTAAAACCATTTGAAATCTCCTTTTTGTAATGAATGAGACTAAATATTGCTGAAGTGACACCAAAATAAACACATCTGTTCATGACAAAAAGCCTTGAAGATCTCCCATCAGCCTCATGTTTTTATTCTGCAACACAAACTGTACATACAGAACTAAAAAAGATCATCTGAAACACAACAATGCCTTTTCAACTCCTGGTAATGGCAACAGTCAATATAAAACCATACACAATGTGTTCTCCTGAAGTCATGATTCAATCTGAACAACATAATATTGCGTTTAATCGAGTAGCTTTGTGGGATGCCCCTACTGCTCAACAAACAAACGCTGCTGTGATCTAATGCGTTCTCAGTGCTAGCCCGGGCAACGTCCATGAAATAAAAACACTTCTAAAAAGCCACATAAGCAGTTAGGAGATGTGAGATGTCATCATTGGGATGATGTCCAGTCTTTTTGGTCAAAACATTAACTGCAATGTGAAACACCGCCCTTATCCCCCTGTCAGGTTTTATTTTACAATGTACATCAATCCTTACATAAAATCATGAAAATAGAGGAAGAGATGTGGGTGAAAGGAATTACTGTCTGCAAAATGACCCATTTGTCCCTTAACGGCAAAGCAGTCAAATAATCTTGTAGCACTCTTACTTTTATTTATAATAATGTGACGGAGACAGATGGGAGGAGGGACACAAGCAGTGGGTGGGGTCACAGGGATGATGTTTGACTGACAGTCACTGATCTTCTTTCTTCAGCTCTTCATATTGCGGTTCATCACCATCCTCTGGATCTTTATCTGCTTCCTCATCTGCTCTGGAGTTAGGTACCCACAATCCCGATTCAATGCAGCGCTTCATGTGATGTTTCGCCTCCTGCAAGAGTCGAACAACAAACGCAATCGTCACACAAGACTCAATACAATCACACAATGGCATCTCAAGAGTCCAGACAATCTTGTCGATGTGGTTTACACTGACCGTTGGATCCATTTTGCTGATGGCGTCCTGAAGCATCTGAATGTTTTTGTCATCAAAGCATTTCTGCATCTCCTGTCATCAGAGCATCACACCAGTGTTATGAGACACGGATACACAATAACAGACACGTGCTTTCTGTATTACACAATTGTTTCTTTATCACAAAGCGTGACTGCAGCCTGATATTTCTCAGTTATGCATCAGTTGTGCACATCACACAGATCATCAGTTTTAACCTATGACAACACAAAGGGTTTTTCAACTAGAAATGATGTTGCAGAACCCTAAAGAGAGCACGCAGTGAGGTTAGCAAAGATCCCTAAAGGGTTAGTTCACCCAGAAATGAAACGTTGTTCTGATGAAAATAAAGATATTTGGAAGAATGTTTTCAGTTCACTACCATAATAGGAAAAAATTAAATGGTAGTCAAAGGTGCCCCAGAACTGTTTGCTTTCCTAAATTCTTTAAAACAACTAATTTTGTGTTCCACAGCGAACATTGTTTCAACTATCTTTCTTTCTGTTAAGCAGAACAAAGACATGTATACGTGTTTGGAACAACTTGAGGCTGAGTACAGGGGAAGTTCTGTCACCATTTAAGTTACATTAGGTCATTTCTGTCCCCGTAGCAGCACAAAAGAAAAAGGTATTTTCTAGGAGTTGCAACTAACCCTTTGAAGACTTAAAGGTTTTCTTTGCATAATTGATGTGGTAGTACTGTTTATAATAATTATGTGTAGACAGTTTCATCGGTTGCGTGCGCCGGGACTGCCGTTAACTTCCGTTTTGTGTTTGACTAGTGTCTAATAATATGACTATTTATATTTAATTTAAGGTAATATTAATTTATATTATTATTTGGTTGTATAATAATTGTATTAAATAAACAATTTGTTGAATTTTGTTGTATGTTAATTTGATTAAATAAATAATTCGTTGAATGGGTCCTGTAGTTTTGTGGCATTTAAAGAAAGCATATGGTACACTGACATCTAGCGGTTGAGCTTGATATCAAAGTCTAGATTTAAAATATTGAAGTTTAAAAATAAAATAATCTCCAGGCTCTTTATTGTTTGTGAATGTGTAGCAGAAGTTAAGGGCAGTGCACCGACACACACATGCGCAGTATCATTTGTTTATGTTGTCACTTTGTCTATATATAAATACTGTATATTTCAATCCCAGGGCATTGCAAATATAAATGTATAGGATAATCCAATGTAAGTCACTTAAAGCGTTTGCCAAATGCATAAATATGTAAGAAATGTTTACATGTATATATCATTTATATTATGTCTATATATATATATATAAATATTTAATATATAAACAGATGTTTTTCTTTAAGTAATACATGCATGTGTGTGTATTTATATATACCTAATTATTATACACAGTACACCCACATATATCATTTATATAATTAAAAAAAACATTTATTCTACAAACAACTAGTATAAGTATTACAGCCCAAGTGTTTTCCTCTGTATGAAAACACTTTGCATCTACAGCAGGAGTGTCAGGAGGGATGTGCCAGGCCTGTGGATCTTGTTGAGCTGCATCAGGTGGGTTTAATTGGGGTTGGGTCTAAACTGGTTTCACGTGACCCAGGTCTACAGCTTTTGAACGGGATGTGTTGTGCAGTTCGTATTCTCACCGAAGGCAGAGACTCGTACACCTCTACAGGATCCAGACCGCCGGGACCGAGGCGCTTCTGACGTTCCTCCTCCTCGTATTCTTTCATGGCTTTCTCAATGCGAATCTTGGCCCGGCCGCGCACGCGTCCCTTAAACGACTCCAGCTCGTCATTAAAGGCATCCTGATATTGCTGATCTGCTGTCTGAAAACCCACACAACCGATGAAAGCAGCACTGACACACACACGTCAGAGATGCATCCACTGAAATACACTCTCATCCTGACACACACCTTGATCTTGGTGAAGAACTGGCGAAAGCAGCCTCGTGGATCCACCTTCAGACTCTTGGCGAGCTCCAGAATAAACTGCATGACGATGGTCTGATGAGCCACCTGCTCCATGAGAGCATGTTTCTGCAAGACAAACACACAAATATGAAACGCACAAGACACACACATACCAGCTAAAAGAAGCAACTCAGAGACACACAAGTTACCTCCTCCACCTCCAGATCGATACACATGATCACCAGGTAATTAGCGGTTTCTTCACACACCAAGTGTGGATTATCAGACAGATATTTCTGCGAGTCATCCCAGCGCCTCAGCATACCTGCACACACACACACACACGTAGGGCTGCTCGATTATGACAAAAATCTTAAAGGGGTCATATGGCGCGAATCCGTGTTTTTCTGTGTCTTTGGTGTGTTATGAGTTGCCCATGCATGTATTAAACACGTAAAATTGCAGAAATGAAAGTGTGGGAGCAAAATATGCATTCCATCTAAAAGCGAATGCTCACCCAGACCTGCCCGTGCTTTGGTTAAAAAGTGGGGCCATTCCAACCATTAAAACTTTGCGGTGACAGCTTCAGATTCACAGCCCGTAAGTATATTTTTATCGTGAAAGACTTTGTTACGGACTAACGCAGGTCGAGTTTGTCGTGTGTTTGTGATCTGCTAATGCAGACACGCGTGCAACCTGAACAAAGACAACATATTAATCCTAATAATCTGTAATAATGTTCCAACTAGAGGCAACAAATGTTGTGTTTATAATGTCTCTTTATATTTAGTATTTATTTTGGGTTTATAGTCTTTGTTGGGTAGCGACGAGACGTGGCGTCACACTGGTTGATCAAGAAGCCTCAAAGCGCTCGCGTTATTTATTATGCCCTACCAATCCTTTACATCCTGCTCAGGTCGCGCTGGTAAAGCTGATGTATCGGCTGGATCATTTTCATTTTCCGTATCAGATTCTGGCTCGAATTGATACAAGAAAGTACCGACGACATTTTGTCACCTGTCAGGAGAGTTGCTTTGGAACCTGGTGTTCCGAATATGGTCAGAGGCGTTACATTTCCCTCACACTCTTGCAGTATTCCACCAATCACTACACACTGGTGAACTGGCCAATCAGAGCACACCTCGCTTTTCAGAGCCAAGAGCTTTGTCAAAAATCAGCGTGATTCAGAGAGGAGATACAAACATGATTGTTATGTGGAAAATACTGCGTTTTTGAAATCTTGCATACACACTGCATTACATCTAAAACAAACGATAATATTGATTTTAAACGTGTCATATGACCCCTTTAATCACGATTATTTTGGCCAATATTGAGATCCCGATTATTTA
Source organism: Triplophysa siluroides (assembly GCA_006030095.1). Taxonomy (NCBI): domain Eukaryota; kingdom Metazoa; phylum Chordata; class Actinopteri; order Cypriniformes; family Nemacheilidae; genus Triplophysa; species Triplophysa siluroides. The sequence continues at coordinate 115,596 of VCII01000264.1, read as the reverse complement.
ACACGATTACTCATTAACTTTTAAAACACACAGAAAATAAAAAAACTGGCTTTTAAACTGTGAATTCAACTGAAAAATAAATGTAAAGAAATAAAACACGGCTGAACCACTGTAATGGAAGGGGGTGCGCTGTGGATTTATACCACAAGAAAAGAGAGGAGATGCACAATGGAAGGTGGCACAATAATCGTTTTACCTCCATTATTTTGTTTTTGTAATTGTTGAAGGCCAACATTGGCGATGTGAACATTTTCTGAACATCCCATAATGGTTTCATTACTCATTCACGTTGAACACGGGGGTCAGAACAGAACGTTTGTCTATTTCTTTTAAACACACATTCCTTCATTGAACATGGAAGTGGAAATGTAACAGGATTCCAAGTCAACAGGAGCTCACCAAAGTGTTTAATTTGTTTCTCGTTTTTCTCCACAAAGCTTTTGTGTTTCTGCTCTTTCTCCTCTTCCGTCTCCTCCTTCACCTCAGGTTTGACGTTGACGACGCTCTGAGAAACACACGAGACACAGCCGAGATCACACAAACCTGCTACACACACGACGTACACAAACACACAAGCTCTGAAGAGAGACACACCTTGCTGAATCCTTCTTTACTGAGCGTGTCCACGTTCCAGGGCGTCTTCTTCTCCTCCTGACGATGCTCATCCAACTTCCTCTGGCAGGATCTCTCCTCTTTCTTCATCTGTTTCTCCTCAGCCTGAGCTTTACTGAGTGCCGCTTTACTCTCGTCTGTGGAGGCGACGCTGAGCTCCTGCACGCGACGCTGCACCTCCGCGAGCTTCTTCTTGCTGTCCGCCAGAGATCTCGCGAGCTCGTCGCCCTTCTGATTGAACGCCTCCATCCGCTCCATCCGAGCCTGACGCACACACAAACAGGTGATAGGTTCGATACACACACGCATAGACTCAAATACACACTGAATGAAGATTTCATGAGCACTACTGTAAGCACGCACGCACGCACGCACCACACACACACACACACACACACACACACACACACTAATGATCGTGTGTACCTGGTGTCTCCAGCGGAATAAACTCGGCGTGTCTATATTTGGGTGTGTATCATCTTCATCATCAGACACCTCGATGTGATCCCACACACTGTAATCGATGGTCGTCATGACGTCAACACTGTTAATCCCGCGCTAATCCGTCACTAATTTAGTTTTACTTTCTGATAGTTCTGTAATATTTGCTGTAATATGAGCGTTTGTCTGTCTCGCGCAGCCACCGCTCTTTCTGGAACTCTCCTTCACGTCCGCTTCCTGTGACATCATCACTGAACGCCGCGCACCGGTTATACGTCAATGTGCGTGTGATTTTTATTGTATGGCTTAATAAATATTTGAAAAGTCTAGATTCCATACGGTATATTTTTCCACAATAGGGTTTTTCACACTTTGGAGGTATCGCATTTTTGTTCATGTGCAATTACAGTATATCAAAGATTCCTGTGAAACTCTCAAATTTCCATCAACAAGTACTTTTGGCGTGGACTTTAATTTACAAACATCATTTCACCCTTCATCTTTTTTTTATTTGGAACAGTCAAAATATCCTGTATAAAAACAAAACTTTGTTTTTTGATAATTGGTTTCATAATGGATTGATTCTTGTAAATCTGTTGTATAACAACACAGGGTTATTAATGTCTTTTTCTGAGTTTATTTTTAACATATCATATACCTGTTTCCCCTTAAGACTTTGCTATAGTTATGAGAGCGATACCATCAGGTATAAACATGTTATTCAAATACAGCAATCAATCGCTTCTTTTCCTGAGGTTAAATGTGTTTTTCTGAAAAAAGGGTTAAACATGATCAAATAAAATCTCTTTTTCTTCAGGATATTGTTTCCGCATCTAGTGTAATTTATTATTGGAATAGTTTTTTCAAAAATGTGAACTGGAAAAAAATGTGGTGTTTGCAACATAAATATTTTCTTACTAATTAAGTGTCATTCAAAATAATTCATACATTTTACCCCGTGAAGCACTTCTTGGTTAAATATAAAAGTGATATTGATACAAGATGTTTATTTTGTAAAGTTGACAAAGAAACAGTGTATCATTTATTTTGGTGATGCCATTATACTGAAACATTTTGGAAAGATATTAGCTAATTTCTTAATGAGAATATTGAGAGTGGTTTAAGGATATTATTTTGGTATATTATGACTCTGACATGTTTGTTTTATTGTGAATTTAAAAAAAATATTTGTCAATTTTACATACATAAATGTAAATTCGCCAAATAATAAGCTATTATTTCTGGTCTTCCGAAAAGATCTTAAGTTGTACCTGGATTCTTTTTCACCTTCTTTAAATAAGAAAGCCATTAAGGAGATTTCGGTTTGTAAACACTTTAATTTATATACTGCAAATTATGTATAATTTAATTACTTACCCTCATGTTTGGTTTCATTTTTATTTATTTTACTTTTTTTCTTCCCTTTCTCTTTTACTTTTGTACATTTCAATCTTTTTCTATGTTCTATGCTGATGATATGGAACATACTTTTTACACCCTGTATGCATTGTATACTTTGCATATGAAAATGTTTACTTAACTTTTACCTGTATGTAAACATGTCTTCTTGTATTTCTTTGAAGTTCAATAAAATGTTTTTTATTGTACAATACAAGACAGTGAACAACACAAGGCACTGGGAACAACACATAACCCAGCAAGGCACATCCACAAAAAATTTTTAAAATAATAAAATAATTTAGAGGAACGGGAATTTAGAAAAACAACTTATTGTAAGAAACAGGTATTGTTCTAGCTTTTGTTGAAACTAGTAACGTTGTATTAGCACCTACTGTGTTATTGCTCCTGTATGACTTATCGCTTATTGCTCCCTGAACTCTCTATGAGTCGCTTTGGATAAAAGCGTCTGCTAAATGACTAAATGTAAAAATGTAAATATAAAAGAAAAGATGGTCAATGGTTTCTGGACAAATACCACAAGGATCCATCTCAAAATCAAACCTTGTTCGTAAAAGATCTCCTACAGGGTAAATCCTGAACATGGTTTTATAGTGAGTCTCTTTCACCTTTGGAGCCACAGATTATGCTAAATAAAAATGAAAAGCTTTATCTCGAACTGAGTTTTCCACACCTTCAAAAAAATAACAATGATAATCACCAGTATGACATGTTTACATTCTGTATAAATTAGTTTATTATTGCATTTACTATCCAGAAGGTCAACATTCTCAAAGGAGGCAAAGCTGGTCTAACTAAAGAATTCAAAAAAAGACCTTGTATTATCTTTAACAAACCAGAGGTACAGCGTTACATATCTTTTCATATGCTTTTAATGTAATTCTAACTTTAAATTGGTTAATAAAATCATTGTAAGATAAAAGTTTCCATTTGCATCTAATATATCCTAAAGATGATAGCCCAATCATCTTGAAATAGAGACTTCCTATTAATAACCTCAGCCCTGTTATTCCAAAGAGTTGTAAATATCATTTTCCAAAAACGCAATGCTTGTTTATGAAAATGTCAATATGAAGGATCAATATCACATCTATAAGGACAATAGAATTCAACACCAGATTTGGAATATAGTATTTATTGGGATACCTTCCACTTCTTTTAGAGCACAGTTTTGGATAGCCATCATTTCACTTTTTTTTAATTTAAAGTCAGGCCTGATGCCTTAGAAAAGGTAGACATTTTGTCAACAACAAAAGGAAGCACCTCTTTATTCCTCAGAAATAAAACAGTGTCATCTGCAAATAAACTGATGGTAAAAGTCTTACCAAGAATATCAATACCGATACTATCTTAAAACGTGTTATGAATATAGACATCAATTCCACTGCTAGGTTAAAAAGTAAAGGTGAAATAGGGCATCCGGAGTGCTTGTTTAATTTGAATTCTAGGTGATGGACCTAAGTTTAGGGGAATTCTACTGGAAATATCATTATAAAACATGGAAATTACTTTACGAAACACCCGTCCAAAACCAAAATTTCTAATGACTTTAACAAAAAAGTATGTTCAAGCGTATCAAATACCTCGAAAAAGTCCAGAAATAAAAGTAAACTTGACTTGGGAATTAAATCGTTATAATCAAGTAGTCTGATATGATTTTAAAATCCCCCCTTTAATAAAGGTTGATTGAGTCAGCATACATAATGATTTTGAGCTTCACTTTAAGGATCTTTCTTGAGTATTTTGATGAGTAATATAATTGTAACTTAAATATTTTGCTTGTGAAATATTTCACAAATATTTTAAGAATATGAAAGCTGCCCCACACTTTTCGCACTTTCAAGAAAATTTACAGATCTATATAAATCTTTATTTTAATTATAGTCATTTTTATACATATTTCCTCCTTGCTGCTGTTGTTTTTGCTTTGTCTTTCCTTTTTATGTTATATTTTATTTATATTCATATTTACTTTTTTGCACTGTTTGTTCATCTTGAAACCCCTTGGCGGTTGTGTTTGATCTTTTCTGTCTATCCTCTGCATTTTCTAAGCAAGTTTCAATAAAAAAGAAGCAGTCACATCCCTTAAGGGGGCAGCAAGCAGTAGATAAAACTAGAATAGAATAAAATAGAATAGAAAAGTATAGGAGACGATACGATACGATACGATGCGGTGCTATGCGATTATATTATATTATATTATATTATATTATATTATTATATTAGATTATATAATTATATTATATTATATTATGTTATTATATCCTATAGAATAGAAAATAATAGAATAGAATAGAATAGAATAGATCAGAATAAAATAGAATAGAATTGAATAGAACAGCGCAAAATTAAGTTTCCACTATTCATAAACAATTCTATTATAATGCTTTGGGGAATTTTGTGTGACTCCTGCTTTAATGTCAGTGTCAAAATTTGCTGAAATTGCTATTTATGATACCAGAAATAAAATACAATTAAACAACACACCTTTAACATAATGTTTTGATGATGTTTGTAATGTTCATGACTCTTTTATCCAAAGCGACTTACATTGCATTATCCTATACATGTATACATAGGTATTTGCAATCCCCTGAGATCGAACCCACAACCTTGCATTTTTACAGTAACGCAACGCTCTTACCACTGAGCTACAGAAAGGCTTAAAATCAAGACTTCTTCGATATTTTGAAGCCATGAATGATTATTCTTATGAATGATTTTGACACATTTATGAATCTTTTTTGTAAATGTTTTTTATCTCTTGTCTTCCGTGCATTTTACTGGCTAATGACTAGAAAAACAGTGTTTTAAAATGTCTGTGTGTGTGTGTGTGCGTGTGTGTATGGTCAAACAGAAATCTCAGCTTCTGGACTTGTTATTTTCAGTTGTTGTGTGTTTCATTTATTTCAAACAAAATGTGTTAAAACAACACATGTGTCAAGTACTGTATCATAACGCAAACAATGTGTTTATAATTGAAAAATCCTTTCAAAGTGTGTAGTTTAGGTTTTAAAACAGAATGCAACTGTTGTGGACTTTAGCGTCCAAACCTAACCGATAGTATCATCATCATTTTGTGATTTCATAATAATAAAGATAAAATAATAATACGAACACATTAAATTCCAAACAATTTCATTCATACTTATTTATACTTTCATCTTACATTAACAATTTATTCATTACAGTTTCTGTTGTTGTCCAACCCTTTTTGATGTTTTTTTTGTACATTATTTCATAAATTAATTGTCATGAAATATCTATAAATGTCAATCTATGTAATCTTCAGGCATATTGAGAGACAAGCAAAGTGATTTGTGATGTTTTACTGTGATGTCATCATAGTTAGGCTTAGTTTTTGATTAGATGATGTGAGACACACGTCTTGAACTCTTCACATTAAACTTTCGGCTTCTCGTGTTTAAAGTTCACATATAAGAGTTTGAACATCTCATTCTCTTTACATTGTGTTATGATGGTGTACACATGTATAAAATCATAAATGTTTACAGATAATATTATTGGATTTCTATATTCAGATTAAGCTATCAAAACAGACTTATGATTGGTGAAACAGAAATACAAAACAAACAGTATAATGACTTCTGAAAGCACTTTCTGTGATGTCTATTGGATGTTTTTTTATTCTGTACACTAATGTTATTCAATTGAAGCAAATAATTCACACGTGTGCTGTGGTAAATCAATCGGCAAGAGTAGATAAAGAAGACAGGTTGTGCAGAAAGTCTCCTCCGGCCCAGCAGAAGATGTTCATCATATGATATGATCGTATCATTATTATAGTCAAGACCAGCTAAACTGAGACCAAGTCAAGAACACGATCTAACTTCTACTGTATTTCATCTGAAATATCCAGATAACCTTGACAAGTCTAAAATAATAACCTAATATGTAGGAATTTCACCAGGGGTTGTGTTTGTTTGCTTCTAGAAACCAATCCATCAGCCGAAAAAGAGCAAAACTTGTGTATGAAACAGAACTTAAGTCACTCAATATGAACTTCTGATTTGTATAGAATCAATCAATATGGAATCACATCATGCTCATAGTTTAAATCTCACATTTTATAATAACACACTCGTATCTTAGATTTGTGTGTAATTGTATTCATTTGTTGACATTTTTCAAACATACCCTGTTCATTTCTGTCCCTGCACAAAAAATAGCAAAAGAAATCACACATGAAACGAGAAAATGATTGAGTGCATTTGAAGCAGAAACCTCTCTAGATCCAATCGCATCCAGAGCCGCTCCTCCACGCACACGGACTACGCAGGTTGCGTAGGGCCTCTGCACCACCCGGGGCCCCCTTGAGTACCGAATCAAAAACACTATAATGTAAATAAGACGCTATTTTTATAACTTGCTGATTAATAATTGATATGAATACTTCATTTATTGAATTACTTTGGCATATTAGGTCTCGGACCTCGTGTAGTGCGCAGCAGGTGACGACATGCGCCGCGCGTGAAGCAACGCGAAGCAAAAGAACAAGAAGGCATGTGTTTTTGTACTTTTTCAAAGTCTTATTTAGTTTTACCAAATTATGCAAGGACATATTTACAAATTCAGTATTTATTCACTGGCACTAAGTTGGTTTGATGACGTTGGACGTTCGATAGTCTGAATTTAGGGACCGTCTCCAAAGTTACAAAGGCTACAGATATATACACGTTTCTAGCGTTTAAAGGGAATGACTTACAGTCACGAAACCAGCTGAACAGCGTTCATGTGGGTGTCAGCTAATGCACACCACTGCAATCCACTGTATGTTTGCCCATGATAATATGTCATTTTTGTGTCATCTCATTTAGAGAATTATTGATGTGTTTTCGTATTCATACCTTTCTTGAGTAAACTATATTTATCATGTTTTGTTTTTGTTGATCACTCATTTCGTTAGTAAAAACACACCGCATTTGCATGTTAACTGTTAACAGCCAGATGGTTCCAGAACCACGAGTTACTTTAGGTAAAGAATTATTTACATTTTTATTTCTCATAGTTTGCAGTTATGTTTATCTAAATTTAACTAGGACAAGGGCTCCCACAAAGGTTTCCTTAGGACCCCCAGACATCTAGGATCGGCTCTGATCACATCAATGATGTTAACAGATATATCAGTCATGTTGTGGTCTTGACCGGTCCAGAAACATCTCCGTCTGAGACCAAGACAAGACCGAGATCTTGAACGAAGGGTCTTAAGACCGGTCTCGAGTACTACAACAGACACTATTATTTACATTGGACACAGGGTCCAAATCGAAACACCTGCCAACTGTATATAGTTTTATTAAAATGCACACCTATACAGAGTATTATGTGACGCTACTGTGTGTCACTCGCAGCATCAAGATTTCATCCGTCTGTGTCACAAGATCATGAAGATGCATGTGAAAATGACAACATTTAACTACCTAATGTCATGTTCTGCTAAATAAACTACTGTAGTTGTCAGGGTCAATTTTTCATCTTTGGTAAAATAAGGATTTTCTTGAGTACGTTACAAACACACTACTAACCCCCGGCGCTGATAACACACATGACACATGTATATTAAAGCTTTGTTTTTCAACAGACATTTATAAATAAAACTGACTAAAGTAGACATTTAATTTGTCTCGTCTCCATTCATCAAATTCTGTGTAACAAAATTGACTGGCAGACCTGTGAGTTTTACTTCAATGAGTGGCATGTTCATTTTGGACCCTTTGTGACGGTACGGAGACGAACAGAGAGACAGAAAGAGACACCGAGAGAGAGAGAGAGAGAGAGAGAGAGAGAGAGAGAGACAGCCGGGTAAATGTGTGTCAGTGTGAGCAGGAGAAGAGGCAGATGTGAATGAAGAAGGCCAGCAGGAGGATTGTGGGAATGCTGGAGTGTAGAGAGAAGGCGCATGACAGCGCTCGGCGTTTGTGTCGCGGGCCGTTGCACAGCGGTGTGTTACAGCAGGTGATGCAGACGGAGTTCACCTTCCCTGTACAGAACTGCTGATATCCAGATGATGCGATGAGACACGCCCCCGACGACGCACACGACTTCCTGTAGTGAATTCCTGCACACACACACACGTCACGCTTGTGACATTTTTTATAAATAACACATCACATGATATCTATTTCATCCACAATTTATGAAACAAATGAAATAATCACAATAAATAAATATGAAACTGTTCTCCTCCAAAAAATCGGTTTATCTTGACAACATCAGCGTAGCCGTAGTGTCATCGTGAAACGATGTTTAACCAATCAAAGTGTTTCTTTAGACGTAACACGTGAACTTAAGTTTCCCCTTTTTTTGACAATATTTCAACTACTTTTCCATGTATGCATGTACGCTTCAGATACTGATGTGCAGTGTTCTTTTATCAGTATGTGTGTTCCATAAAGCCCAGGGGAGTCCTAGCCCATCAACCTCTCCATCACACAACTCATTCTGCACGTGTACAAGTACAAATAAGCATCTTTTACTTTCATTTACAATCCATTTCCATTGTGGGGGTCTCTCAATAAGACCTTCACATGCATGGTGGGGTCGCCACACAAACACACTGACAAACCAACGGCTTATAGGCTGCATGCGGTGCTGTTGGGGTTTTTATCTCCAGTGTGTCTGTTTCATTCTCAGAAACACTGCAGAATGGACATTTGTATTATCTTTGGTCATCGTGCGGTCGCTGTAGCCAACTACATCAAGATACAAAACACATCATGCCACAGCATCTCACAATTCAATACACATTACAGGTTTTTTCAAGAATGGGTAAAAACTAAATCAACATTTTTAAAAATATTACATGGTCTCAATAACCAATACGAACCTTGATTTTATACCTCCAAAACTCACTTCATTTCACAAAACTCTTCATTTGTCTCACAATAAGCTTGTTCCCCCATTGCACTTGTTCCTCAGAAAACAAACCCTGTCCCCCAGCACACTGACCTCAAACACACTAAACACATTGAGCATTACCTGTAGATTTACTTCAACACATGTAGAGAATGTGAGGTGAATATCACCCAATAAATAAAAGAGTCTGATCACGTCCGATCCGTCAGCATGAGTGTGGTCAGTCGAGCGGAGACGTCTGTGTTCAGAATAAACCCACACAAGAGAGATTGGAGAGCTAAGACATCTGAAAAAAATCATGTCGTTTAAAAGAACACAACCAGATCACTCCCATAACGGCCAACACAGCTGAACACTGACGCGCAACTACTCCAACCCCGTCTATGACAAAATCCCTTCATTTTCAGAAAGAAATACAAAACAAAAAAATGTTATGTAAGAATTGTAATGTTGTAATGTGTTATGCCTTGCCTTTGCTTTCTTGTGAAGAGAAGCTTGATCACATGAAAAACAAGCCAGCACACTTCTGTGTTTAACATGACAGGAGAGAAGATGTTCAATAACACTTTATCCATCATGCTGAATCATAACCACCCCAGCACTGCTGATAAATCACTGCACATCCCATAATAACCACCATCAGTGGACCATCTCAGTGGATCACAGCTTAGCTAGGCAACAGCGAATAGAAAGTGAAGTGACTATTATTGTGTTGCAGGAGCTCATCTGTTAGACTGTTGTGTGTTAGCTGTGTAATGGTTGTGGGTCTGATTTTCATTGAGCGCGCACACGCACACGACGGTACATAACGTGTTTTACCGTCCTCCATCACCAGCACTTCTTTCTGACACATGTCCTGAACGTTCACTGTACAGTTGACGATAAACTCTGGAGACGAGCAGTCGTCCTGCCGAACATCTTCACACTGATAACACTGAATCTGCAGCCCCGCCGCACTCACACCTACACAAACACACACAACAGTGTGTATCAATGAGGAGAGTTGGGTTGGTTTCACTGGTTCATTGAAGAAAAATCGATATTCTGTATTTGTTCACCCAAAAATTACACAATTCTGTCATCATTTGCTCAGCCGCGGGTTGTTTCAAACCTGTATACATGTCTTTGTTCTGTTCAACACAAAGGAAGATTTTCAGAAGAACGCAAGCAATTTTCAGTTCTGGGACATCATTCACTACCATAGTAGGAAACAAATATTTGATTGTATATTTTTTCTGTCAAACGCATGATGAGATATCTGGGGCACGTTTGACTACCATTTTATTTGTCATACTATGTTTGTTTGTTTGTTTATTTATATAGCACGGTTAAATACAACACCAGGTAGCCCAAAGTGCTTCACATCATCTTAATAAAATGACATACACAGACAGAAATGTTTCGCAAATCGACACATGGGCACAATTGAAATGAGCTAAACCTGCATCACACCAACTCCTCGTTTATCGTCATGGTAGTCAATGATGTTCCAGAACTGAAAATAAATGAGCCAACATTCTTCCAAATATCTTTCTCTGTGTTTATCAGAAGAAAGTCACTTATACAGATTAGGAACAACTTGAGGAGGGAGAGTAAATGATGACAGAATTTTCATTTTTGGGTGAACTATCTCTTTAACGCTACTCTGCGAAAGACAATACATGTTGACTGTACACTATAGATGAATAAATATCATCAGATCTATAACATCACACTGTTTAAGACATAAAGACACGGCCGGTTTCACAGACAAGCTTAGCTTCAGCAGGACAATGCCTCAGTTGAATCACTTGAACTAAAATGCCTTCGATCACATGTGCATCTTGAGACGAAACAATGGCACTGGTATATCTTAAAATATGGGTTAGGGCAATTTATTTTCAGTTAAGACAGCTCAAACTTTATTTAAGTCTGGGACTATAGCTTTAAGCCCAAAAGATTGTCAAAAATCTCATTCTCACCACTGTCACACACAAAAAAGAATCACATAAATATTAGGTGTTATATAAGTGTTGTTTAGTGTATTTCTGTCATTCTGATTTCAATAATCGTCAATAACAATAAACAATGTCTCCAGAAAAAAAACGATTCTCATAAAATGTTTTGACTTATATTTGAGACTCAATTGAACTTAAAATGAAATATTATATGTTGTACTTTTGATCATTTTTTTACATAACATTCATGAGAATCACTGTGAGAAGCTTATATTGTCATGAACACAACAGGCTTTAGTGTTTTAATGCAGAGTCATTTTTGTGTCATTCTTCTTTTCATGGAGGACAACAGAATACATCAGACAATTTCATACATGATTTCATGAACCTCTTCACGAGCAATGAAATAAAAGCAGCAATGACGTTGAATGTTTAGCTAAACGAGAAGACATTTGACGCTAGTGATGGTGGTGATTTCATCTCAGATAGGAGCACAACACATAAATCACATCAGAACATAATCACATTTCAAACTTCATTTATCTAAACATGACACAGTGAAGCGTGCGCGCGCGCGCGTGTGTGTTAACTCACCCGCCGTCAGGATGATGAGCAGTAAAGTCTCACAACGCCGCATAACGGAGCCGCTGCCGCTCACCGCCGCTCCGTTGCGTCCATTCCTACCGACCGACACACACACACTGCACTGACGCGAGCGAGCGAGCGCGCGCGCGTCAGACTGACCGTAACCGACTGAGCGCCAGAGCACGAGACGATGATTCCCGCTACAGGAGCGCAACTCACTCTACCGGGCGTGATTCGCGTCTGAATGGAGAGAGAGAGAGAGAGAGAGAGAGAGAGAGAGATTTCCCTCAGCTGTTAAAGTGTGAATGTCACACAGAAGTTGTGTCATCTGCACACTGAAGCTGTCAGTAAACTTCAGCAGATCATTGTTGTCGTTGCGCAGCTCTTTTTATCGCTCTCTTTGGTAGACAACAAATGTTTATGATTATCTGTATATACTGTAATACACAATTCTGGATGGCACACAACTCTCCTCATGTGTGTGTTCTGTGGTGTTTCTGGAGGATCTATTAACAGAAATGCAATATAATACACATACCTATGTGTTCAGAAGACCTTACATAATGAAGGGGTAGGTTTTTATTACCTTAGAATGAGCTAGATCTATCTAGGGTTATCTGGGAGTCAAAAATAAGACAATGTTCCTAATTGCTGTCATATTATGTTGGGATCTATTCTAGCAACAAAATATGTATTACTGTAAAGTGTTGGAAATGGGTTTTAGTTTTTTTCAACATTTTGTGTCAGCATGCTTTTGGGAATCTGGGACGGTCTTCAAATGGGATTTTATAAATCCAATGACAAGGGCTAATATATGCCCGAATGAGAAATGGATGTTAATGTGGACTACTGGAGGTTATAACATTAGATAGATGATGAGGGGTCTCTCTCACCTGCAATGAGTGTTTGATCACCAATTTTAATGGGGAATTTGAATAACAGAATGAATAATCTGTTAATCAAATTGTAGTTTAGTGCTGCTTAAATTGTAGATTTTTTTATTGTTAATACAATGTTAAACAATTTTAATAGAGTTTTAAATGAATTAACACAGTAGATTGTTAATCCTGCATGTGTAAAGATAGAAATATTGGAATATGCATTTTCTTTTTGAGATTTGTGTACTTGTCTTTTTTTGCTTATGTACATGCTTTAAAAAAATGGTGATAGTGTGATTGGCATGCATAAATGAATTGGCTTTTTAGGCCTATTACAATACATATGTCCCAGATTACAAAGTGACCTGTCCCAGATTATCAAATGTAGGCAGAATTGTTTTTTTGGCACAAAACACTCATAGGTGTGGCTTGTGTCCTCTAATGTCTACATTCTTTCTTCTGGTGTGGTTAGAAAACACCTTCGGGATTTCAGAAAAGTCTAATGTGTTGATCTAATGTGGTAGATAGATATCGAAATAAATCGCAGTATTCAAAATAGCAAAACATTTCCCAGATTACCCGAATTCACCCTACATACACCGCGGGTCCCCTAACATGTTGTTTTACAGTAAGCTATCTCTAAACAGACAAACTGCTCTACAGAACGGATCATCAATCATTATCCGACATCTTTGTCCCATTTCAGCCACTGTAGTGCTTTCAAAGGGAGGGGTGAGGGGTGGAGAGAGCCGTTGGTTGCAATTCACAGCCTCACCACTAGACGCCACTGAATGATAAACACTGGACCTTTAAGGGGCTGTCACACTAGTGTTCCATTCATATGCACGTGACAGACCAGAAACTTCAAGTGTGGAGAATCCTGTCATGTGATGACGTGCGGCCAATAGAAGACTGAGACCTTTTTACAACTGCTAATGTCACACAATCCAGTTCTGTACGATACAGTTTAAGAAGAACAAAAACAACAATACAAGTCCAAGTACGTCAGAATCCTTGTGAACAAAAAGGCCCAATGGTTTTTAAAAACGGCTTATTTGGTTGCTATGGTTGCCTTCGTCTGGGCTGCGTGAAAACATTTCCCATCCTGAGAGTCTAGTGTGACCACAGCTTTAATGTTTCAGCTCATGAGACATCACAATAACTTTAGACTCTGTATACCTGTGATGTCCACTTGTGATATAATGATGTGAAGTGGATGTTAAGAACTGTGTGTCTGTGTAGTGTGTTTGTGTGTCTGTTGTGTGTGTATGTTGTGTGTGTGCGCGTGTGTGTGAGTGTGTGTGATCTTTATGATCTTTAGGTTCAGGGGTTGTTAGGGGTCGGGGATAAAATATACAGTTTGTGCGGTATAAAAAACATTACGCCTATGGACTGTCCCCACAGAGATTGTAGACCAGACATGTGTGTGTGTGTGCGTGTGTGTGTGTGTGATTTCACGCTGCTTGCATTTAATCAGTAAGTCGTCCACCGTTAAATACTGAGAAGAAAATATCACATGACACGGCAGGGCAAACCGATCGAAAGCAATTAGACAGAGAAGCAATCTGAATTATAGCGGTGAGAGATACTGAACCCTCAGGCCAAAACACACACACACACACTGAAATCAGAAGACAATTATGTTTGAAATGAGGATGTATCAGGTAATGAGTTCATAGAAGAAGAGATCATAACCAGGGAAAGAAGGACGTTCTTCAGAAGCCTCAATTAACTTTTATCTTACAAAGCACAAGAAACCCCTAAGAGAGGTCGCATGTAGATGATTCATTAATAACCCAACGGTTTTTATAACTCTTACCTTACGGAAGAAAAGGTGGACAAAACATAAAAACACATTTTAAAGTCACTATGAAATGAAAAAGAGTTTAACACAGTGGTGCAGAGATGATTATAAATGATTGATCCGTGCACACCATTCTTATTTTACAGTCATTTACATTTGTAATCTTTAAACATTAAGCTCCTCTCAACAACACCTCTTCACCACACCAGACTGCAAACTGAGATTCTAATCAGCAAAAATCTCCATTTTGTTAGCAACGCCTAACTTACAAAAAACAGGGAAAGGCAAAATAAAGCCCGGCCCTACATTTTTTCTAATTTCAGAAGCCGTTTCACTCGGATATACGTTACGATACAGAAAAGAATTCAATCGCAAATTCTGTTTCATAGTCACTTAAACAAACAGAATATACGACCCAATAAATATCATAAACAGCATTTACTGTATCAAACATCCACAATATAACATTGATATCTGAGTAAGAGCATATCGAAGATTTAAATCATCATGAAACTAACGAAAAAACTTTGATGCTTCTAATCTGTAAGTAATGAAACTTCAGTCTGGACATCACATTATATTTGATAATAGAATCTTGATTTAGTCTCATGGTTATACAGATGAGAGTTTCATGTCTTTCGTTTAGCCAGACGTTGAGAGTAAAATCAGACCCTGTGTGTGTGAGTGTGTGCGTGTGCGTGTGTGTGTGATATAGATGCAGTTTCTCTCTCTCTCTCTCTCCTCTCTCTTCTCTCTCTCTCTCTCTCTCTCTCTCTCTCTCTCTCTCTCTCTTTCTTTGGCAGCAGTGTTTTATTAAAGAGGCTTTTGTTAACTGAGGAGTCGCTGATAACTCCACCTCTTCTTCATATCAGACCTGCACATCAGTCGGATACTGTTTCCCTCATCCAGCAGCTCTCTCTCTCTCTCTCTCTTCTTCTCTCTTTGACAAGAAAAACCTTCACAAGGGCATACAAGATGAATAGCCTTTCTGCAGAGGGAAAAAAAAACCTTTATTATTAGCCCATGGTTCTTTAAAACACACACACAGATCCCTAACTTATATACACACACAGAGCTCTCTCCCTGACACACACACGCACAAGACTGTGTCTTATTAAAGTTGCCTTCTGGAGTTTCCACGTGCCACGCTCAAAACCCACCCATCCCCAACTCCTCTGTCTGCATGTATCAGGTCTGTTTTTATTTCATCCTGTATGTGTACCTGTACATTTATATTCATGCTCCCCTCTGACAGGTATGTAGAACTATCAGTGTAAAGGATGTTTATCCCTATTATGACAATAATTCTGTGTAAAACTGTTGTGGTTCCTCGGGTGGGGGGGGTGTCCTGTTATTACTGCACTGGTTGTAAAGGCCACTGAATAAAAGTGGTTTAGTTTGGTTATAATATGAAATAGATGTTCATACACATTAGTTTTCTTCTATGTATGTATTTCCTGATCCACGAGCTGACTTCATCTGGAGTGTGTTTGGAGAGGAGCTGGTATGTTTTTCTGCTCTTGGCTAAAGAGAGAGAAGAGTTTGAGTAATGGGCGCTCTGTGATTGAGAGTGTAAACAGAGAGAGAGAGATCAGACTGATCAATTGCTTGACTCCCATGTGTCGTCCCTGCAGGCTGCTCACCCGCGTGTGTGTGTGTGTGTGATATGTATCAGTGTGTATCAGGAGCTTCTCTATCAGTCTGTAGACTCGGATGCATAATGAGCTGTTTGTTGGCCTGCGAGCGAGCGAGCGAGCGAGCGAGTGAATGAATGAATGAATGTGTTCAACACTAACTCTATCATGCAGCTGATGTCTGCAGGAGAGCTCTGTCTGTGTATCACAGTAAAGCTGCGAGACTCTCATCTGTCATTTACCGCCGTCACCATGGAAACATAACACATGTGGTGGCACCTGTCACCATGGCAACCGCTGAAGCAATCGACAGATTATTGTCAATTGACACTCAGTCACACGCTAAAACTCAAACAGAGGAATGAATCTCATTGTGTGCCTGCAGGAGTGGGTTTCCCTCCACAGCTCACACCACACACACACAAACATACATGACTAAATGTACATACGTACACAGAAACACACACAAACACGCATGCACACACATATGCATGCACACACACAAACATACGCACACACAAACACGCATGCACACACACGCACACAAACACATACATACGCACACACAAACACGCATACATGCACACACATACATACGCACACACAAACACGCATACATGCACACACATATGCACGCACGCACACACACAAACACGCATGCATGCACACACATATGCATGCACACGCACACACACACACACGCATGCATGCATGAATGCACCCACATATGCACAAACATAGGCACACAAAAACACACACAAACACACATACACACAAATGCATGCATACACACACACACGCACACACAAACAAACAAACATGCACGCATGCATGCACACACAAACATGCATGCATGCACACACATATGCATGCACACACACGCACACACACAAACATACCCACAAAAACACACGGACACACGCATACACACACACACACACAAACAAACATACGCACACACAAACACGCATGCATGCACATGTGCACACACACATACTCAAGTGGTTCTCAGCCTTTTTCATCACTGTCGTCTGTCTGCTTATACCACTCCCTAATGGACTCCTCAAAGTGTGTGTGTGTGTGTGTGTTTATGTGTGTGCGTGTGTACCTGTACCAAGCGCTTGTGCAGTAGGGTACACACTCTGCTTCCAGGTAACTTCCCAGAAAGTGATACAGTGATCTCTTAATGACTTTTACTCACAAGAGTCCAATATGATGATATGTGTCACTGTCTTAAAGACACATCGTGCATATTATTGGTCATTTCACACAGATATTACCGCACAACGTGAGACACGGAACCAAACATAAGCGAGAGAGAGAAAGTTTGTGAATTATTCATAAGAACAGTAATGTCCTGCTGCTTGTCGATTATAATCTGGTAATGGAACTAAACCTCCAGACCAGAGGACATGACTGTACTATTATTATGATTTATTAATTTACATTTGCAAATTCACTTGATAAATGGAAAGCGCTGATGATTGTAGTTTGGTTCACACTATTGGGTTTACGCTGTTTGTTTTTAGTTCATCAATACATTCTTCTCCTTACCATTTGGGTCACTTATTGTTGATCTATTACTCGATAAACTCCACGCAAAGTTTCATCTGGATTACAAACTGAATATATACGAGAGTGAGCGTGACAGAAACAAGATAATATCACATGACAAGAATCTGCATCATTTCCTAACGCAAGTTATGTTTCATGTGTCATTCTTGAGCAGATATCTTTATATATTTCTCTGTGAACACACACGTGTAAAGTAAAGGCCAATGAGTTCGCTGAGCACTGAAACATCCGGTCCAGTTCACGAGTGAGTAACAGAGGACAAATGAAGGTTAGAGATGCAGAGTTCCTTTGATATGTTTCGGTTATTTAAGCTGAGATGAGGAAGAAAGTGACGGCAGGCTGATGTTTTGGGGTCGAGGACCCGGCGAGTGTCATCAGTTAACGTTAATGAAGGAGAATTCTGGGTAATTGCATCAGGGATTGAGGGAGCGCTTTGATATTGCTTTCTCACTTCAGATTATACTCTTTCCTTCTCTCTCTCTCTCTCTCTCGCTCAAAGTAAAATGTATTCCCTCATTTTAATTTGTTCTGTAATTACCGAGCAACCCGACTTCACAAAGCTACTGAAGTACAGACGTGCGCCGAGCAAACACCCCACGTCCTGCAGGGAAAAAAACTGAAGCTTTTCTTCTCCTGTATCACTTTCATTTCATCTCTTATTCCCGGATTAAACCCATTCACTGCAGTGTAACGCCTACAGGACCTAAGAGAGACCTTAGAAGTCACCTTCAGCTTTAGATTCTGTGAATCGACCGATAGCACTGGTTTTTTTTTAATCATGTGAAAAATATTCAGAACACATTCAAATGTGGGATCAAGCAGACGCAAAAAACCCTCTTTCAAAATATCTTCATAACTCAAGGCCTGAGTTAGGAAACGCTGAGCAGAGAAATGATATCCATCTCCCAGCGGCCGCCCGCCACAGCTTCAGTCCTGTTGGGTTCTGATCCGTCTTTAATAGCAGCACAGTATTCTTGTCTACACGTTCAGAAGAAAAGCTGGTCTCTTTAAACTACACTCGGTCTTCTCCTCAGTTTGTCTTTTTAGTTTTCATTTGTTGTTCTGCACGCACAACCTTTAAAAGCTCAGCAGTAAACACATGAACCTAAATCTATTATGCCAATAAAATAGATAGAGAGAAAGAAAGAAAGAAAGAGACGGACAGAAAAAGAGAGAGACAGAATTGCTCTTTGGTCTCAGCTGGTCTGGAACATTTTGATCGATGACGGTAAAAAAAGTTCATGACCTGAAGCAGCTCGTGCACATGCGCGCGCACACACACGCACACACACACGGGTGATTCTGCAACTATGGGCACTTTTAAGAACCAGCAGTAAAATCTTATATTGATGTCACAATTTGTCATATGAGGCTTTATAAATCTATTCACGGTGTCATTACACACCTTGACCAAAACTACAATGAATGATTCATGTGATTTAATATAAAATTATGCTGCGTTTATAGGTCCAAACACCATTTTGTTTATGTCCCACAACTCTGGTCCCAATGTTAAGATACACAAAATAAGATCATTGAATTTGACATTATTTCAAATGGAATTGTTTAATATTTATTTTAATTTACAGCATCTTACATTTCTTTGTATTATTTACTGATCATTTTTAGGATTTTTTTAAAGCGGCCCTAACACACAGGGTTTCTGCCAATCTCATAGTAATCTTGAGTATCTATAGAGTAGTATTGCATACTTTGTATCTTCAAAGAGTATTTAGTTTGATCACATTTATAAAAGATAGACACAGCTTTACGATTGTTTCGAAGGGAAGGCTGATCCAAAGCACGTGAGCACCCATTGTCAACAAAACACAGACATCAGTTTCACTCACCGCATGCGGTTCATGTCCGGCATCTTTAGCGCTGGGACGGCTCCATATATCAGTTTCAAACCATCTGCAAATCCAGCGTTATATCCACCGTTTATATAACATTCATCACCCAAATGTAGTGAACAAACAAACATCTGAACTTCACGAACATATGCTCTCTCTCTCTCCTGCACACAAGTGAAAGTGACGTCTGCATATGCTCCTTCTCCTGCTCTCCTTGCGGCCGCATGCTTTTCCGGCAGAATTTTATCCAATAAGGGAGTAAGAAAAAATTGTTACGAAACTGTTTTATATGTTGGAAAAAAACTTTCCGAAACCTGTAGGATCGCTGGGGGAGTGTATGGAGCACAGAAATACTGCGTAATACGCCCAACTCGTTTTTTGACAAGTTGACCATGTTAAGCACGAGGAGACATCACGTTAACATTGTGAAGAAGTCAGAGTGCATGAAACACCGTTGCAGGGCCGCTTTAAATAAATGTGCCTGTCCCACACTTTTGAGTCCTTACCGCAACAATGAAAAAAGGCTTTTATAATTTTTGATATATCAAAGACAAACAAGTCTAGTTTCTATGGAAACAGAAATGACCACATGAGCACATTGCTGACAGATTAGGCCACCTCACTACCTCACTCGCCAGATCCCCCAAATATAAAATAAATATAATCTTATCTATGTCATTATTTACTGTGTGTCCTTACCATACAGCTTGGTCATTCTGTACTCTGAACTACATTTTAAAAATAAATGTATATTACTGTTTAATTCACGTCTATTAAGATGTTAAGAGTCTGTAATTTCCGCAACATTTCTTTACTGCAGCACATTGTCAAGGTTTCCTGTATAAATGACAAATATAAAAATAAATATGTTCCAGATAAAATCTTAATGACTCCAATTTTGTTGACACTGTTGCACACGACACACACACACACACACACAACACACATCACAAACACACACACACACACACACAACAACACACACTCATGACTCAAACACACACACACACACACACACACTCTGTTCTCTCTCTCTCTCTCTCTCTCTACACACACACACACACACACTCACTCACACACACACACACACACTCTCTCTCTCACACTCGCACATTCCTCTGTCCACACACACACACACACTCTGCTCTCTCTCTCTCTCTTCTCTCTCTCTCTCTCTCTCTCTCACACACACACTCAACACACTCTCTTCACTCACACACACACACACACACTCTGCTCTCTTCTCTCTCTCACACACACACACACACACACACACTCTGTCTCTGTCTCTCTCTTCTCTCTCTCTCTATCTCCACACACACCACACACACTCTCTCTCTCAGACACTCTGTCTCTCTCTCTCTCTCGCCGACGCGCACCACACACCACACACACACACACACACTCTCTCACACACACACACACACACACACACACTCTGTCTCTCTCTCTCTCTCTCTCTCTCTCACACACACACACACACACCACACACACAAACAAACACACACACAGACAGACGCGCACAAACACACACGCTATAAATATACACCACATAAATCACATGCAGCACTGTCTCTTGTTCTTTTTGTTCGTGTCCTTCTTTGCTTCATAACAAATTAACATTTTAAATTATTTAAAAGTCAACAACGTCCTACCAACCATTCTTACTTTTACAGCATTAACTCCTTCCAACTAAAAGGGGCTAACGAGTGTTCAATAATGAAGTTGAGGGGTAAGGTTTGGGTGAACAACTGGCAACGTAACTAAACACACCTGACGCGCATATTGTCCCTCCCACCAATGATATATAGTCCCACTGATATTTTATATAAATCTTTTATTTCTTAAAATATTATTACTTTATTGTTTTTAATATAAATGCAAACAAACTGATATCATCCGTGGATGTTATATATTAACCTGTGAGTTGGTGGTTGGCTGCTCAGTCGAACTTTTCCAGTACTTCAGTGTAAGAAAATGTGACTTTCAGATAGCAGCGAACTCAATAAAATAAATCGCATTTACATGGAAGAGAAGAGCAAAGAGAAGAGAGGAGCAAAGAGAAGAGAAGAGAAGAGAAGAGAAGAGCAGGTGAAGCGGATGGTTATGCCTGCCGTGGCGAATCTGATGTTGTGTTGTGTTGTTGTGTTGTGTTGTGAAGCGCGGGTGCCATCGGAGTTTATGATATAGTCACAGAATTGTAAAACTACGACAGAATGGGCTTTATGGAGCTCGGGCCCATTGTGAATATATTCGACGTTCTGATTAGTCTGGGAACACGACGCGGTCTGAAATAAGCGCGTTTTATTGCGAATTATATTTCAATACAAAAAAACAGAAGAGCATTTGGTCATAACGTGAGAAGGAATAATGAGTCTAGTGTAGGACCTGTAGTGAAAGGATTCGAACCTTGCGCTTGTAGATTTGCATTTTTAACAGAAACGCCGAATGGATGCTACAGTAGCCTACGTGTAGGTTTATTGCTGTATTCTGCTTCATTCGTTTTTTCAGTTTTTCAGTTCATAAATACGTTTGTTTCGCATTTTAGGCTATTTTACACATTGCATAATGTTTTAAAAAACGCACAGCATATAATGCAGGCTTTTTCTCAAATGTTAAAAAACTTAATTAATTAACAATAACTATTACTAAATGCACCCATGGGAGAAGTGTCGGCTAATGGGCTACAACAATATATTTAAGATGCTGTTCTGTATTTTAACAGCAAAATTGCATGTTGTCTAGCTAAGGAATTAATTTATTTAATAATTTTATAAGCCCACCCTCTAAACTGTTATGCACCCCCTTAACACCCCCAAGAAAAACGTCCTGGCGCCGCCCCGTTACAGGAAAGTGCACGCTTAAGGCTGTTTGTATTTAGTATGTGAATTTTGTTACCGATTATATCTTTTTAGTTGTTGTTTCATTCATCTGAAAAAAATGGAAAGAAATTCCCTGCCAGAATTTTCACTGGCATCACAAAAAGTAAATAAAAAGACATTCAAATAAAATCGACGTGTGATATTTGTTTCTGATGGCGTACGGCGTGTTTTTTCAATTGTTTCCATTGGGAATGGCGCGTTTTTTGAAAACGCGAGCAGCTGCCGTTTTTTTCCGTGCTCAGCGCTGGTGCTATGCGTTTTTCCCACGATCAGCACCGGTGTTCGACCGAGCGCCCGGAGTTGAAAAATGCTCAACTTTGGGCAGAACGCTGCGCCTGAAGCGGGCGTTTTCAGCCGCGTAAAAGCGCCTCGGTGGATACCGCCCCAAAGTCTGTGGCCACGGTGGAGACGGAGACACACTTTCACTAAATCAGAGTTTCAGAGCTCTTCAGGAACAGATCAGCTGGAGAAAACACACACACACACAGGTTTGTTTCAGTATATTAGTGAGGACATTACATAGACTTCCATTGATTTACTATCCGTCTTATGATATATTCTATATACACCCTTAACCTAATAATCACACAAACATGCCCCCTTTATTACATTTGAAGAAAAACCCTATTTGAGCCAACTATGAGCCTTTTATTTAGTGAGGATCGGACATTTGGCCCTCACAAATAAAGCTAAACACACACAACACACACACACACACACACACACACACACACATCAGCTGCTATTAAAGTCAGCTACACAAGCTATGTATATGTGTACAGTTGTTGTTTAGATCATGGTAAAAGTCCCATTTTTATGGTAAATGTTTACTTTCCTGTATTTTCTCTTTACCTCAGACCTTATTTTAATACAACTGTATTTCTTCTGTTATTACTTGTTTTAAGTAAAATAAATGAATGTGACTACATTATAACCATACACAGTCCTGCCAGTAAACTGAGTAAGACAGAAAGAGAGAGAGAGAGAGAGAGAGAGAGACAGATGCTGATGTTATCAGACTGCTGGTTGAGTGTTCATGAATGATTCAGTGAGTTCTTGTTGATTCCAGCAGAACTTTAACCTCTCTCTCTCTCTCTCTCTCTGTATGACACACATTCACATCATCATGTTTCACTTTTATATTTCTATTGATTCTCTCATATTTACCAGTATATCAGTTTTCTCTCTTAAAACACTGACATGAACCATATCATCAAAAGTATCAGTTCTGTATGTCCTCATGACTTCAAGCTTGACATTATAACGTTACAGCTAACATCAAACTGTCAACGTCTTGAGAATATAAATCTGAAATGTGAGGTGTGTCATTGCTGCGATGCCAACCCAACCCAACAAAGTTTTAACTCACCACACGTGTGTGTAAGACAACAACAATATCTCATCTCATACACACTGGACCATTCAATGATACTGAGACACATGAACAAAAGGTCAAAGGTCAGAGCTCTCTAAAGGTCAAAACATCTCATACAGAATCACAGACATGCACAAAGGTCTCACACACACACACACACACACACAGATGAACTTTAGAGCAGGAAGAGGAAGAAGACGACTGATAAGAACGAAGCTTTATTGATCATGTGGCTCGTGTAACAGAACATGAGAGCATCACTGTCTCACACACACACACACACGCAACGCACGCAGAGCTGATTTTGTGATGGTAGAGAATGTAAAACAGGGTCGTCTGTAAGTTTGGCTTCTCTGTTAGTTTTAAACCTGGAGCTTAGAAATGAACCATCTGAAGCAAACGTCAGAGCTGAGAGAAAACTTGACCTTTGATGATATAAGGGCCCTATCGTACACCCGGCTCAAGTTTTCTGCTAGTTTCAGCCCGACGCGGTCTCATTTTGCCGTCCTGCGCTGCGTTGTTTCAATAGCAAATGCATTTGAGCTCATTTGCGCTGCCATGGGCGTTGGGCTAAAAAAAGAGGTGTTTTCAGGCGCATATTACTATTTTGAGGAACTGAAAAGAGACTGCGCCATAGACCAACTCAAACCTGCTCTAAAGTCAATGGCGCAATAGTTTTTGTTATTTAAAGAGCGCGTTAGTAGAAAATGCGCCTCTAGGCGGGTCCACAACGTTTTCACTTGATTTATTACACAGAGGGAAGCGCTGCAGCACAAAAACATGCCAAATATACAAATAAATGGAGTACAATGTAAAAGAAGATTATTGTGGACATAAAGATAAAAATCCTGTTTGTCCTATCTGGAGAAGCGTCCAGTCTTTGCTCTTGCAAATTCCGCCGTGTAAATAGTTAATCCGCCATGGCGCGAGCGCAACTGGCTCTTAAAGGGAATGAGAGATGAGACTCTGATTGGTTTATTACACGTTACGCCCAAAAAACACCCATTACTCATTAAGAGAATCTGGACGACCCGTTCAGACCATGCGCACGGGCGCGCCGACCGTTTTCCCGTCCTCAGTGCAGCTGCGCCCTGCGCTTAAGACCGTGAACATATAGTGGAGATGAAGACGTGTGTGTGATATCACTTTGATCTCATTTATGTATACACGATCACAGAAAAGCACAAAAAAATACAAGAGACCTTTGCAATAATAACATGTTTTCTATTTATGTATTCTGTTTTCTATGATTTCTTGCTTGTTTTCACACAGCTTTTCTTTTCTTCTATATCTAACGTTTGTTCTAACATGTACTGTATATACTGCAAGGCCGCTTTACAACAATGCAAAACTGTCAAAAGTCTTAAAGAAATCAATTTAAAATGAATTAAGATTTCACGTGAATTTACATTAACACACATTAACTCAAGCGGAATGAGAGACATGATGCAGGGTGTGTGTGTGTGTGTGCGTTTAGGGCTTCAGGCCATCATACACCAGCTCTGTGTCCATGGCAACTGCATGCTGGTCGTAACAACCGGTTGAGTCCCGACTGACCACTGGACATAAATCCTGTTCACACCACCTGAAACACACACGGACGCACACACACACACACACGATAAGACTTCTTGAAGATCTATAAGAATGGTCCTCTAAAAACTGAAGAGCATTATCACATTTAATATAAAACCACTAAGGGCCCTATCATACACAATTTTTCTCGATGGAATGCTTGATTCTGATTGGCCAGTCACGACATTTGCAGGTTCGTTATTCCCATATAACAACCTCTCAAAACTAATAACACTTCGGTAACCAGGATGCAGCAAATCATTTTGACAGGTTTCTTTTGACAAATGAAATATAAATATGTCTTATAATAACATATATGACATTATATTTACAAATGATTAAACCAAATTGCCTGTTCAGGACATTTGAACGTCGTTTCTTACCTTAAAACCAAAAGTAAAATGCTTTTGTCTGCATTTGGTAAAAATGAAAAAGTAAATCATATGTAGTAATACCTTTAAGAAACAATGTGGCAGCACGTACAAAACTGTAATGGTAAATATTCAGTACACATATCACATGAAGACATGTTCATTTATTTGTGTTGATGCTCGGGTCTTTAATGCATGATGATAACGCCTCTTTTAGTGTTAAAAACTATTGTCAGGACTACACACAGGGCACATTTAGCTCTGAAAAGTGTGGACACAGGTGTTTTTGCGGCTGATCTTATAGAGTAGGTTAGGATGATGATGTTGTGTAGGTCAAGCAGGAGTTTAGTTCAGCACTAGTCTCACATAGACAAACCTTCTGACTGAAAGACTGGGAACCTAAGGCCCGCCCACGAGAGGCCATAAGACTGACAGGTAAACCAACCAATCATGGAAATGTCCCCCCAGTAACAGACCCGTGTACATCCACCAACATGCCAAAAGTTAACAATAATAAACAATAATCTTCGCACACTTTTCAGAATTTAGGGTTTAGTAGATGGAGAGGAATTTTTCTTGCAACCGATGTAAACGCCACAGTTTACTTTCTCCATCAGACGGCTTTGTGTTGTTTCCAGGCACCCCCATCCATGTAACACTGTTTGTGAGATTTTTATGAGTGATAACTTTCACGTCAAGGATGTAATTGCCTTTAGAAACTTGTGAGCAACCGCCATTTTAAGACACGAAAAAATCACAAGCAGGTTATAACTGGTGTGTTTATGTCATGAATTCAAACGTGAAAATAGTTAAGAAGTTAGGTTCACCACAGAAGGTATTTAACTAGAAACCCATTCATAAAACCCCTAGACTTTGGTCCGATGGAACCAGAAGCCCATGAGGTGTTGCATACAAACATGTGTCGTCTCTGCCGGTTGAATTTTCATTTGTAGGAGTTTTTCTTTCAGACACAAAATGTATGGGAGCAGAGTATTGTAGAGTATAAATGATTCACACAACATGGTTTACTAACATCATTTTTTGCGATCGTGCAGAGAAATCTGAAGCGTTATTTCTATCGCAGTTAGCCTGGAGTTTCATTAGAGATCAACAAAACAATCAAAGGCACGCACACTTTAAAAGACATTCGTTATGATTCTGTATATCTGTTAGGTCAAAGACACATTCCAGCTGTACGCACATAGTGTACAACACATAATACCGACTGAGCTCATTTGCGCAAACAAACCTTTCCCTCAAGCAAGACAAAAGCCGAGCGAAAGGCTAAATGAAAACAGATAAATGTCAGACAGCTCACCTCAGAGCTGCGTACACATCCGTGTGTTTGGCATTCTCCCAGGCTGCATGATCCACTAACAAAGCCCCTGTCACACACATTCACATCATCTCGTGTTAAGAAGAAGAATTACTCTTGGGATTATTATTGTGACTTATGTACCTGGACATGGAACCATAATGTAAAACAGAACAGCCCAAAATACCCTTTTTAATTCAGTGCAGTTCATCAAGGCAAATTGTACATTGTTTTTGTTTATTATGTGTCCCATCTATAAAATGACTTGCCTATTATTATTAACATGAATGGACATGCACATGATGTGTGCGGTGTGTATGTTTTACCCATGTAAATGCGAGCGAGGCTGTAGGACAGATCTCTTGCTGCGAGCTCCAGACAGCCGGAGGGTCGAGTCGCTGCGCTGTGAACGAAACGCATCAAACCAGAGAGAGACGTCTGGAGAGACGAGACGGCCGGACGCAGAGCTGAAGACGAGCCGGCCACGAGCAAACGCTCCTGCAAATACATTACGGCAGTCATATTAGGACTTCTCTCATGTGGAGCTCTTTTCTGAAGAAACCATTCACGACTGTTGACAAAACAGATATTGCAAAAGAAACAAATCCTGACATCACTTTAGGATTGTAATAAACCTGACTGACATTAAACTAGAAGATCAGATGCCTTTTGTTGAACCTAAACCTGGATTAAACAAAACAACAATTACATCCGTTTAAATGAATGAAAGATAATCCACATGGTTCTTCTTCTTAAAAGCATGACCCTTATCTGAAATGGGCACTGTTATCATTAATAACCAAATATTCCAATTATAAATCTGGACTCGGTTTTAAATCCTTCAAAGTGATGACGCTATCAATTTATTCTGCCGGCTTTTTCCAGACCACTGGGTCATCATACAGACTTCCTGTTATCTGGATTGGTAGTTAGGGTAGATTGAGCCCTAACCGTTGGTGACTTTAACGTCCACATTAAGCATCCAAAAGATTTTATTGACATTCTCAACTCTTCTAGTGTTCAACAAAAATAAAATTAACCAAAAGTATTTGGGGATGCTTGAAACAGAAGTGTACCTACATTCCTAAAGAAAGCCTCTGAAAACTGCTTGAACGGCATTTCTTAGCAAACGTATAGGGGAGAATCACAACCAACCCAGACTAGATCTATTCTACAAAACTGACACACAAGTAGGTCCTCAACAGATTTAGATGTTAAACAGTAGTAAGGGTTTCTTCTTTAAAACTTCTTTTCTAGTCAAATTGAGGCCATCAGAGAAAAGATTCATGGAAATAAAATAATGCTAAAGTACAGCTGGTAGACCCTATTCCCCCTGAACTTCTAAAAGAGATTTTTCCTCTGCTCAATATTATTACAATAGAACCCTTCTGATTATTATCTTCATTCATCTGATTGTTTATTTAATTTAGGGATGCACAGTAAATGATCAGTCATATCAGCCGATAAATCGTCATTTTTAATGTTAAATTTAGGCCGATAAATAATTTCCTCTGGTTAAACTTCTTCAGCTGCACGCTGCTCACAGTTCAAATACAGCACAGTACTGTCTTTCTGTCGTGATCATTCACTTACTGCGTGCGGTTAGAAAAACATTATTGATGTAGGTACAGTATGTAGATATTTATGAATGTGTAAATTATAGGAACAAAAGCACATTGTTTGAATCAGACTGCTGTCTGAATGCTTTCTGTCTTGAGACGTGATAGACATGTGGCTATCATGAATATTTTTCTGGGTTGCTCTGGAAGAACATCTATCATTTGTTTATTAAGAAAAGTTTGAAGGTTAAAGAATGGTTAACTAGAGTAAAGTGGGCTTGGTACATGATTTTCGCGGGGGAAAGAGAACTCATGGTGACCTTGTTTTCTGCAGCGGTCCACGTTTTGCCTTTTGTTTCAGTCTTAGGGAATTTTATATTCATATGTAGATACTGTATATTGGCCATATATCGGTTATAGGCTTCTAATGTCAAAGAAATATCGGTTATCATTATTCCCAACATTTACATATCGGTACGTGCATCCCTACATTTAAACTATACATCCCTAACCCTGTGTGTGTGTGTGTGTGTGTGTGTGTGTGTGTTCTCACTTTGACATCAGTGAAGAACGCCTGCAGCACTGAGCCAGAGGACTTTTCAATGGAACGGAGAACATCTAGAGACAAAACATTAGTGGTGCCTTCCCAAATACTCAACACCTACAAATACACACAAACACACATCACATCAAACATCACAATACTCAACACACCACATGCACTTGTTTAAGTGTATTAACCTGTGTAATGTCTCCTATATGTTATTATCCCCATATTCTGTACGATCGTTTGTATTTTATATTTGCATATTTTAGAATCTCTAAGACTGTAAATCTTATTATATTTGTATTGTCATTGTGTTGAATGTCTGTACTAGAAGCTTCCGACACCAAAGAAGATCCTTGTGTGTGCAAGCAGATGAAAAAAACAGTGTCAATGAGCAGACTACACTAAAAGGTTAATGATAACCTAATGATAGTGTCCTTGCGTGTGTGTGTGTGTGTGTCTTGCGTGTGTGTGTCCTTGCGTGTGTGTGTCCGTGCGTGTGTGCGTGCTGCCATCTAGTGGGCTGTTGGGTTGGGGTTGAGTTGACCAGAACCATAATCACATTAATACATGATAGCACACGCACACGGAGATGATGATGACACACACACACAGATGATGATGATGATGATGATGTCATAGCCGGTTGACCTGAGCATCGCGCAGCATGGATGGAAGTCCAGTGTCCTCAATGTATCCCTGACCACCAAACGCCTCCAGACCCTCCGACACAACACACAACGCCTGATGACACAAAACACATCACGACAGCATTCATGGCATCAGGAGAGTGACATCACAGGAGTTGATCGCACAGTGGTCTGAGATGTTTCAGTTGTGGGTCGTCATCAGTTCATTCGACAGTAATTGTGGCAGTGAAAGAGGCTTCAAAAACAAAACTAACCATCAGAGAGATGAACGGTTTGACACGCTTTTCATTTCACCTTCATTCATTCATGAAGAAATACAGTATAGAGCTTATTGTATGTGTGTGAGAGTCAGTGAAATCTCATGACAACACACTTAACTCCATCTTACTTGTCTCTCAGATTGTCAGATGGAAATTTAAGTTCAGACAATTTGTACATAGTTAGGAGAATTTACTAGTGAATGGCGGTTAAAAGTAATGGATAATAAATAAAATACATTCTGATTAATTGTGGGTGGATGATATCATATACAATATTAAAAAAAAAATCTCTAAAAATACGAATATGTTTTAAATGCATTTTTCATCAGGCACTTACTTTGCAGTAATTAAAAGAAAATGTGCGTGGCGGGTGGAGGATTGTTATTCTTAAAGCAGAAATGGAGGCAAAAACAGATCCGAGAGAAATTTAAAAAGGGAGAAAAAAAAAAACGGTAGGAAAGAAAAGGTGTGGGGAATCAAGTGCTTGGTGGTGCAACGACTGTGGCACTGTATGTATATGAAAGCCATAAGACCGGTACCTCTAATATGGTACATCATGTGTGTGCTAAATCCAAAGATTAGATTTAAGCATTTACAGACCAAGACAGTGCTAGAAAATTGACTGAAGTAAAAAGTGAATATCCGGTCCGGGTGCGGAGGATATCTATATCAGAGAAAATTATACGTGCGGGTGGGTGGCGGGTGGATAATGTCAATTGTCATGTACTGCATAAAATCAATGAGTTTGTGGACTGATTTGCTGACTTGCTCATAGCAAATAAAAACTCATAACCATTCATGTTTGTGTGAGGTGACGGGGACAACACAGAAGAAAATCAATTTTACAGTAAGTCAATGGATCGTCCTCACTAATACAGTAAAACAAACGAGTGTGTGCGTCATTACAGTTTGGCTACAGGTGTGAGCAGTCGCAGCAGGTGTGTGTCCTTCTCTGTGCAGGTTTGGTTCTCTTCTCGGCCCAGCAGACGACAAACCTCCATCATGAGCAGAAACGCAGCACGTGTCTCCACCTGAAAACACAACACACTTCAGAACAAACCACACAAAAGTGCACGTGTGTGTGCATGTGTGTGCTTACCTCCAGTCTGCTGAGCGTTTGAATGTGCAGTGAATGATCCTTCAGCAGTTTACCAAACACAGAGCGCTTACAGGAATATTCCCGACACAGCTGTGTCATCCTGCACACACACACGCACGCACGCACGCACACACACACACACGGTCAGCAGATCTAAAGTATAGGGTGTATAGATCGTTTGATGAGATGCGAGTGAGTGTGTGATTCACCTCCTCATGGCGCCCACAGCACAAACGGTGTTATAAATACGAGTTATAGCCAACATGTTAGCAATAGAAGCCACGCCCCTTCCTTCCTGTGACACCTGACAACACAACCAAACCAATCAAGCACAATCATTAACAAGTCTGTAACATGAGTGGATGTTTACCAGCTGAGCATTCATGCCATCTAACAGAAGTTCTGCTGTGGGCAGCTGTCTGGTGCCCAGTTTGTCCTTCAACCTCTGAACTTCAACACCATTAGAGGAACCATGAGAATCCCACACCTGAGCCAGAAACAGAGACAGACCCCTGCTGCCCTACACACACACACACACACATGTTTTATGGGGACATTCCATAGACACAATGGTTTTATACTGTACAAACGGTGTATCATATTCCCTACACCTAACCCTCACAATCACACAACACTTTCTGCTCTTTTACATGTCAAAGAAGTTCATTCTGTATGATTCATAAGCTTGTTTCCTCATGGGACCAAAACACGTCCACACAAGGATTTTGGATATTGCCATCTTTACCCTTCCCACACACACATGTGGAAAACATGCTTCTTTGCACAGGCTTCTGAAGGATGCTCATGTCACAGAGAACTATGTTCTTTAGTTTGAACAAACCTCTGAGTCATGTCAATGCTAAACAAACGTGAATCCTGTAAACTTTAAGTAACTTATTTCCTTCAATGACTCTTTTCTCCCGGTAACGATTGGTTCATGTGTGAGTTTGGTGAGAGACAGCACGCTGATGTCAGTGTCAGTACTCTGTGTTGGTGAAAGTCTGTGGATTATTAGTGTTTAAATGGGTGAAAACACTTTGCGCACAATAGAGGTGCCTGTGACACTCTTCGTGTGTGTGTGTGTGTGTGTGCGTCTGTACCGGTGTTGTGCGACCGTGCACGTCTGTTATGCGGCCCAGTGTCAGGGTCACATCAGCATCTGTTGCCGAGGTAAACCATTTAAATCCATACAGCTTGAAGCACCCATCCTGCTGTCGCCTGGCAACCGTCTCCGTTCCAGTCGCTAAGACAACAACACACACATAAATCATAGTGGTGCTAACCCAGGACAGATAAGTGTGTGATCTTACAGACGTCTGATCCTCCTCTCCTCTCTGTCATCCACTGCCCTGATGTCCAGAACTCCTGCTCATCACGAGACGTCAGACGCACAAACACGTCTGTGACAGGCAAGCCAAGAGACTACACACACACATATATACACACATGTCATGAGAACACATACATGAGTTCATTGTGTTAATGAAGACGATGAAAACATTCAGATGAGACTCAAATATTCATATATGTGTGTGTGTGTGTGTGTGTGTGCGCGTCACCTCGATGACCTTCGCAGCTCCGTCAGTCATGGCCAGAGGGCAGGTGTAGAGTCCAGAGGAGGGTGCAAACAGGTAAATCTTACTCATCTGATACACGCGGCTACACACACACACACACACACACACACAGGTACGTTTGAGAATGTGACCGCTGATAATGATGTTGATGTGTTGTGATGTCACCTCCACTCTCCATACGTCCTTTCATATCCAGACGCCACCAGGCCTTCCTGTGCAGATATGTGTTTTAAGCGTGTCCAAGCGTCACAGGTGATGATGCGGTCCACGCGTCTGCCCCAGGCGTCATACTGCTGCAGGCGAGGGGGATTCAGCTCACACTGGCGTCCCAAAGAGTCGATCTCAGTGACGATCCGCTCGCCAAACCGCAAGAGATCTCGCTCAACCTCCTTAACACACACAAACACCATTAGTGCCATCTTCACACCTGCTCCGGAGTGTGCGTGTGTTTGTGTCACACCTGCACAGGCAGATGTCGCTGCAGGTAGGCTTGGTGCAGTGCATCTTGGGTAAACGGGTTGGTGAGCAGTGGTTGTTCCTGGAAAAAGGCGCCGATGATGGAGCGTGTAAACAGCGCGTGTGAGTGACCGTTGTGTTCGTTCAGCTCAGTGAGTGACCCGCTGCTGTACGCTACACTCCTACTGAGCATGTGCAGAGCCCTGCGGTTACCACGACAACACACCCAAAGAGCCATCGCATCTGCAGGTGTCGTCTGGAAACACACACACTATCAGCGCACATACGATGCTGTTTTGGTATTAAAAGTAAAACTTAATCATCAAAAATGACAAAGAAAGACTATTTACTTGAATAAAGCCAAACCTCACTAGTGGGCCTACACTTCCACCCCTCCTCGTCCTATCCCTCGGTCTTGTGTCATTCAAACCCGTCTGACACAAAATCATCAAACAACCCCACTGACTTCCATTGAATGAACACAAAACCACTGAGACATTTCTCGAAAGCTCTCTTCTAAAGAAAGACTCACCCACACGAGGGAGAATAAATGATGACTGATGCCATGGAACACACTCCGCTGACAGAAAGCTGAACTTTAAAGCTAAAATGGATGTATTTATGTATAATATTTAGTGTAGGATTGATGACTGGCGTAAAGTAACAGACATCACGTGACGTGTCATGAGCGCAGCGGTGAAGAGAAACAACACAGTCATAGTTGCCAAGTCCGCTTAAAATCATAAGTCGCGTGTTGCGTTTTTTTGGGCTTATTTAAAAAAATAATTGTTGCTTGTTAGGAAAATTTGACAAGCAACTTTGTTACTTTAATTTATGGTCACCGTTTTACTCGCATGCATTGATTGACACTTTCAGATTACAACTAATTGCCAATCAATGAAGTAATATAAATTCTGTAACGTATTTCGTCAAAACATTCAGCCCCCTCCTCCCCCTCCCCCCTCATTGGTGAAAAATCTCATTCAAAGTGCAGGCGCGTGACGTTGTCCAAGCGATGACATTTAGATGGACATAAATAAAACATGTAAATTATAACAAACAATGGCACCAACAAAGTGGTCCAAGTATGGAATAAAATACAACACAGACTGGGAAAAGGATGCAAAACTTAAAGACTGGATATGTTGCAGCGCTTCAGTGTTGGGATGTACAGAGATGAAGAGGAGACAGGGGAGAATATGGATGGTGCAGGGGAGGAGAGGGATGAGTTTTTTTAATAGGTACAATTTTCAATGATTTGTAATTAATTCATTATCACAGGCTATAAATAAAAAAACAAGTAGTCATATAGAATACTAGTAATAGCAGATAAATTGGGTTCTAATTGATTTTATTAAGCTATAAATATGTGGCTGTGTTGCTCCCTTCTCTCCAACCCTATTCTGCTCACAGGTCATCGAGAGTGGTTAGTGTGCCCTCACGTTTTGATGCAGTTTGCTGATTTAAAATTAAAGAGAATTTCCAGTTTAAATGTTGCAGGCTCATTTATTGTACAATAATAGTTAATTATAAATTAGAACGATTGTAAATACATCATAAAATTATACTGGGCTTGTTTTGAAAGCTGATGTTGCTTATTTGTCTCGCGAGAGTTGGCAACTATGAACACAGTTTCATCACATTCAAGAGACTCACTCACTGTGTTCAAGCCTCTTATCAGTTTGTTTGCGTGTTTAATGGCTATAAAGAGACACTTTGATGATGAATTGACCATCATAATTCTGATTCTGTCGTTTAAATGTTAGGTTAGTAAAGTTAGATGTTGTGTGTGTGTGTGTGTGTGTGTGTTGCACGCGCACACAGCGAGTCTCTGAACTTTAACCCACTAACAGGTCATTCTTCCTCAATCTAAACTAATCCTCGTCTGTCACAATTTATTCTGCTTTATTTACATAGACTTGAAAACACAACAAACATTTACAAACAAACTTCACACAACGCACTAAACATGTCAAGCACGCGCTAACCTTCACCTGAAGTATTTTTTCGCTTCCACGCGCACAGTATTTCACCTACACGTGCATTAGATCTGAGTTTAAGATGTAACTTATATTTGCTCACCGAGCTTCTCTTCTCTGGTTTTCTCACGGACACAAACAAACTGAAGTCAGCGACCGGATGAACTACGATTCATTTATCAAACGATTCTTTCAAACTGAACAGAAGCGATTCACCCGCTCAGAATCACTACACTGCAATGAATCAAATGATTCGTTCGTTTTTGTTCATGTCACAGTCACAATTACATGTGAACTGATGAAAGCAAAAACACGCAGCTTTTATTTTTTATTTTGAGTTGAAGCATATTATATTACTATTGTTACAAACATTGCAGCATTTGACATCGCATTATAATTACTACTATTTTAATGGTCAAATTTCCTTAAATTCGTGTATGGATGCTATTGTGTTTTAATGCATCGTTAACATTTTAAAGAAATCTGAAAAGGGCTGTTTTGTTATAATATTGGAATTGTGTTTAAAGGGGCTTGTGTGGATGTGGAGGCTGCAGGACTGATGGGAGTTTGGGTTTGTTTAGTAACGTTTTGATTCACTTCATCTTATGGGTGATTCTGCAACCACGGGCACTTTGACTCTCCAAAATAAAACAGAATCAAACCCTGTGAATTTCAGAGTCAGAAATAGGCCTAACATATAAAAAGGTCAACAAAATTGTATGGAGTCATTCAGATTTTAATCTGGAACATGTTTATGTTTATATTTGTAATATAATATCCAGTAAACCTCGAAATGTGCTGCGATAAAGACCTGTTGCAGAAATGACATCTTCGCGAATATTGCAGCTCATTGGCAGCTAAGAGCTCTACTACAAATGATCAGCAAATAATGTTGTAAATAATATTTATATTAAACAATTCCAATGGGGTTGGGGGGTGGACATACAGCTGCGCTCGCGCTCTGTCCACCCAACAGCTGGAGAGTTTGCCCAGAACGTATCATTCCGCCAATCTTAAATACATGTTGCTCATGTTTAAATATTTGACGACAGTGGTCCTGAGAGAATTGGACATAAGTGACCCTGGACCACAAAACAGTCTTAAGTAGCAGAGAAACATTTGTGGCAAAAGCCAACAAAACATTGTATGGGTCAAAATGATCGATTTTTCTTTCATGCCAAAAATCATTAGGATATTAAGAAAATGATTAAATTCCCGACCGTAAATAAAACTTTATTTTTGTAAGTGGATGCAGCCAAGGCGGGAACAAAACCACACTCGCTGCTGCTCTTTGGGAATGACCCACTCAAGTTTGATATCTGTGTAAAGTTAAGATGTTCATCTCGTCTCCACAAGCGGTGAGTCAATAGAGAGTGTTGAACAAAGCTGTTTCTTCTGAGCAGCGGCCTTTCTGATGGACAATGTCAAAGGCCATTTTCTCTAGATCTTGTTTGTTGCACCCTCAGATTCCAGATGTCCTGTCCTAACAAACCAGACATCAATGGAAGGCTTATTCTATTCATTCAGCTTTCAGATGATGTACAAATCTCAATTTTGATAAATTGACCCTTAAGACTGTTGGCCACGGTCACTAAAACCTCACTGCTGTGATTTAAAAAGTGCTCATAGTTGCAGAGACACCCATATACAGTACTGGGCAACAATCTAGAGCACGTTAATATTTGTTTACAAAGGTTTTGAGACCATTGGTTATTTCTATCTTTTGCTGCAGTGTATCAGAAGGAAATATCTGTTTACGTCTAGAAACATTCCCTTTGCCATTATTTGTAATCCAGTCAGATTTGTGTATGCACAAGGAGTCGGACAACAGCCGGTGCTCCACACAGAGATCTGATCTCTCCATCATCAAGTCTGTCTGTTATTACATGAAGAAAGACATTAAATCATGAAGAACTGTGGCAATATCTCTATGACGCTTGAAGACACACAACTACCTGAAACAACATGTGCAAGCGCACAGGACAAAACACAAGGGGTGGTCACACCAAATACTCATTTGATTTAGCTAGGAACATCTTCATGGTCTTGCACTTACTTATATTCCAGACCTTCTCCACTCCTACTCTCCTGAGAGAACACGAAGATCTTTCACCCAGATGTTTTTGATGTTAATAAATCTCGACAGATTTCCAAAGGTGACAGTGCTTTCTCAGTTTATTAGACTATCCCCTACACACTTTTAAATCTTCTCTTAACACATATTTTTCTCAGGCATATGCTTAACTTGATCATATTTTAAGCTTTTATCTTGTTTGATTTTGCATGATGTTTTGTTTTGATTCATTAATTTAAATTTTGTTTTCTTTCTATATATTTTATTAGTATTTAAAATGTATTGTATGAAGATGTTTTGTCTTGTATGTTGTGCAGCACTTTGGTCAGCACATGTATGTTGTTTTTAAGGGCTATATAAATAAACTTGACCTTGACCTCAAAAGCATCCCCACTTTACACATTTTTTACAGAAGGTTTCTCAAATTGTTCACTGTCTGAAGCTTTCAGGTGGGTGACTTTAAGCGTCTCAGAGATATGATTTTTGAAAAATGTAAAAACTGAGTTTTGGAAATAAACTCTTCATATATACAGTTGAAAGAAAAAGTATGTGAACCCTTTGGGCTTACTTGGATTTCTTCATAAAATGTGTTCTGATCTTCATCTAAGTCACAACAATAGAGAAACACAGTCTGCTTAAACTAATACCGCACAAACATTATATGTTTTTATTGAACACAACATGTAAACATTCATAGTGCAGGGTGGAAAAAGTATGTGAACCTTTGGGTTTAATAACTGGTTGACCCTCCTTTGGCAGCAATAACCTCAACCAAACGTTTCCTATAGTTGCAGATCAGACCTGCACAACGGTCAGGAGAAATTTTGGACCATTCCTCTTTACAAAAGTGTTTCAGTTCAGCAATATTCTTGGGATGTCTGGTGTGAATCGCTCTCTTGAGGTCATGCCACAGCATCTCAATCGGGTTGAGGTCAGGACTCTGACTGGGCCACTCCAGAAGGCGTATTTTCTTCTGTTGAAGCCATTCTGTTGTTGATTTACTTCTATGCTTTGGGTCGTTGTCCTGTTGCATCGTCCATCCTCTGTTAAGCTTCAGTTGGCGGACAGATGGTCTTAAGTTTTCCTGCAAAATGTCTTGATAAACTTTGGAATTAATTTTTCCATCGATGACAGTAATCCGTCCAGGGCCTGAGGCAGCAAAGCAGCCCCAAACCATGATGCCCCTCCACCATATTTCACAGTTGGGATGAGGTTTTGATGGTGGTGTGCTGTGCCTTTTGTTCTCCACACATAGCGTTGTGTGTTCTTTCCAAACAACTCAATTTTGGTTTCATCTGTCCACAGAATGTTTTGCCAGTAGTGCTGTGGAACATCCAGGTGCTCTTTTGCAAACTTCAAACGTGCTGCAATGTTTTTTTTGGACAGCAGTGGCTTCCTCCGTGGTGTCCTCCCATGAAGTCCATTCTTGTTTAATGTTTTCCTTATTGTAGATTTGTCAACAAAAATGTTAGCATGTGCCAGAGATTTCTGTAAGTGTTTAGCTGACACTCTAGGATTCTTCTTCACCTCATTGAGCATTCTGCGCTGTGCTCTTGCAGTCATCTTTACAGGACGACCACGCCTAGGGAGTGTAGCAACAGTGCTGAACTTTCTCCATTTGTAGACAATCTGTCTTACCGTGGACACATGGACATCAAGGCTTTTAGATATACTTTTGTAGCCCTTTCCAGCTTTATGTAAGTCAACAATTCTTGATCGTAGGTCTTCTGAGAGCTCTTTTGTGCGAGGCATGGTTCACACCAGACAACGCTTCTTCAGAACAGCAAACTCAAAACTGGTGTGTGTTTTTTATTGGACAGGCCAGCTTTAATCAACACATCCAATCTCATCACATTGATTGGACCCAGGTTGGCTGACTCCTGGCTCCAATTAGCTCTTGGAGAAGACATTAGCCTAGGGTTTCACATACTTTTTCCACCCTGCACTATGAATGTTTACATGTTGTGTTCAATAAAAACATGAAAAAGTATAATGTTTGTGCGGTATTAGTTTAAGCAGACTGTGTTTCTCTATTGTTGTGACTTAGATGAAGATCAGAACACATTTTATGACCAATTTATGAAGAAATCCAAGTAAGCCCAAAGGGTTCACATACTTTTTCTTTCAACTGTATATACGTTGTGTATACAACAACAGCTACTGCAATGATGTCTTACCCACAGTCAAATTAGTTTTTATTTGATTTAAAAAGCACGTAAACCTTAATTGTGTAATCAAGTGTGCAGAAGTTCAACAACTGTAAAGAATTGATAGTAAAATTTTTGCCTTTTAGCACTAAATGCTAAACTGGACGTTCGCATGATGACCCAACCCACATGATCAAGTGAACATGGGCACATCCTTCTAATGATGAATGATCACTTTCTCTTACAGCAGCAGAGCAGTGATGCTTCTACGGCTGTTCATTTGAAAGAAAGAAAGAAAAAAACAAGACGCCACGAGGAAGCGTCACAAGGCATTTAATGCAGCGTTCATGCAGCGTAACACAAGTGCATGCTGGATACAGAAAACAAAGCAGAGTACAACAATTCAGCGCAGAAATTCTCCCGCAAGCGCGCAGCATCGAAGCCAAAACCCGTACATGACAATAACCATAAAAATATCAAGATCATATTTATGCATATAGTAGATAAAAAATGTAAAAATGGAGGTTGATGTTGAAATAAAAATGGAGGTAATCATGTGTGAAGTGTCTCTTCTGGTCCTGAGGTCACTGTGGTCTCTGAAGAGTCCTGTTTTTCTTTTCAAAACATGAAGAAACGGAGTCAGGAGGTGTGCGTTGTGTTTAGTGTGAGTCACTCAATGAGGTTTGTGTGTTTCATGAGGTTTTCGAGGTTTAAGAGGCGTCGCGGCACGTCACAGAGGATGGCACCGCTGCTGCTGTGTATGTTTGTGTGTGTGTGTGTGTTAAATCCTTCACTTCAGGAGGCGGGGCCCTGACCGCTGGCCCCGCCCATGCCACCACCGCCCTGCTCCATGTGACTGGTGCTGGGTTTGAGCGGGGCGGGGTGTTGATGTTGCAGGGCGTGTCTCTCCAGCAGCGTGCGGTGCGTGAAGGCGCGGTGACACACGCCGCAGGTGAAGGTGCGCTCCACGCGGTGCGTGCGCATGTGCACGTTGAGCGAGCTCTTCTGCGTGAAGCGTTTGCTGCACACGGAGCACTGGAACGCACGCACGCCCGTGTGCACCACCATGTGCTTGAGCAAATAGTCGCGCAGAGAGAAAGACCTCCAGCAGATGCTGCACTGGTGCGGCTTCTGACCTGCAAAACGAAAACAGAGTCAAGACGAGCGGCTCCCGCCGGTTCACCAACAAAATGGCGTCTAGCATCAGTTGTGCTTACCAGAATGGATAAACATGTGCTTGCTGTAGTTCTTGCGTGAGCGCAGCGACTTTCCGCAGTGGCTGCAGTCAAAGGACGTCTCGGAGGCCTGCGGCGTGAAGCTCAGACCGGCGACGCATGCCGGGGTGGGAGGAGGCGGAGCTGGGGTTAGGGGAGCGGGAGGCGGAGCTTGTTGACACGAATCTGCCAAGTTGTCGATAACCATGGGTCCTCCGACAAAGAAGGGGGAGGACTGCGATTCGCTGGCAGGGAACTGATAAAGCATCTGAGAATAAAGACAAAAATCAAATGTGAACTTACAAACAGCGCCGACTGATCGACGACCGATCGGCGGATGACATCACAGTGTCGATCCAATACTGTGATGTCACACGCGGATCGGTAGCACAGAGTGAAGCTGGACAGATGATGCTGACGCGAGTGCTGTCGTCGTCGTCATCATCATGTGTCAGGAGGCCGTCACACCTGACTGCTCAGATTCTGAGAGGGTGGAGGCGGTGGGCTGAGTGGTTTGTTGACTCGTGCGCGAGGGTTTGAGCCGAGAGACGCCTGCGGATCCGCCTGAGACCAGAAACCACCCGAGAACACGGCGGCCTCCTCATAGAAACCACCCTGACAACAAAACACACGTACAGGGTTATCATCCCTAACCAAACCTACAAAACCAAATTGGAACAAGAAATGTGTGTTTTACCTGTGCGTATGCCGACTGGTGGGATGCACTTCCTCTGTCATCCATCTCAAAAAGCCCCTCCCCTTCCTGCACCCCCTCATTCTTCACTACCACCTCCTCTCCGCCCAACACCTGCGAACACGAGTTCATCCAAAATGAAGTGTGTGTCTCATTGGTGTGTGCGTGTGAGGGAGTGTTTGTGCGTCACCTGCAGTCTCAGCGGCTGTCTCTGTTTGCGCGTGTGCGCCGTCTGTCTGTCTCTTTCGGCGTCTCTCTCTCCGTCATGCACATCTCTCTCGTCCTCTTCGCTGTATCTGTCCATGCTCCCCACTAGCTCCTCCCCCACGTCACCATACTCCACCCCCCCGCCACGCCCAATGCCAGCTGGAGAGGTGATCTGAGCACGCTCGTTGGCCGCAATGTTTTGTGAGCTCATGCTGCGCTCCACGTTGGGGTTCAGCATGTAGTTGATCTCCTGCGAGCAGCTGGATGCCTTCATCATGGCCCCGCCCCCTGCCACACCCAGCCCCTCCCCTCTACACAGGGCTGCCCCGCCCAGTTCACCGATGGTCATCAAAGGACCCACGGCACCCTCCAGTCCGCTGCTGTCCCCCTGGGCCCCGGCGCTCAGAGCGGCCGCCATCTCCGCCGCGGAGCCGCAGTCGGCCGGCATGCCGTAACCGAAGCCCTGCAGCACGCTGCTTTCCCGCCCCTTCCCATCGCCTCCGCCGCCCCCCTCCTCCTGTTTGGGCAGCGTGCTTCCCAGCGGCCCTGTGCCGCCGGCCCCCACGGCGGCGCGCCTCTGCGAGATGATCTGCGTGCATTCGTCGATCACGGTCTTGATCTGCAGGATGGAGGCGGCGGTGAGGATGCAGAGCGCCTGCGAGTGCAGCACCACCAGCGAGCCGCTGTACATGAAATCCACCAGCTGCTTCACCGTCTCCGCGGGCACCAGAGGAGGAACCGAGATCTCGGAGTGACCCAGCAGCAGTTTGTCCTGGAAGAAGGGGCTTCCCGCCGCCAGAACGCACGCGTGAGCCCGCAGCGACGCGTCGTGGATGCGCACGGTGACGTCACAGAAGAGACCCTTGCGTCGCTGTGACCTCAGAGCCTCCAGCACAGACTGACTGGAGTTATGAAGGTGGATGTAGTGCACCGTCTCTGGACCTGACGCCATCACTGAAAACACACATCACATTTACACAAATTACAAAACCCTACATAAAGATATGCATGTATACACAACTATATACAGTCCGCGCGCTATGACGTCGTGACGCAACGCTTGACAGTTGACAAATCGCGCGAAACTCTGCATTATGGTACATTCATCAGCATTGCGCAAAATCAACCCTTTATCGTCATATCACCCATAACATGCCGTGAATTTGTTCGAGAGTGACGCGCTCTCACCTGCAGACGTATTTAAAGTTCACAAAACGGCTGCTGTGCGAGCATTACTGCGTCGATACCGAGCTCGATCTGATCGATTTGATTTCTGTCACGATAAAACGAACGAGCGCGACTCACGGGCCTCGAAATCCGGAAGAGCCTACAAATTAAAAGCCCTAAATGACCCACAACAACCCGTCAAAATAAGAGTCCCCCACTACACAAAAAACCCGGCACAGTAAGAGCCCCGCCTGCATCTACATTTTTTTCACACGGCTCTCTAGAATAGTTTATCACTATCCAGCTGCCCTTCACGCTGAGGTTCATTTTTTCCTTTTTGTAACAAACAACAACGACTCAACATTTGATGCAAATACTTTATTTGCCACAACAATCCAGTCTTTAACTTCAAATGACAGGCTGACCAGAGTAGAACAATCCTTAAAAAACCAAAACAACAGCCTGTCAAATAAAGATCAAACAAAAACGACTGCAACTGAAATGTCCCCATAAAATTGTTGATATAAAAGGGAATGCGTTGAGTCTGTAGATGATTATGTGAATGAATATGTAAGAAAGATAATAGCCAGAAGCGCTCAAGTGACAGTCTGTATATTAACTTTCATCTCGACAGCCTTAAAGATCAAACTCAAAAATAGTGTTAGAAGTTCAAGATCAGTTTCTATTATTTTCAATCACAGTTCAGGTTCTGATCCCACTTACAACTAATATTTATTTTTGCAATACAAACAACAAGAATAAAGACACAAACAAAAGTTACACGTAAACAAGTGAAGTGTTTTGTGCTATTGTGTTTCCACCCGTATCACTCGAGACTCGATTCAAGACGCTCACGCCTGTGTCTCCAGCACGAAATACAGCCCAGCATCCTGCCGGTTTCCATGGCAACCCCGATCCGGAGATCGAGCGAAGATTTCCTGCTGGGCCTGACACAACTTCTGAATGAGAAAACGCTTATCGCGGCCCTCCTGCATCACACACAGACAGAAGATTTTCAGTACAACACCATTTAACCCACACAGATTGCAGATGAACAACATGCTGAAGGCATGAATTAAACCAGAGTCATAACAATTTAATACAATCACTTATCATACTTCACGACTGCAGTTAAGCAGCTACACCCAGGAATAGAACATTTCACAAGACGGCAACAACGCTGGTCCAGAAACATGGACCAGCAGCTCCAGGACCAGCATGTAAGTCTTGTGAAATGTTCTACATGTGAAGGAAAGAGTGGTGGCGTGAGAGAATCTGAATTCATTCTCTGTCATCATCATCATTATGAACACTCACCATAGCCAGCTGATCTCTGAGCTGCTCGATGACACGCTTATGAGCTCCAGCCAACGCTATCACATAAAACATCCCCAGACTGTAACACAACACGTACACAAATCACATCATAGAGTGACAGCAATTATTTACACAAAACTGACAAACGAATGAATCCCAGAACAGAGAATATATTTGGTATACACGTAGGATGAGTTTGTGGAACACGAAGAGAACCTAGAGAGACAGACAGACACACACACACACACACACACACACACACAGACAGACAGTCAGACACACAGACAGACACACACACACACACACAGACAGACAGAGAAACACACACACACACACACACACACACACACACACACACACACACAGACAGACAGACACACACACACAGACAGACAGAGAAACACAGACAGACAGTCAGACAGAAACACACACCACACACACAGACAGACAGCACACAACACACACACACACAGACAGACAGAGAACACACACACACAGACAGACAGAGACACAGACAACAGACAGACAGTCAGACACACAGACAGACAGAAAAACACACACACACACAGACAGACAGAGAAACACACACACACACACACACACACACACACACAGACAGACAGACAGACAGACAGAGCAACACACACACACACACAGACAGTCAGACACACACACACACACACACACACACACACACACAGACACAGACAGAGAAACACACACACACAGACACACACAACAGACACACAGACAGACAGACACACACACACACAGACACAGAGACACACACACACACACACACACACAGACAGACAGACACACAGACA
Organism: Triplophysa siluroides; assembly: GCA_006030095.1. Taxonomy (NCBI): domain Eukaryota; kingdom Metazoa; phylum Chordata; class Actinopteri; order Cypriniformes; family Nemacheilidae; genus Triplophysa; species Triplophysa siluroides. The sequence goes on along the minus strand of VCII01000264.1, from coordinate 70,690 downwards.
GACAGACACACAGACAACACACACACACACACACACACACACACAGACACACACACACACACCACAACAGACAGACAGACAGACCACACACACAACAACACAGACAGACAGACACACACCAGACAGACACAGACAGACAGAGACACACACACACACACACACACACACACAGACGACAGACCACAGACAGACACACACACACAACACACAGACAGACAGACAGACAGACAGACAGACAACACACACACACACACACACACACACACACACCACACACACCACACACACACACAGACAGACAGACAGACAGAGACAGACAGACAGAGAGGTGCTCAGTCTCACCAGGTGATGACGAAGAGTGAAACAGCGCAGGCCTCAGACGCCAGCGCCTTCAGAACGGAGCTCAGACTGTGTGGTAGCAGAGTGATCACACGAGGAACAACCATCCACGACGAGGTGTAATTGACGAACGGACCGCACGCTCGTGACGGCGGGATCCTGACACATCACAACACATTACACCTATACTATACTTGATCTGTAGGCACGAGCGTGTGTGTGTGTGTGTGTGTGTGTGAACTCACTCTGCGATGCTGACGGTTACAGGAACAGATGCAAGAGCCAAACCGATTAATAACACAACCAGAAAGAAGAAGTTAGAACTGGAGGCTCGAAACGGACGCGTGGCAGGACGACAGTTGGTCATTAAAGACACCTGCATGATTTATCAAAATCAAAGACAATAAGAACACTTAATGGTTCTAATACCGGCACTTAACATGTGAACATCAACTGAAGAATGTTTGAGTTTATTTTCTCTAGAATGTTTCTTTGGATAAAAGTTGTTACCTTCTTCAGGTAAAAGACCAGAAAGTATTTGACAGTGTTGATGGCGGGCAGTAAAGGACAGTAAAATGTTCCGATCCAACAGATGGTTTGACCATAAACGATCTCCAGAACGTTCTGAGGGATGGCGAATTCCTGCTGACCCCACCACTTGGCCAAAGCACAGTCACAATGGTTGACAATAATCCTGACAGAACAACAATACAGCTGTGAGAAATGAGCCGAGCCCACAAAAGAACACATTCAACGTTTCATACTTGCGTGGAAATTCAATGAAGATGGTGACAGCAGCGATGATCAGAAAGTCAAAGATCACCAGCTTATACATTTCCTGTCCAACATGAGTCTCCCAGCACTGCGCAACAACATCAAAGTTAAAGACGCACAACACACACACAATGTGTCTTCTGTCTGTGTGTGTGTGTGTGTGTGTGTGTGACGTACAGGGTAGCGCTGATGGTTGTATCCGCAGGAACAATGTGAACTTCCACAGGTGATCTGAGACCACAGTGAGAACAGCAACACACCTATACTGGCCAATCGCATGAACACACACCTGATCACAACACACACAATGATGTTAGCCACACATCTGTACACTCCTGACCAATGAAATAGAATTTGATCTTGATAAAACGTCATCATAATTGAATAAAACTTCTGTCATCACCCACTCGTGCACAGCACACACACACACACACACACACATGATCAACTATCATCTAGAGTCTTTTGACAAACAGCACTGTGAACACATGAGTGAATGTGATGCCTCATCAGTGTGAAGCGGATCTCAAAGGCAGGTGAATAATCCTCGAAACTGATGATGAGGTTGAAGATCAGCGGTGTGATGAAGTTAGCGAGCGTGATGACAATGGAGGGCAAATATTCCACCATCAGCTCCAACAGAAAGTTACTCTGTTCCTAAACACACACACACGGACGACTTTAGAAAAATATCAGAACCTGAAGACCCAAGTGAAGAGAGAAAGGTCGTCGTCACCTCGGCTTGCTGTGAGAATACAGTGGCGATGTAGATACAGTAGAAGCAGGAAATCAGAACGGCCACCACAAACAGATTCACAGCAGCTCTTAACATGTAGATACGACATCTTTCACTGCGTGTGCGATTCGCCATCTTCTGTTTAATGCGTTCTTCTTCCAGATCCATCTGACACACACACACGCATGCACACAGCAACTCAAGCATTCTGCTGTGAACATAACTGATGTTTATTAACAGTGCGGATGTGTTGAGAAACGCACCTTCAGCTCGTAAAGTAAACTGCTGCGTTTAAGGCGCGCTGCGTTCTCATCGGTGATGCAGAAATCCCAGCCGGCAAAAATCTTATTGCAGAAACTCTGGAAACGATCCTCATCCTTTATGAGTTTGCGTTTAAAACCAGACGCTGACCTAAACAAAATCCAAACCCATCCTGATCTCAGATCAGAAGATCCATCAAACACACTCATGACAAACACACAGATGTGTGGACCTGAACTGACCTCTTGACGATCCAGACCAGACTCAGCAGCAGATATGAGACGGTGGTGAGCAGATACGCCAGCGGGAGATTATAACTGAAAGCAGAATGAATGAACTCCAGCCTATAATAACCATAGAAGAGGTACGTCTGCTCCAGAAAACCCTACACACACACACACACAGACAGACACAGATCGCACACACACACACGGACGGAGTTTAGGGGTTGTTGTGTTGTATTGTGAAGTTGTTGTATTGTGTTATATTGTGAGATGGTCTCATACAGTTCCTGACAGAAGATCTGTGATGTGTTGATGAAAAGCCACCAGACCCTGACGAGAGCTGCTGGGATAAACACTGCACTCTCTCACTGCAACACACACACACAAACAGCATCAGTGACATCACTCTGTGTGTGTGTACATGTTTTTATATCCCTGTGGGGACCTAAACCTGAATGCACACCAACACATGGGGACTCGTGTCACTGTGGGGACCAGAATTGAGGTCCTCATGGGCAAAAAAGCTTATAAATTGTACAGAACAAATATATAAAAAAAAAAAAATGCAAAACATTTTCTATGATCTTTAGGTTCAGGGGTTGTTAGGGGATAAAATATACAGTTTGTGCGGTATAAAAAACATTACGCCTATGGACTGTCCCCACGGAGATAGTAAACCAGACATGCGTGTGTGTATGTACCGTCTGTGCTGCTGTAGGTGATGTTCAGTGATGTGTGCGATGTGATAATGACTGGCAGCATCACAAACACAAACACCAGGAGAAACATGATGAAGTTCAGCAGGACCAGAAACCTCAGGAATGAAAAATAGGACAGAATTCCAGTGCCGAACATGCCTGAACACAAACAGAAGTTTACAGCCGTTCGGTTTTCATTTATTTATGCTTTAGTGTTCAGTGATGTGGATTCTGACCCTCAATGAGGTGAACATCTGCTCTCCAGAGCTGCAGCGAGGACAGAAGATCCATCCCGTCCTCCTTCAATCGCTTCAGAGAGCGATGAGCGTTCAGTCTCCACAAACCCCAGCCCGTTGGAGGACCGCCCTGCTGGAGACGCTGCTCTCTTCACACACACACAACAGTTAAGTGCGTGTATGATGAAGGCAGCCGGGTGTACGCACATGTTTCTAACAGGTAAACACACAGAGGAACTCACTTCTCCTGCCGTTTGTCCTCCATGCTCTTGGGAAGCTCCCTCACAGGTCTGAGCTCTTCTCCGCTGTGAACCATCTTCTGCTCCTGCCATTTCCCACTGATGACGGACGGCTGTCGGACACGCCCACTGCCCCTCCTCCTAGCGCTGCCGCTGGTGTTGGATTTTCTCCGGTAGAGCAGAGACTGATAACTGGGCAGCTGATCCAGCAGGAGATGACTGCTGGGGAAACGGCGGTCTGTGGAGAACACTGATCGAAACAAACAGGCGCATGTCATCACTCCCAGAGTTATAACAATTCAACATCCCTGAAAATATCTTCCTGAATCATCAAACAGAGGCTTGAAACTCTAAAAGCTGTTATCTGGAGAACAATGTCAGAATAAATTGAAAGATACCTTGTGTTTTATTGTCACTGCAGGTCAAATCGTAATGTTGGGTTCACACCAAACACTATCGATCGTGTTCCATGCTCTTTACTACTCGCTGGAAACATTAGTTTTGTAATGGTTGCATTTGTTAAGCCCCTTGTATGACTCAATAATTATAAAGTATTTCCCAGAACTGAGCATAGCTGAACATATTTAATTACACTTAAAATACAAATGTGAAAATGCCTTGAGTTTTGAGAGAATTCTCTTCTCTCGTCTCCTCGTGTCATTTCATTTTCCTCATCGAGTGCGTTTGATCGAGACCCTTGCGTCCCGCGCTGTAACATTTTTAAACTATGAGTGCAGAGCGCTGTGAATAAATTGCTAGAGACACCGCCAACACTGACAACGTTCCAATGATCATGGTGTTTGTACTCCACCTAGTGGCCATTTCCCCGTATTGAAGTTTGCGCAGTGTTGAGATTTAGATCTCGTTCATCGTACAGCAGTAGCCTAGTTTCGCTTCACAACGCGAAAACAATCTTTGCTTGGAGAAAGAGATCCCTGTACGTTTATTTACTATCTGTTAGCGTTCATATATGTGTTAACATAATATTCATTTTTGGAAGTTAAACTGTGATGGATATAATGATAATGAAAGGAAGTCCTATCGCATCACATGTACACCCATGTGCAGATGGCAGTGCACGCGTTTATATGTAGGCTAAACCAAACCAATGAATGTGCAGTTAGTCATTTCATATCTTGTTTATTGTATGACTTTTTTTTTTTTAAGAGAAAGCATCACAGTAGTAAACATTCTGGAAAGGATAAACTGCTTCGTGTGTTTGTTGCTAGCAATCTAACTTCTTCAGAGTAGCAGTTGCGAGGACAGTATAGTCCCAGTTAGTTTACTGGCGGAGTGATACAAACAGTCAGTGAAGCGGTTCAACGGTCAGTTCCCGTGATGATCCTGGTAGAATATCTCACGGCTATCAGCCAATCAGATTCAAGAACCAGATAGAACTGATGTATAAAAAAATACAGCTTCTGACCCACCCCTGCGGCAATTTTAAATACTAACCAGACTATGGATGGGGACGTCACTGCGTGCAAGAAACCAGGCAAGTCTCAAATTTCCACGTAAACAAGGTTTTCTGTGTTTTAATTAATTAATATGCATGTTTATGTGATAATAATTTACAGATGTGACAGTAAATATGTTAGAGAAAGGTTTGACACATCATTTGGGATTTTAAGTAGGTACTGTACAGTGTATCGAACATCAAAAGTAAGGATTCCGTACTGTAAACTCCTGAACAAAATCTTAAGACCGGTGGAAACATTAACCAGGTTGTAAGTACTGCTTCAAAAAGCCAAAACAAGAAACGGGAGCAAGAGACAAAAAACAGAGATTAGGCAATTTATTGAAAACTTCATTTAAAACTTAGACTTTTGATCAGCTGATGAACCGCCTGTTGAGTTTAAATGAAGTTTTCAATAAATTGCCTAATCTCTGTTTTTTGTCTCTTGCTCCCGTTTTGGCTTTTTGAAGCAGTACTTACAACCTGGTGACGATCCACCAGCCAAAAATGCGAATACTTGTAATGCTTCGCCCAGTCTTAAGGTTTTGTTCAGGAGTGTATATGAAAGCATAATCAGAAAAACAAGCTTTGTGCATTATAGGGAATAATATTCCGAATATTTTACATTTGATGTGATGCCTTTATCTCAAATGTTTTTTCCATCAATGGATTTATATAATTGCATACATTAAAAGTTGGAAAATCATTATCAAATACATAAAATGCTAATTCCAAATAAACGGCGCCTTGTTCAATAACAAGCATGTTTTTCTGAACCTTTTAGTACTTTTTATAGCATAACATCATGCAGTTAAATTGTTTAATTAATTGACATATATATTTTTCTAGAAATGAAGCCAAGGGCATATATTTAAGTTAGTTTGGGGAAAGAGCTGAATAGTGTTGAAACCGAATGTCAAACTAACTTCAGGTTTTTGCGAGGATAAATTGGTAAAGGAAACGTTCTGTGAGCGTTAAGAACGACGTTAAAAGAACACTAGTGTCTGCTTCCCATAACGTTCTGGGAACAAGTCTTGTAATTACCTGGGTTTGATCATAACGTCCAGTAAATTCTGTGCTGCAGTAAATGTTGAGGAGACATTCCTCTCTCTCTCTCTCTCTCTCTCTCTCTCTCTCTGTCTCTCTCTCTCTCTCTCTCTCTCTCTCTCTCTCTCTCTCTCTCTCTCTCTCTCTGTGTCTCTCTCTCAAATTCAAATGTGCTTTATTGGCATGACAATTGTTACAATGTATTGCCAAAGCATTTATAACATGTACAATACACCTAGAACAGATGAAAAACAAACACTATACTTCAAGTCAAACAATACACATTTAAGAAAAAACAAAACCAACAAACAAAACAAAAACATTTTGTATGTGTGTGTGTCTGTGTCTCTCTCTCTGTGTCTCTCTCTCTGTGTCTCTCTCTCTGTGTCTGTGTCTCTCTCTCTCTCTGTGTGTCTCTCTCTCTCCCTCTCTCTCTCTGTGTCTCTCTCTCTGTGTGTCTCTCTCTATGTCTCTCTCTCTCTCTCTCTCTCTCTCTCTGTGTCTCTCTCTCTCTGTCTCTCACGCACAGACACGTTCGGACTCGTCTGCAGTTCCATCGGGCATGTTAAACCCACTTCAGAGAGTCACTCGTATTGAACAACATCCTCGTCGTCATCATCATTATATTGCGTTGTTTAGTTTACTCGAGTGTTTATTCTCACACAAACCCGTCGCTTTTCATCATGTTTAGCTGTGTTTGTCAGGAAACACGAGTTTAGCGTCACTGGTGTCTGATGTCATACTGAACACACAAACAGAAACTCCTCCGAACTTCGGCGTATTGTTTATGTGGAATGCGAGTCATCTTTCACGCGCTATAACGTTATAACCCCGATCGACACTGACCTGCATCAGTCTGGTCCATCCCTGATCTTCAGCAAACTCTAAAACCCGTCACATCACCGACACGAGTGATCAGATGAGTGCTTGTCACCGTCTGTCTAACCGTTGTGCGTTTACGCATGTGAAACTTTACGTGAAGCTGCGCAGACCTTTGGCGTATGACATCATAGTATCGCGAGAGCGGTTTGAAAGCATGAGTAGCGCCGTCTGCTGGACAACAACTCAACGACACAACACAACACAACATTACAACACTAATACCAGCATTTTAATTGAATGTTGTAGAATTGCTGATTAAGGCAAACATACATACCGAGTGATATTGCGTTGCTAGGCAACCGTAAACCGCCCACAGTTAAACTACTAGCGCTGATTGCTGAATGATTAACATGAAGAGTTTGGTTCCAAAAGGAGATAAATCACAAATATCATGTTTTTTATTATTTCTTATTGTGTAAGCTAGCTGTATTTTTTTGAAAGTCCTTATGGCTTAAATCAAAACAAACCAACTGCAGTTTGATTGATATGAGGTAGAATGCACAATAAAAAAACATGAATTTAGTTCTCATTTTGGAACCAAACTCTTCATTTATTTAGTCATAAATGTTCACTTCATGATGACAATAAGTAAGAAGACACAGTGCTGTAATAAATAGTACTGATAATAACCCATATTCATAAAATTAATGTTTCTTCCTTGGATAAATCACTTCGGCCTTTATTACTAATAATTTCCCTTACAAAAATGACCTGTGATTTCATTACAATAAAAGTGTAGTAATCATGTTCTTTGGCAGATAGCCTATAAGAGATCTTTTCGCTTATAATGTTGTGAATTGTTCAATATGATATTATATTGCGCAATAAAAGCTTACAATAAGGATAATGAGAGTAATGTGGCACGTGGATGGAGGTGCGTGGCCACTGTAGACATCTGGTCCTCAGGTGAGGGCATCTATCTGTGCATATGTTGACCGTTTTGGAACATGTAAGACCGCAGGGTTGTAAAAGTATTGCACTCTCTACCGTCATGAAACCCGTCTCTTTATCTCTCTTGAACACGCACACGCATGTCCAGATGAAACTCACGGTGAAGAACGGGATCATAAATCAACGTTGCTGTACAATGGCGAGCTGAGTTTGGTCTGGAGGGCGTGACCCCGCTCTGTGTGTTGGGTCAGAAGTCACGCAGAGGTTTTAGGGTCACGCTCAATGAATGCAGTTTGGGGCTCCACGGGGGTGTCCGTGGACAAAGAGACATGATCTGATATTGAGCTGGACGTGCTTTCCCAGCAAGCTTTGCATATTAAATCATGACGGGGGTCAGAGGGACACCGGTCTCACCAGCTAGAACCTCCTCCACATGAACATGAAGAGCAGCTGCGCCGGACGTCTGGATTCCATCTTCACCGAGAGCTGCTCGTGTCTCTTGACTATGTTTGTGCTGTTGTTTGGCTAGCAGGATCACGTTCGTAGCCCACAGCGAGCATCCTTCTGCATGAGTCCATGTGTGTTTTACTGCTGTCTGTTTGTAGGGCCGCACGCAGCAGGTCTGGATCTTCTCTCCTGTCTTTCCTTCTCATGTGGGTCCAGCTCATCGCCGTTGATCTGGATCGTGCTGGTGTCTGTCCGAATGACGTGAACGCAAACTTGTGGGTGGACGCTCAGAGCACCTGCGAGAGGGAATGCCAAACACACCAGGTGAACACTAACACATCATCATCTTAGATTGCGTAAAAATCCTTTGAACAGCAATTGTTACACATAATGTATGCTACTAGTTTAGTTAGGATATCTGTGTGTGTGTGTCTGCACTTAGGCTATACACTATTTCACCAACTTTACACAGAACTTTCTGTCTTTATTATGACACTGCCGCTACTGAAGCTCTTGTTTGACACCTTGCTTTTCCTCGCCTGTAAATCACTTGAGATGAAAGCATCTGCCGAATGAAGACATTTGCAGGCGAGCACGCAAATTCAATTTCATTTGAATAAATATTCATCATAAAAAAGTCCCTTAAAAGGAACATTCTTTCATCATTTATTCTTGTCAAACCTGTCCGAGTTTTGAAGAATGTTGATCATCAAACAGCACCGATTCCCAGTTCATGAACATTTTAAGTCATTGGTGTTCAGTGTTAGTTTCACTTACAATACCAACCAAAGAGGTGCTGGTTTGTTCGCTGCTCTTGAGAATTCACACCTTAAATGCTGACTCGTTTCTGCTTTCCACACATTTAGGAAGGTGTAATGTTTCTCACAGTGTGTGTGTGTGTGTGTTTGTGTTCTCGTGTGTGTTCTATAGGACTGCGCTGCACATGAGAAGTGCTGTACTAACGTGTGTGGCCTCCTGAGCTGTGTGGCCGCCCGGTTCACAGACGGCTCCTCCGCTGATGGCCAATCAGGTGGGGGATTGCTCTTGGGGGGTGTGGCCAGCTGCGATGAGTTCATATGCAGACAGCAGGGGGCGGTGTGTGATGTGTGGGAGGGACAGCCGATATGCAAGTGCCTGGATCGTTGCGAGAGAGAGCCGAGCTTCACCTGTGCCTCCGACGGGCTCACGTATTTCAACCGCTGCTACATGGACGCCGAGGCCTGCGTTCAGGGTGTCACCCTTACCGAGGTCACGTGTCGTTATCACCTGTCCGGTCCAAACGCCAGCCCCCTGCCTCAAGACACCACCCCGCATCCGACGCCCACCGAGGCCGACTCCGAGGCCTTTCCGCCCAGCCTGTACTCCAACCCGCAGCACCAAGTCATTTACCTGGGGGGAACGGCGAGTTTTCACTGTGACATACTTGGCCACCCGACACCCGACGTCACCTGGGAAAAGCAGTCTGAGGAAGGCGAAAGAATCGCCATGCGGCCTGATCAGATGTACGGGAACGTGGTCATAACCAACATCGGTCAGCTGGTGGTGTACAACGCCCAGATCTGGGACTCCGGAATATACACCTGCATCGCACGCAACGTTGCAGGAACTTTGCGGGCTGATTATCCGCTCTCTGTCGTAAAGCGCGACGATGATGATAACATGTTTGACGACGCAGAGGCGAGCTTGCCGATGGAGCAGGCGTTTTCAACGGCAGACTGCATGGCGGCCGTAGAGAGGGGCCAGTGCGGCGACAAGAGGGTTGACTGGTTCTACGATGCAGCGCAGGGTTCCTGCCACACGTTCACGCACGGAGGCTGCGAGGGCAACCGCAACCGCTTTGAGACGTACGAGGAGTGCCGTTCATCGTGTCAGCGCGAGGGGCTGGGCGTGTGCTCGCTGCCCGCTGTTCAGGGTCCCTGCAAGCGCTGGGAAGCACGCTGGACCTACAATAGCCTCGCCAAACAGTGCCAGGCTTTCGTCTATGGCGGTTGCCACGGCAACAGGAATAACTTCAGCACCCGTGAGGAATGCGAAGCCAGCTGCCCGCGGTCAAGCGCCCGTACGTGCAAAAGCTGCCGGACGAGAGGGAAGATGGTGGAAAGTCTGTGCCGCAGCGACTTCGCCATTGTAGGGCGGCTCACTGAACTCATCGAGGAGCTGGACTCGGGAATCGCTCGCTTTCGTCTGGAGCAGGTCTTACGTGACGAGAAGATGGGGCTGCAGCTCTTCAAAACGCAACACCTTGAGGTGATGCTCACGCGTATGGACTGGAGCTGCCCGTGCCCAAACATCACCCGGCACCAGGAGCTCCCTCTGCTGGTGATGGGTGAGGTGCAGGAGGGTGTGGCCATGATTCTTCCGCACAGTTACGTCCGACCAGTTTCTGATCGCCGACTCAAAAAGATTAATGAGGTGCTGGACAAGAAAACGTGTGAGATGCTGCAAAGATTTCAGGATTGACACCCGCCTTGAATATGTGACATAAGAAGTGGTATTGTGTCATTTAACAGTTATACATTTGCCAGACAAAAACTGTGTATGTATTTGTATATTTCTCAAATACATTAGTGTGCGTGTGTGTTGCACAATGTCTAAGTTTAAAGAACTTGTCAATGTGTGTGTATGTAGTGTGTTACTTCTCTATGTGTGTGTGTGTGAGGGCGGAGGTGCTTTTTCACACAATTGACTAAATGGATTCTCCCTTTTAAACTCTTCAGACTAATAACGCATGTAACACCCCTCCTGATTTCACTTCACTGGCTGCCAGTTGCCGCTCGCATCAAGTTGAAATCTCTGACACTGGCCACATTCGCCCATCTATCTTAACTCAGTGCTCCAGGTCTACATCCCCTCCCGTCATCTTCGGTCTGAACATGAGCGACGCCTGGTTGTTCCATCACAGCGAGGCACCAAATCGCTTGCAAAACCCTCTACTCATTCAGTTCCTCTGTGGTGGAAGCCTCCGCCCCAACTGCAGCATCCTTCACAACCTTCAAAGAACAGCTCAAAACACAACTGTTCCGCATTTACTTGACCAACCAATAACTGTTTGTCTTGTGTCTGAAAAAACAATCTTGTTGTTCTTTCTCTCCTTTGCTTACTCCAGCTTTAATCCTCTAGTAGCATGGCCTTGGAAACTAACGGTACTGTTTAGCGTGTTGACAAAAGGTTTATATGTTCTCCTACTTGTAAGTGGCTTTGGATTAAAGCGTCTGCCAAATGAATAGATGTCAATGTCAATGTAATGTATTCAACTCATTCTGCATGTTACAATTAAATTACACACCCATTATATTAGTAGCTGGTTACTTTTATGAATAAAATATCAGAATTCACAAAACACAGCGGATCTTAGTTGTCACACATATTAGAAAAAGAATGTGTTCCATTGGTAACATGTCTTAAGAGTCATTGTACACAGAAGACCTGCAGAGCTGTTTTCAATGACGGAGGAGAGTACATCTTGTTTTTATCTACATCGAGGTGTTTTTTATTTATCGGTACAGAATTATTGCATGAATCTCATTTGGATGACAGGTTTACTTTGAGAACATGATGTGCATGTGTTCAGAATGGAAGAAAAAAGATTTCCTACATTTTGTTGCATGTGCTCAATGAATGCATTTTGTGTAAATGACAAACTGATCCACGGTTAAACTCTTGTGTTGTGTATTGAGAACTGCAGAAAACCATCTATAAAAGCCAACTCTAATTCCGTTCTGAAACACACCCTTCCTGTGATGAGCTGAGCACTTCTGAGGTTAGGTGTGTGTTCATGTGCATGTTTTAATCATTGAACACCACAATCTAAATATCATGTGTAATAATTCACACACTGCTGTTGTTTTTAAGCTATCACATCACACACACACACGCACTCGCGCATATGACCTGTAGAGAGGAAATGAGGAAACACACAGGAAGAGCTGAAGACAGATGAGCACGGCAAAACTCAACATGGACAGACTCATCGTTTCTGTGCTCTTTATATACGGTAAGAAAAGCACATCTGCCTATAAAACTGATCAAGCGTGTGCAATGTCTCACATATCATGTTTGCATTGCTGGTGTGTGTGTGAGCTGAAGTTTGAGAACAATTGGTTTAAAGGAGATCTGAATCTTAAAATGTTAACCTTGAGGACATCCACATTTAATAAAAAAAAGAGAAAAAAGTGTTCTATAGACTACAATAATGAAGTATATTGAAATATATAATGAAATATATGTGTGTGTGCGTGTGCGTGTGAGCTGAAGTTTGAGTACAATTGGTTTTAAGAAGATCTGAATCTTAAAATGATAACCTTGAGGACATCCACATTTAAAAGTTAAGAGAAAAAGGTCTTCTATAGACTACAATAATGAAATGTGTGTGTGTGTGTTGGGAACAGGGTGTGGTATGGGTTAGTGGCTATATGTTGACAGGAACTCCTCTTTCACACACACACAGTGTAGCAGATGTCAGTTTCTGGCCCTATAATGTTAGTTTATATTCATCACCATAATGCAGGTCAAACACACACACCATATGTCTGAGATTGTGTTGTCCTCAGCATCTGTGTGCGTGTGTTTAGTGTCCATACAGACTGTCCGAGAGGAACAGAGAAAGATCTAGAATTGAATGTTTGTGAATCCGGTGGGCTGCTGGTTTTTTATAGTCAGAGAGTGAAATGAAGTGCAGTTTGAGATTCAGAGCAGGTGATGTGTTGAAACGTGTTGATTGATGTGCTGTAGTGTTCCTGATGTAAGTCAAGTCATGTTTGATCTTCACATCACTCCAGACATTCAGTATATCCCTCTCATTACTCAAGTGGCTTGAGTTTAGTGCACCAGATTTACTTTAGTCTACCAGAAACTTGAAATCAACTCACGGCAGCTTATCTTAGCAAAATGCAGAAATGTAACTGTTGTATGACACTGCCTTGATTTACACTGCATAACTTGTTACCACAGCTGGTTATTATTTATGTGGTAAAGTTTTACTTCACGGCAATTGTTTACTGTCACTGTTATTGATGTTTGGGTGTTAAGTGTTGAGGTGTCTTTGTGAAGTGAAGTTGTACCTTATGCTTTATTCAATGTCGCCTTCGTTTTTAAGGGAAGCCACTTTATCAGAAGCAAAGGTTGAAAAGTTCACCGAGTAACAGAAATGAAATCTCACTGTTAAGAGATCATTTACAAATGTTTTGTACTGTCTGAACATGACATTCTAAACTGAATAAGTTTCCATAAATGTAATGTAAAATGTGTCTGAAGAGAAAGTCTTTATGAAACCATGAAAACAGGAAGAGAAAATGAAGAAACGTTGAACCATTCTTGAGTCTCACTTAGCTCTCTACTCATGAAACAAAAGCTAATACAAATACTACAAAAATTAAAGTGGAATTAAAATAAGGTGCTAAGTAAAGGATAGAACTGCATGTTAGTTTAAAAACATGACTTTTATCAAATCTCTCTCACTCTCTGTCTCTCTCTCTCTTCTGTAGTGTTCATATGTTCAGACGCCTTTAACATGGATACAGAAAATCCACTGACATTTAATGGCTCACAGGAGGATTTCTTTGGCTATAGTGTCTATCAATATCATTCTGAAAATACTGGCAAACGGTGAGACACACACACACACACACACATATGCGCGCACAAACACACAAGCATGCACACAGTGGCACGTTGGGGACATCCGCTGGTAAACACGTGTAAATGCAGTTGAAAAACTAGAGCCGGAAGTTAGGATTACTTCTGACATCAAGCTTTGATTAGTTTCCGGGTCGCTTAGGGGCCATTTAGGAAATGATCTTTTACTCTTTCTATCTGTTTTGATTTTAACCATATTTATAAAATACAGGAAAGCTACTTTAACGTTTGAATGTATAGACCTTTAAGTTTAAGTGACATTATCAGATAGTAGTGTGACCGGACTGACCAGCAGAATGTTACGTGGTGACCAGTACAATAAATAATCCGGAAGATGGCAGTAATGCAACGCTGTTGGACACAATTTGCTGTTTGTGAAGATTATCTTTGTCATCGTCATAATACAGCAGAAAATTGATTCAGTACGATCTTATAAAAACAATATTATTTAATATTACACCGTTTTTATCATATTTCTTACATCAAAATCACGGCTGTGTCCGGCTTTATTGTAATTTCATCATTTCATTTGGTGATAACACTGAAGTCTTGAAGGAAAGCTTTAGATGCTCGGTGGAGAAGATTCGTTGATTATTCAATCTTTAAGTGTAGCTTGGACAGAAACATTATTATTAGCAGGCTATATAAATAGGTCTAATAGTAATGATGATAATAATAAGAGTGAAGTGTGTGCGCTGAGGATGTGCTGTGTGAGTCTACTGACCAATGATAAACTCTGATTGATTCTGCAGCATCATCGTTGGAGCTCCATTAAACAATTCAACAGGAAAAATGTACAACTGTAGCTCAAATCTATCGCACTGTACAGCACTGCAGCCAGGTAAACACACATTTTAATATTTGATTTAAATACTGTATTATAGATACAAACAATCATGGACCGGTGGCATACAACAAATCTACACAATATTAAATATGCAGCTCAGTTGTTAGGGATATAAATACCAACATCTCTGCCATATACTGCAGCTGCCCATAATAGCAGACAAAGGACAGGGATTTGCTAGCCGCTTCGGCCTCTTTTTAGACACCCCAAGTTCTCTTACAACCAGCCTATGTAAGTGTCCCAAGCTTTCAAATATAAAAACAAGCAATCAGCCCTGAAAACCCAAACTCTGCAATGGTATTCAAAATTGATTGGTATTTAATGACTTTAGTCAAAAAGGCTTCCTCCAAACTCTAGTCAAAGGTACAATCAACCTCCAAAACAAACACCTCTTTGCACTCCTCATTGATCACAATAACATCTGGTGTGTCAGCAGATTGATGTGAAAAGAGTTCTGAATCACTATCAATACATTGAAACATCCAGGGCTTTACACAGGAGTGTTTATACATGGTTACTTCCGATGAAAGCTTTCCTGTAGCTCAGTGTTAAGAGCATTGCGTTAACAACGCAAGGTTGTGGGTTGGATCCCAGGGGATTGCACATACCTATGTATAAATGTATAGGATAATGCAATGTAAGTCGCTTTGGATAAAAGAGTCTGCCAAATGCATAAATGTAAATGTAAATGAAAGGAAGCTTGATATGTTCTTTGTTATAAGGGCCACTATTCTGTCATGGCGTGCTATGTACATCCCCTTATTATAGGCATGGTAGACATTCAAGATACATGGCAATGTTTCAACAATCTGTTCTGTAGTGTGATGCAAACAATGAGAGACCTGAGAGTTGCTGGAAACCAGATAGAGAGATTGAATCTAGTAGGAAGTACTTGTAACCTAGATTTTACTGTAAAAGTAACAATGTCCTCACTTAGCACAGTATTCTTCAAAAATGAGTGAGAGACAGAGTGGTTAGCAGAGGGAAGACATGCACGTTTCCCTGAAGTTTCAATCCAAGCCAGTGTTGCTTTTCTCGATGTTGGTGTAGATCCAAGAGTGTTCGCCGTGCCCCTCCGGATGCTAGCGGGTGACTACTGTCACCATACTGTGTGTGGCTGTTTCCTTTACAAAGGTCAGAGGGTCAGTAATAATGTCCTCTGAGACTCTCACAGTCCCAGATTCAAACCTCACCCACTCCAGTGATACTCCAGATCCAACACAAAGATCATTAACATCTGGCCAGTCTGACCAAATGCCTAAACCAGCTGAATGAGTGTCAAGTTGCCCACTAGATCGAGGCTCCTACTCCTTGGCCAACGGCACCTTGCGTCTCCTTAAGTCCAAGAACAGGGAGGAACTCCCTGACATTTTTATCATTGTTGTTCAGCATTTTCAGAAGATGGGACATCCGCATGCTGGTGTGAATCCATGTCTCATTTGGTACTCCCAACTCTCCTTCCCATTGGGGATGAAAGATAATATCACTGGTGCTTTGTGTATTAAGTCCAAACCGCTTTCGCACTAAGCTTACCACTTTGTAATTCATTTCGCTCAGCACTTTCTGCTGAATGTGGACGTTGGAGAACAGATGTTGTACTTTAGACAGTGCCACCTGTCTTATAGCCTCTATCTTCATGGTAAGTGACGGTGGACATTTGTCAATCAAATCTAACTTAGAAGCAAATTCAGACACAATGATATTGACTTGCTCTTTCCATTCTCCTTGGAGGTTAATGTTATGTCCAAGGTTAGTGTATGTCTCATGAAGATAATATAGACGTATACATTTTGTTGCTCCTGTAAACTCAGGACACTTCTCTGTTTTTTAATGATACCCTCCACTCCTGCTCTCATACAGGACAGCATATTTTTTGTCCTAATCTCCAGACCTGACCACCTCAGAAAAGAGTCTGTTCGAGCCATCATATTTTTTAACTATGCTCTCTTCTCTGGAGGCAATCTGGACATCATCTGCATAGCCCTGTACTGGGATGGGTGACATCACTCCGGGGGGGGGGGCATATCGGCTCATCCACTTCAAGCACTGATGGATAGCAATGATAAAGTTAACTGCACTCCAATTGCAACCAGTTCTGATGCCTATCTGGAGAGGTTTCGGATGAGTGAGATGATTTGCACAGATTACTTCAATTAAGGAGCCTTTATACACATCTTTCACTATGTCAATGAGCACACACACACACACACACACACACACTGTGACTCGTGTGATTGGTGATGTTTGACAGGTTCACAGAGCATCAGGTCATTGGATTTGTCCGCTGCGGTGTCGTCCTCTGCTGCCACCAGCATCACCGTAAGTTTAGCATCTGAATCGATTGACAGTATTTCATTCATTTTGAAAAACAGCAACACAACATAAATAATGTGGGAGAAAAACTGCTTTTAATATTCAGCAAACACCTGAAGCGAATCTTTGAGTTTTGGAAGTCACAACAATATTTGTTGACGACTGAATATATGAACATTTGCATGAGTAAAGATCGGGGGCAATCTCAGTTTTACACATAAAATTCTTCAGTGATATGTTGTCATGATCCTTTATGTCTGCCGTTCATAAACTCTTCTTCTTGAATTCACTTTGTGATATCATTGGAAATGTTTTCTCAGAGTTGCAGTCCATTTCTTGCACGTGTATGTGATGGAAACTCGTATCTGAATGGCATCTGCTTCCAGTACAACAGCGGTTTACAGCCGGTGTCGAACTTCACCACAGGGTTTCAAGGTCTGATCCATTTATCACACATCCAGTTTTAAGGAAATTGTAAGCTCATGTTGCTGTGGGCTTTCGGTGGTCAGAAAAGCCATCGGGTCACTTTGTAACACTTTAAGTCGTGCCTGTTGTTGTAATAAGGAGGGTTATAGAATTATATCTAATGTTCTTTATGTTCTAATTCACTTTTTGTTTTTCTTGTTGCTGATACGGCACTTAACGGCAATCATTTTGCATCTTTCTACAGAATGCACAAAGGGAGATGTCAATCTAGTGTTTCTGTTTGATGGATCTTCAAGTATGAAATCAGAAGACTTTGAATTAAACAAAAAGTTCATTATAAATATCATGACAAAACTTTCAAACTCCTCCATCAAGGTAAAATGATTCTTCATGTTTAGGTGATGGTAATATTTGCACACGTTTCTAATAATATTAATAGGAATGCTTGTGTTTCTGTGTCTCTCTGTGTGTGTCAGTTTGCTGCTGTCCAGTTTTCAAAAGTCTCCAAGACTGTGTTTGACTTCAACGACTATCAGAAGGGTTTTGCTGAAGAGAAACTCATGAAAGAGCCGCACATGAACAGACTCACAAACACCCACGGTGCAATAAGCTTCACTTTGTGAGTGATATGTTTAAATTGTCCTTCATGATTTTACAGCATAACTGAAAAAAGTTGTTTGATAGGACACAGAAAACACAAAGAATGAATTCGACCAGGACTCCTTTGATTGGCCATTGATTGTTCTGATACGTCCGCTGAAAGTGATTCATGCGGATGTACAGAGGGAATCTGTCTTGAGAGCCTCACGATGAAGAATTCTGATGTTTTGTTCCGCAGAGACAAGCTGTTGAATAATGTGACGTCTGGAGCCAACCCTAACGCCACAAAAGCCCTGGTGATAATAACTGATGGAGACCCCAGTGATAATGATAATTATGATGTCATGAAGAAATGTCATGCGCTAAATATCCTGCGATACATCATTGGGGTGAGTGTTTGTCAAAAGATGTTCTCTCTTAATGCACAATGGTTAATCAGTTAAAAACCGCTTACCATCAGTTTTCTTTTCTCTTTGGAAGTCCTCATGGCGATGTGGGCGTGGCCAACGGTCAAACCCTTTAAGCACCTGCTGTCAGTTAGCATAGCAAACACGAGACGATGAGACGCTTCAATTTTCACACACACGCATACAGAAAATGCATTTGTGTGGCACTAGCTGTCCTGTGGTTAGAGCGTGGCGCTAGTGACGCCGATGGTCATGGGTTGGATCCCAGGGATTGCACTTCCCTGAGATACAAATGTATAGAATGCTATGTGAGATGCTGAGAATAAAAGCATCTGGCAAATGCGTAAATGTAGTATTTTGCCTTGTTGCAAAGCAGCTTTACAGTAAATCCGTATGAATACAGATACAGAATACATGATGTTACTGAAAGTGTACAGGAAGGGGAACAGCTGTTTTGTGTTTCGTGTTGTCAGGTGGGGAATGTTAGCCTGACAAACCTGTACACACTGGCTTCAGAACCCAAACATAACAACACCTTCCACATCCATCATTACTCTGGACTGCAGGGACTCCTTGACAACCTGCAAAAAAAGATCTACAATATAGAAGGTAAAATGTTGACGCAGTTGAAGAAATCAGACTTCTTCATGTTTAGAAGTGAACGTGAGCAGAAATGGTCTGTTTCTCTCTCTGTACGTGTGTTTTAGGCTCACAGGAGGCTCATGGGAGAGACAGACAGAATGAGTTATCTCAGAGCGGATTCAGTGTTGTCTATCACACTGACGTAAGTCATCTAGAATATTCTCTCAGAGCAGACGAGACGAGTTGATTGAAAGAACACAGAAAGAACGATGAAGAAATGAAAAGCTGTTGAAGATGAGTTACATCTTCAGGTTTGCTGGTGTCACACGTGAGCTGGCAGATGATTGATTTGTTTGTTTCAGGACTCTGTGGTTGTGGGGTCGGTGGGATCTAATGACTGGCGTGGAGTTCTGTATGAAGTGAGAGGATCTGCATCCAGTGAGATTAAAGATCCGGCCGTCAACAAAGACTCATACATGGGTGTGTGTGCGTGAGTGCGTGAGTGCGTGTGCTGTGAAGAGCTTCTGCCTGTTTGATTGATGGAGATGATGGTTGTTCAGGTTACTCTTCTGTGATTGGAGGGAGAGGCGGCGTCTCTCTGCTGTTCTCTGGAGCGCCGCGAGCTGAACACACGGGTCAGGTGACTCTCTTCATCCAGACGGCAAACACATGGAATGTGAATAGAAGCATCGCAGGAGATCAGGTGACACAACACACCTCAACATGAGATGTTGTTCATGTCAGCGTGCATCATTTTCACTCATCGTCCGTGAATCCCATGTCATATTGATTCTTCACTTCAGATCGGCTCGTATTTTGGAGCGTCTCTCGGTCTGTTGGACGTGGACTCTGATGGAGAATCAGATTTTCTTCTGGTCGGGGCTCCGTTATATCACCGTTGTCGGCCGCGGACAGAAGGGAGGCTGTACGTCTACTCTTTATCACAGGTTGTATTTACACGCTCTCCTGATATGGTCATCGCATCGACAGCTTCGAGCTCATCTGTTTCTCTCTTTGTAGTCGTTTGAGAAGATGCTGAACGTGTGCGAGTCAAACTCGGGCAGGTTTGCTGCGTCTTTGGCGTCACTAAAGGACCTGAATGGAGACGGGCTGTCAGATGTGGCTGTCGGAGCGCCGCTGGAAGATGACGGGACGGGAGTGGTCTACATCTACCTCGGCGATAAGACGCACGGCATAAACACTAAAACTAGTCCTCAGGTAAAGACCGGCAGTAACTGTTAGTATGAACATCTGTTGTGTCGTGATGCCATGTTGTAATGAAACTGTAAAGATGCTGAAAGTCAATGGAAGGTCTTCACTATGAAGGAAAACTTTGTTTGTTTGTTCAGCGGATCTCAGGGCGAAGCGTTCTGCCCGGACTGCAGCAGTTTGGAGTATCTGTTGTGGGTCAGATGGACATGAATGATGATAATCTGACAGATGTTTTGATTGGAGCACACGGAGGGATCGTTCTGCTCAAGTACGACGTTTCACGACATTTATAAACAAACAGTCTGAAGAATCACTCACAGTCTCTTGTTATATGAACGACGTCGACTTCAAAGTTTTGCCACTATGTCGCCATCACTGTTGTTAAAAAAAATGCAATAGTTCAGCAAATATGAAGATTCTCTTGTAATTTCGCCATCCTCCTGATGTAGAACACAAACAAATCATTTTATACGTATTCATCGTCACGTTGTGTTTTGATGTTAATGACACAATGTTATTTAGAAATGAGCTTCTGGTTATCTGGTATTGATATGTTTTGACTCTTTCTTGTGTTGTCAGAGCTCGGCCTGTGATGTCTGTATCTTTACAAATCAGTTTCAGTCCCAAAGAAATCAGCCTACACAACTTTGACTGTTCAGGCGCAGCTGCTGATTTGTTTCAAGCGTTCACCCTCACTTCATGTTTCAGTGTGTCCGAGCAGACCAACAGCAGAGGTAACGTCACTCATTGAACATCATGTCATCATCATGTGAAAATGAAAGCCTGATCTCTCGTGTCTCTCAGGATCACTAAACAAGAATCTGAATATCGCACTCAACATTAATCTGGATGTGCTGAGAGAAATGAATCGAGGGTTCTTCAAACTGCACAATTTAACGTCCAGGAGTCAGCAGATGTCCGTCTCGCTGCTTTCTGAATCCATCTGTTCCAACTTCTCAGTCTTCATGCCGGTATGTGTCGTCTGTACATCACAGCTTTTACCACTAGCGTGCTTTCACCACGGCTGAACGTTGTGTTGTTTTCAGCGATGTGTTTCTGACACGGCGTCTCCTCTGAAGATCGGAATGAATTTCTCACAGACTGGAAACATTTTTGCTCTTCTTGACATTTACAGCAGGACAGAAGAGTTTGTTGAGGTGAGCTGACCCAAGACACAATATAAACACTGCTGCATGTAGTTTTGGTTTCCAACTTTCTGACGGTAAGATTTTGTATGTAAATAGGTGCCATTTGAAAAGAGCTGTAATTCAAACAGCAGCTGCGTGGCCGACCTGAGACTGAACTTCAGTTTTATGTGAGAAATAACATGATATGAGTGTAATGTGAAGGACTTGTGTTGTGTATTGGTTGTATTAAAATGTGTGTGTGTGTCTGCAGTAATAAGACGTTACTGTTGATGAATCAAGCTCATTTAACGGTTCTCATAACACTGGAAAACGCAGCAGATGACTCATACAACACCAGTATAGTCATGCATTATCCAGAAGGCCTCTCTTTCTCTAAACTTGATACTGTTAAGGTACTGCTATCCACATGTCTGCCCTATTTTTCTTCATTTTTAAGCATTCTTGTGACTTAAATATCTTGTAAATGTGTGTGTTGAACAAACAGTCCAGCCGAACTAGCAGCAGATGTGGTGATCGAGACAGTGGTGCTACGAACAGAACCACCTGCAGTATCAGTCTACCAGTGTACCGAAGCGGCACTACGGTAAACATTTTTTATTTCAACACTTTACTGTTACACGACACCGTATGAAACATCACTGTTACACCACAACTAGAAGCATCGGTACACCCCTTTATCTGGGGCACGTGCCTCCGTAACTCCGTATGAACCATCACTGTAACACCACACTGCGACTCCGTATGAAACATCACCGTAACACCACACTGCAACTCCGTATGAACCATCACTGTAACACCACACTGCGACTCCGTATGAAACATCACCGTAACACCACACTGCAACAATGTATGAAACATCACTGTAAAACCACAACGTAACTCTGTGTGAAACATCACCGTAACACCACACTGCGACTCCGTATGAAACATCACCGTAACACCACACTGTAACTCTGTGTGAAACATCACTGTAACACCACACCGTAACTCCGTATGAAACATCACCGTAACACCACACTGCAACAATGTATGAAACATCACTGTAAAACCACACCGTAACTCTGTGTGAAACATCACCGTAACACCACACTGCAACTCCGTATGAACCATCACTGTAACACCACACTGCGACTCCGTATGAAACATCACCGTAACACCACACTGCAACTCCGTATGAAACATCACCGTAACACCACACTGCAACAACATCACTGCACACCGTAACTCTGTGTGAAACATCACCTGTACACACACACACTGAACTCCGTATGAACCATCACTGTAACACCACCACAACTCCGTATGACTGAAACATCACCGTCCGTTCACTGTACTGTAAAACATCACCGTAACACCACACTGCAACTCTGTGTGAAACATCACCGTAACACCACACTGCAACTCCGTATGAAACATCACTGTAACACACACCGTAAATCCGTATGAGACATCACTGTAACACCACACTGTAACTCTGTGTGAAACATCACCGTAACACCACACTGCAACTCTGTGTGAAACATCACCGTAACACCACACTGCAACTCCGTATGAAACATCACTGTAACACACACCCTAAATCCGTATGAGACATCACTGTAACACCACACACTGTAACTCTGTGTGAAACATCACCGTGTCACCACACTGCAAACTCCGTATGAAACATCACTGTCCGTAATCCGTATGAGACATCACTGTAACACCACACCGTAACTCCGTATGAAACATCACCGTAACACCACACTGCAACTCCGTATGAAACATCACTGTAACACACACCGCATCACTGTAACACACACCCGTATGAAACATCACTGTAAACACAACTAACTCAAACATCACCACACCACAACTCCGTATGAAACATCATGTAACCACACACTCTGTTGAAACATCACTGTAACACCACAACCGTAACTCCGTATGAACATCACCGTAACACCACACTGCAACACATCACTGTAACACCACACCATAACTCCGTATGAAACATCACTGTAACACCACACTGTAACTCTGTGTGAAACATCACTGTAACACCACACCAACTCCGTATGAAACATCACTGTAACACACACTGTACTCTGTGTGAAACATCACCGTAACACCACACTGCAACTCCGTATGAACATCATCACTCCCAACTGACACTCCGTGAAACATCACTGTGGGTCCGTATGAGACATCACTGACACTCTGTGTGAAACATCACCGTAACACCACACTGCAACTCCGAAACATCACTGTAACACCACACTAAACTCACTCACCGTAACACCACACTGTAACTCTGTGTGAAACATCACCGTAACACCACACTGCAACTCCGTATGTCACTGTTCCGTATTCACCGGTAACTCACATCACCGTAACACCACACTGCAACTCCAACATCACTGTAACACCCATCACATCACCGTAACACCACACTGTACTCTGTGAAACATCACCGTGCAACTCCACATCACTGTAACACACAAATCCGTATGAGTCACTGTAACACCACAACTCTGTGTGAAACATCACCGTCTGTCCGGAAACATCACTGTGTATGAACATCACCGGCACACACCGACTGCAACTCCGTATGAAACATCACTGTAACACACACCGTAAATCCGTATGAGACATCACTGTAACACCACACGTAACTCAATCACCGTAACACCACACTGTATAAACATCACTGTAACACACACAAATCCGTATACATCATAACACCACACTCCGACTCTGTGTGAAACATCACCGTAACACCACAACGTATGAACACACTGTCACACCATCACTGTACACTCATCACCGTATGACCGTACCACACTAACTCCGTACATCATGCCACACACTGTACACTCGTGTAACACACGGTGTGCACTCCGTATAACACCGTCATATAACACCACACATACAACCGTATGACCGTCACCGTAACACCACACGTAACACCACACAACTCCCATCACTGTCAAATCCGTATGAGACATCACTGTAACACCACACTGTAACTCTGTGTGAAACATCACCGTAACACCACACTGCAACTCCGTATGAAACATCACTGTCCGTAAATCCGTATGAGTAACACACACGTAAATCCGTATGAGACATCACCGTAACACCACACTGCAACTCCGTATGAAACATCACCGTAACACCACACTGTAACTCCGTATGAAACATCACCGTTACAACTCCGTCACCGTAAACGTATGCACTGTACACCGTAAATCCGTATGAGACATCACTGTAACACCACACCGTAACTCTGTATGAAACATCACCGTAACCCCAGACTGGAACATTACACCACATGACACTTACTTTACTGTAACATTATTCATTACTCCAAGAGAACTTGAATTATAGCTAAATATTCTGCTATGGTTTTGTAGACTGTGTTTCAGGGAATGTTCCGTGTGACCAAATTGGACTATGATTGGCCAAATATGATCGACATGATAATCACTGCCAACAGGTAAACATCATGAAATGTAATGAAGTGAATTATTGGGATTATGAAGTGTTATTGTGTGATTTAATGGGGATTATTAAATGTTATGATTTGCATTAGTAGGAATATGATGTAATATATTGGAATTAGAAAGCGCTTTAATGTGTATTAGTGGGATTAGGAGGTGTTATTATGTGATCTAGTGGGATTACAATGTGTTTTAGCGGGAGTACGATGTGCATTGGGGGATTATGAAGCCTTTTTATGTGTATTAGTGGAATTATGAAGTGTTATTAAGTGTTATACGTTTGTTATTAAGTATTATACGAGTGTTGTGAAAATTGTGAGGTGAATTCTGCATATTTGTCCACAGTGATAACAATGGTAACATCACTGATGCCACAGTGAAGAGGAGTGTAGCGGTTCTTTTCGCGGTTGATCTGGCTATCAGTCTGTGAGTAAAGTTATATATTATGTACATCTCCATCTGATCTCTGAATAAACTCCCTCAAACAAATGATGATGATCAAAGACAGAACATTAGATTTCTGTCTCTGTTTGTTTATTTGTCTCGAGTGGTTTCTGTGTTCCTCTCATGTCACTTTCACTTCCAAGAACTTTATAGAACGTTTAAAGACGGTGGGGTTACATCTGCATTAACAAAGCAAACAGCAGTGATCAAATGACTTCTGTTTCACTGTTTGTCAGAGTGGGTGAACATTCTGTGACATTTCTGAATTTCTCTCTGGAGGATAGAGAACCCAAACCTCTTACCATCATCTACAAGGTCAGACTGTAAATCAGCAGTAGAGATGTTTTCTTCTCATGCTGGTATTGCATTCTACATCACACGTGCAGATGTGCAGATTCTGATGCTATGAGCCCAAATCAAGTTTCTGTTTGTGTACAGGTGGAAAATCTGGGCGTTAAAGGTCTTCCGGTATCAGTGAGACTCGAAATGACCTGTGAAACAACACACGTGAAGATAAGACGTCTGAGCTTCGGCATGCTGGAGGTCTTCAGTCTGTCTCTCCATGAGTTTACTCTGTTTATAGATGTTACAGTCATGTTATGTTGACCATGTGCTGTTGTTTTCTCCAGAATGGAACGCAGTGCACGACACAGGTGAGTGACTGTATCATTCTCATACTGGTCATGACTCTAACTCTATATCACAGGTAGAACAGTTTACTGCAGCAGAACACTGCCTCAGTCAGTCCACACTCACAGTTGTTGAGTGAACATTCAATGTACCTCGAGACAAAGAGGAGTGAATTTATTCAACACAATCAATGCAGTGGCTTTAAATGGACAGATTTAGTAACGTGGCAGAAACCCTTCTTCATGACATTGTTTTCCGAGCCTTTGGGTGGAGTGACAGGTCTTTCCGATGAGCATTCGTTTCTTGAATTGGTTTAAATGAACACAGTGTTCATGGGGTCAGTCATTATGGAGTGAGAAGTCTGGCTTTTTTCTAACACTTGTCATGTATGCTTATGCCTCTTGTAACTGTCGTAGTGGAGGCGGGATCAGGGGGTATTCCAGAAAGCTGGTTATGTGACATACCCGGGTAAGTTTAAGGGTTAGTTAGCTGGTAAACTCAACATTCGGTTCCTAAACCAGAGGTAACTTTCTGGGTATGTAAGTAACCATAGCAACTGACTCTCTAAAGAGAACCTTCTCTGGAGGGGGTTATGTTCCAGGGTTAGTTGATTTTAAGGAAACGTTACTAAGTTTCAGAGGTTGTTTCCACATCTGTGATGAGTGTCAAGTGGGTGTGGAAGGACAGATTACGTATAATATATTATCATTTTACAGTATTACTATGATTACATTTTCAGTCACACCCATTGCGATTGAGCATTCACAACTGATTTATTGCAAATTTTATCATTTGTAACCATTTAAGATAAAAATGATATATATAAAATAAATATATGCACACCTTACAATTCTTGTAACTTCAGAACAATGTATTAAGCATTTGGATCTCATTACTCTTCACACTAACTGATGCATCTCAGGGCAGTTGTGGTGTGATGGTTAGAGAGATAAACTTATAACCCAAAGGTTTTACGTGTGATTCCCAGTCTGGCAGGCCTAATTCCCAGGATAAGGTTCATTATAGGTTATCACCTATGACATAGTGTTTATAGATTTAACGTCCCTTTAGCACTTTACTTCAGATACATAATAAATGACATCAAAAGACTTTTATCTGTTTTTCTTAATCATTTTTTTCTGATCCTCTACGGTATTGAAAGCCCTTTCTCCAAATTACAATTTGTTATTGGTCTTTCAAAATAGTCCTTTAACACCTCATTTAACATTTGGAAAGCCATGGCCAACAAAGTCAAAAGAAACAAACAAAATAAAGAAAACGTTTGTGTATATGAAAGGGATATGTTGCATGACATATTGGACATGTGACTGGGCCTAACATTTAAGCTCTACCTCCGTCACAGACCTTCATCCTCTGCTGCAAATTAATTATCACGCATAGTGTAGTGTACTGAAAAGCATCACACAAGTTGTTCCAAAAGTATGACTACTGTAGAAGTTTCTAGAATTAAAAGAGCCTTCATTAATATGACTACATATTAATGTTGCAAATAAAGCTGATGCAATCGTTCAGTTTTCAGAAAACCAAAAAAAGGTCGATTTCTTTAAGGAACATATAGAGAAGGAAGAAAAAAGAGGTTTAATACTGCCTTCAAAAACAGCAATGTGATCAAATACACAGGCCGACGTCACTGAAGATGGCATGGATTAGTATTGATTTTGGCTTTTTCCCAATGATTTTACAGAACGATGGTCACTGTGGGAAGTTTCAGTGTAATGAATTCCACCTGCAGAAGTCTGAAGCCGTTTACTTTAATCTGACAGCAGAAGCTGCTCTACACAACATGAAAGATTTCCCGTCGGTGAGTGACTGACTGCGCTCAAACACGCCAGACACATGAAATAAATATCAATGTGCTTCATGTGAAATAATAATTCTTAATTCAATAACTCTTATTTACGTAGGCTATTAACCAATGAAATTAAAGACACAACCCTCATGTCACTTTTAGATGTTGAAACAACGCGTGGTTATTCAATGAATGATTACAGAGATATAAAAACCGTGTTAATCTAAAGCAAGAAAGCTGAAGTGCAATTATAAACGCTCAGTTTCTCAAGCTATTTCTTCTCTCTTGGTGTTGTTTAGTAAACCTTTGTTTGTTGTGCTGTAGAAATACTCCTTCTATGAGTTCAGTAAGGATTTTGTGTTGAACATCACCGCACATCTGGACTACAACAGAAGCCGCTACAACCAGACGACAAGCGGTTTAAAGGTGATACACACAGATCTGAGATCAGCTGATGTGTAGTGCGTCTTCTTGTATCAACATCTGGGCCTGTATTCTTAAAGCTTCTAAGAATCCTCTAAGAAAGCTCTTAATTTAGCTTCAACTTCAGCGCAGGAGTCTCAGTTTAAAAGAGATTCAGGATCAATCTGAGAGCAACTCTGAGCAAAGAAAAGACTCAACTTTGATCTTAGTGAGGAGGCGGGGCTGACCCCGTTGCTATGTATGACACAGTCTTTTAAAGACTGTGATTGGTTGGTTGGCTGGCAAAAAAGAGCGCTTTTAACTGCTAGTTAAGTAAAATTGCACATCTTTTTTTCTGTTTTACCGTACTCATGCGCACACGCACGCACTATATATATAAATTCTTTATTTGCCATGCTGTTAATGTCAACGTATTTGACAGAAATGAACAGGCAATAAGTTTCTGTAAGTGCTGTATGTGTGTGTGCGTACTCTATAGAAGGTTGTGACGGAACCTAATCCTCTCTGCTGCACAGCTGCATTTCTCCAGGTGCTAAATATGTTCATGTAGTGATTTCTTCTGTTTCCTGCGCTGTCTTACAGATGTTAGCGTGTCTCTAATCGGATCGGTCACAAACGTCTAATGTGTTGTGTCTTATTAACTCACTGTCTTTCAATGCAATGTCATTCTATTTTAAAGCGCTTTTACAATTTGCAAACAAAAGTTGAAAACACAAAATACAATAAAGGAAAAAATCTGATAAACCTTAAAAGTAATATGGAAATTGTCATGCATTGCAACACATTGCTGCTCACTGTTTGTTTTTTGGTCCATTTTCTCTGCTGCTAAAGAAACTCTTAAATCTCTCAAAAGTCCTCCTCGCTAATCCTAAAATTTTAAGGGGAAACGCCCATATTTCTAAGAATTTTGTTACGAGGAGCAACTCTTTGTGCTAAGATTTTGGGCCCAGATTGCTATAAAAGTCTTTTTCATTTCATGACAAATGGCTGTGACAAATTTGTTAGTAAACTGTGAACAATGAGACATTTTTTCTCTCCCTGCAGCACGACCCTCATACATCTCAGGTACTCACCATTTATTCCTTCAGTAATTCATAAAGATGATCATCGCACGAGAAGTCAAGAGCTGTTTTTAGCTTCACTTTATGAAATATTTTGAATGTTGTGATAAAGAAGTTTCTCTCTGTTTCACTCAGACTACGGTGAGGATGGAGTTTGTCATTCCACCTAATCGATTGCTGATCGGTTGCACAGGTGCTGTGGGCGGATTGATCTTGATTATATTCATACTAGTTTTACTGCTGAAGGTAAGAACCAATCAGAAACCACAATGTCATCAATCAGAGACCAATCATCTCACACATCTGGTTTTGTGTGTGTGTGTAGTGTGGTTTCTTTAAACGAAACCGTCCCGAGGAGTTTGAATGCCATGGAAGCAGCACACCTGAGGGCAGTCCTCTCATGAATGTCAGCACTAAGGAAAACGGTGCAAAAGAGACCAGTGATGCAGAGACGAAGGCAGCGATGGAGGTGAAAGTGTAAATGATAGGAATGGGGCGATTGAAAATGTTGTAAAAGAGAAGAGCTTAACTTCTGAAGGTCCAAACACAGAGGAGCCATAAAATCAGCCTCGACAGAAGAAAAGAAACAATGTTTTACAGCACATCAGAGATTCAGTATCATTTCTTTCAGTGTTGAGTTTCACAGTATTCAATGTATTTGGCTGAGGCATGTGTTTAGTATGTTTAGCGTTTGTATATTTTGATGTTTATGTGATTCATTGTGTGTTCATGTAGATGCTTTACATTTTGTTGTTGTTCTTTTGAATATTTTCTGCTCCAGGAGGTTAAAGGCTGTTTTTTTTGCCTAGAGAGATTTTGTGTCGGGCACAATTAGAGGTAAGCGTGTGTCGCAGGAGCATTTGTTGAGGTTGTGGCGTGTGGTTTACACGCCACAGTCTTATAGAGTGCACTTATGAAGGGGACAGTCGAAAAACAGTCAACAAATTACTCATTCAATCCCATGATGCAGTGCAATAATGGACCTCATTCATGAAACATTGGTAAATATACGAGTGAATTCTGAGTAATTTGCGCGTTAAACAGACCTTCCCGAAAACTTTCCTCCAGATTCACAAATACTTCGTAAACGTGTGCATTTACCGATCTTGGAATGCTGGAATCCTCTGGACTTCATTCTCTGGTTTGGCTACATTATATCGCATAAATGCATAAGAGACTAATAGGCTATATGCTTACCAAAATCTATGGTCCAACAAAGCGTTTTATAATAATACCTGGTGCTCTTCTGAAAACAACCAGCTGGTGGCGCTTGAGAACTTTGGAGGCACTTCGCGTTATTCCGGAGACGCGTTGGTCGCTTTGATTTAGAATATCCCCAACAGTTAGCAACAGTGAATAAGGCGGGTGTGCTAAACTCAACATGCCACTGGCCCTCCAGGAGCTGAATTGGATTTCTCCTTTTGTAGGAAATGTCTATGATTTAATGAGCTTATTTACATATCATGTTGAATGATCTTTTTGTATTAGTCTGTAAATAGCCATTTATAGTAAGATTTTCAAAAGATGTTCTATGATTAAATATCAATAAATGAGTTGAAGGAATGGAAAGGTGTTGATCAGTCTGTTTATTGTCAGACTGACGTGTTCTTGCTGGAATATCGCGTGGCATGCATGAAGAATTCGCATTTATCATGATATCAAACTCATTACAAATCTTCAGTAACACACAATATATTTAACTTAAAGGACATAGAATATAAAACACAATGTACAATTATAAATAAAAGGGAAGTTACAAAAGCATTGTGTCGTGTGTTTAAGTGATGTGCAGTTAGCTGTTGAGTACCGCCGCGTCGTCTTCGCCGTTTCCAGATTCCGTTTTCACTCTGAGTGCTGCTGCGGCGCTGGCGGTCACGGATACCGGCGTCTC
The DNA here is from genome assembly GCA_006030095.1 of Triplophysa siluroides. Taxonomy (NCBI): domain Eukaryota; kingdom Metazoa; phylum Chordata; class Actinopteri; order Cypriniformes; family Nemacheilidae; genus Triplophysa; species Triplophysa siluroides. The sequence goes on along the minus strand of VCII01000264.1, from coordinate 39,550 downwards.
TGAGCGAGTCTCTTCGGCCGGCGACTCGTGTACGCGCATGTGCTTAGCGAGGTGATCGGCACGCAGAAATACTCGCGGGCACGAGCTGCAGCCAAAGCGCTTTGCGCCGGTGTGCGTCTGCAGGTGGCGCTGGAGCTCATCCGATCGGGTGAAGCGCTTGCCACAGAACAGCCAGTTGCACACGAAGGGTCGGTCGCCGCTGTGCCAGCGCAGGTGCGCTTTCAGGTGCGACGTCTTGACATAAGCTTTCCCACAGCCTGGGATGTGACAGTTGTGCAGGTGCTTGCGTTTGCCGTCGCTTCCCAGAGACTCGGCGCTCAGGCAGTTGGGGCAGCGGCAGGACGCCTGACTGGGTGTGCGACCGCCGGACCGCCGCTGGGGTTTGGGCCGAGGCGACGCGCCGGCGGCGTCCTGTTGCTCGTCTGAGCCGTAGGAAGATGACGCGTGCGGGACCGGAAGCAGCTCCTGCGTCAACGGCTCCATCTTAAATCCCTCGGTGGGGTAGTGCATGGTGGAATGGGCGGAGCTTGAGGGAGGCAGGCAGCACATCTGAGGGTCGGGGGTGTAGGAGCCCACGGACCCCCCCTGGCCTGCTGTCCCCTGCAGATCCATCCAACCTCCAGCAGGCACATCCCACCAGCTGGACACGCTCACCTCGTCGGGAGGGGGTCCGGCGCGGAGCCAGGGGTCGTACGGGTGCGCCATAATGCTTTTGTGTCTCTTGTGTCTGCGAGGAGAAGCTGACAGTATCACCACATGGTTGGGGCGGGGAATGTGATATCGCTGTCTGAACCTGTAACCACAAAAGAACTTGGTTATAGTGTACAGATCACTCGCACACCTTCACAACATCCATCTGTAAACATTTTGACGGAACATTGATGCGTTGCGACGGATGAGACTACTGCGAAAGAATGTTTGCTTGGAAGTAACCCTGATTTTTTCCTCTAGGTTTGGATTCTTGTGACTGTCGGTGACCTTTGTAAATTGCGTATTTGTGTACCGTTCAAATGACGATGTATATAATCACACCGATTGTGTTTTGTGGGGTTTAGCTGCACAGAATCCACACACATTCACCGCCTACAGGAACTATACACTGATTTACTCACTTACATCTCCTGTTTGTATTGTACTCTGTGTGTGTCGTGAAAGTCTCTAAACACACACTCATGCTTCCAGACCACACACACACGCAGTAAACATGTCCAAACTTGCTACACACGTCCGAAGTGCAAAGACACTTTGAAGAGAGAAAACTGTGGGTTTGAATTGAAGATACTGATGGAGGAGAATAACCAACTGAAAACACTCAAGTTATTTTCGTCGTGTGATGATCCATCAGCTGTTTTCACCGAACTCTTGTAACGACACAAAACATTGACGCAGAATGTCAAATATCAATTTTCATAAAACCGTCATCAAATAGCTCACATCTTGATTCCAGTTTGAGTAGAAACTGAGAGACATGTCTACTGAACCCAAGCTGCAGTTTCACTGGTGTGTGTGTGTAGTGTGTTCTTGGGTTGCAGGAGAGCTGAGGATCGCAGATGTAAAGAGTTGTTGACAGCTGTTGTGTTGTGTATGTGTGAAACAGGTTTAACCGTCTGCACATCACAGACAAACAAATGCAGCTTGACATCAACACAAACACATCTGAAGTGAGCTCACATACACACAAGACTTTCATACCCTTCATGTGATATTCACTTAAACAAACCTGCTGACACGTAAACATCCACAGTACAGCAAAACATTCAACACACAAGCCTTTCAAACATTACAACTCTTGATGAACACAAACATGCTGAATGTTAATAAACGCAAGAGAGAAAGAGAGTTTACCTGCTCAACGTCTCCTGATGCTGTGACAACACAACAGAAGTCAGCATCGGTTTATGACAGACAAAGCCACACCCCCCCCACACACACACTTCATTCATACACACTTTCATTGATGCACACACACTGTCAGACAGTCCGAGCTGAGGCTTGAATGAGTCTCAACACGTCAGTCTGAGACTCAAACTACCTGAAAGACAGACAGGAAATCACCCCCCAACAAACACACACTGACATAGTTTCCCACCGCTGGAAACATCACACACACGCACATACAAAACACACACAACAGATGATCACGCACGCACACAACAGATGATCAAACACACACTCAACAGATGATCACACACACATGCACACACACACAACAACAGATGATCAAACACACACTCAACAGATGATCAAACACACACTCAACATGATCACACACACCACACACACACCACACACACACACACACACAACAGATGATCAAACACACACTCAACAGATGATCACACACACACACACACACACACACACACACACACAACACACACACACCACACAACAGATGATCACACACACACACCACACCACACCACACACAACAGATGATCACACACACACACACACACACACACACACAACAGATGATCACAACACACATGCACACACACACAACAGATGATCAAACACACACTCAACAGATGATCACACACACATGCACACACACACACACATGACCACACACACACACAACAGATGATCAAAAACACACACACAACAGATGATCAAACACACACACACACAACAGATGATCACGCACGCACACACCACACACACACACACACACACACACAACAGATGATCAAACAAACACACACACAACAGATGATCAAACACACACTCAACAGATGATCACACACACATGCACACACACACACACACAACACACACACACATGCACACACCACACAACAATGACAAACACACACACACACCACACACAATGACACCCACACAACCACACACAGATGATCACACACACATGCACAACAGATGACACACACACACACACACACACAACAGATGATCAAACACACACACACAACAGATGACCACACACACATGCACACACACAACAGATGATCACACACGCACACACATCACGCACACAAACACACACATGTCTGCTTTACTATCTCCGTGGGGACAGTCCATAGGTGTAATGTTTTTTATACCGCACAAACTGTATATTTTATCCAGTAACAACCCTGAACCTAAAGATCACAGAAAATGTTTTGCATTTTTTAATTTAATAAAATATTTGTTCTGTATAATTTATAAGCTTTTTTGCCCATGAGGACCTCAATTTGGGTCCCCACAGTGACACAGTCCCCATGTGTGTATACAGGTTTAGGTCCCCACAGGGATATAAAACATGTACACACACACACACTAAAGATGATCACACACACGCAACAGATCATCACACAAACAAACACAACATGATCACACACACACACTACAGATGATCACACACACACACACTAAAGATGATCACACACACAACACACACGCAACAGATCATCTCACAAACACACACAACATGATCACACACACACACTACAGATGATCACACACACACACACAGATGTAGAGTGTCAGTTCCAGTGAAGCCGTTGGTTGTCATGTGTTATTGTAGATGAAACTCTTCACATCATCATCATCATCATCATATTATGCACTTGATTTCTATCAGTCTGTACTGTAGGAAAAAACATTCACTTCTTCATCACTGTACTAACACAACACCAATGATATTAATAAGATTTCATTCTCGCTATCGTTTACTCGTGTGTTTCTGTCCAAAACTACATCACTTCCTGGTCTGTTTAAAGAGTGTTACCGAAACAAAATAGAAAGTAACGTGTAGACAGAAAATCCTGTGAGCAGATGATCCCAACAAAACATGTTTTGCTTTAAAGCTTGTCACAACAGAAATATTTCTTCATAAACTGCTCTTTTGACTTTTGATGTGATCAAATCACAGCAGAGAAATATACAATTCATCTCTTTGTGGATTTTAAAGTTATAAGAACAGGAGCAATGTCAGGCCACACAGAGTTTGGTGTGATGAACGTGAGGTTGCTGTGGTTTGTAATGCACAGACAGGATTGTGGAAGGCTAATTGAATGTGCTGCAGGGAACTTCCTTCAGTTAAGATCTTATTTACACACAGCAGCAGCTACTGAACAACACATTTCCACAAGTGTGTTTGCCTGTGGAAATCCAGGAAATCCTCCGGCCCACACACACACACACACACACACACACACAGAGTGGAGCGCAGCCGTGTGTTTAGTGTTTAGAGAGCTGGTCTTTGATAGTCGAGCACACCTGTATTTTTAGGTAGAGATTTCCGCACTGCTCACGCCCCTCTGCTTTGATTGTTGAAGAGCACTGGCGCCAACACACAAACACGCACACACACACACACACGCGCACACACACAACGCGCACACGCACACACACACGCACGCACACACACACACTTCAGCTATAGTTGAGCAGCTTTCCTCCAGATTCACAGAGTAACGTGTGAATCACACACACAGATTTGTATGTTTTTTGCTTATGTTAATTGTGTGCAAATATTGATTATGTGTGTGTGTGTGTCTATTGTTGATTTGGTAACATAAAGCTTTGCCTTTACAAAAAAGTGAGAACAACTGTGATTGTGTGTCTCAATGTGTGAATCATGTTTCATCATCTAATCACATGTTTTATTTTGTTGTTTGACTTTTGTTCACAGCTCTCTTTTAGTTTGTGATATCAGACCTCCTTTACCTGCATCATCTTCATTGAGTTATATTGGTTTGATTTCAAAATAATAGGATTTCAGTTGCACACGCAGAGCAAGTACAAGTGCATAGGTTCTTTTTAAGCACGCTCTTTACAGTAAAATAAGAACATTTCAAATATGATTTTAAAATATATTTCAAATAGTAATAATAAAATAAGAACTGTCAAGGCATTATTAGTAATAACAGTACTGACATTTGTGAGACATCTTACTGGAAAAACCTAAATAAAGATCTGCTCACTTTAAGAGTGGATGTCAAACGGTCCATCAAATGCCAATAAACAGCGAAATGATCAGCTGGCAGTTGATTTTATAAGGCTTTAAACTTTGTGTTACCTTTGCCATGTCTCACTCATTATTCTTTTATTATTATTAGTTTTTTTGATGTTGTTTTTTCTTAATAATGGATGTATTGACTTGTTGTAGCACTTTGGGTGTAAGAAAAGTACGGAGCCGTTGAAGGGACATTGGCGAAAATAAAGAATCAGAAGACTTTTGCGTGCCAGGCCAAAGTTTCCCAAGCTCAAGAGAACCTTTTTGCGTGGACACTAGTGACCGTGAAAGTGCCTGTTATGCATAAAAAGGCCTTTAGATATCACCAGTTCAAATGAAAAGTTGATACCGGAATTCTTCCCATATAGTGTACAGTAGCCTGAACAGTAGGGTTAATAAGTCTTCATGTATTATTACACGTTGTGCATGTTTAAGTCAAAGGTTTTAAAATATCCCCTGGTATATAGACATGTGACTATCCATTTCCAATTCTACATCACTTGTACAGTATCTACATTTCATTTGAACTGGTGCCATCTAAAGGCCGTTTTATGCATAACAGGCACATTCACGGTCACTAGTGAGCACGCAAAAAGGTTCTCTTGAGCATGCAAAACTCGCAAAAGTCTTCTGATTCTTTATTTTCACCAATGTCCCTTCCACGGTTCTCTAGAAAAGCGCATTATAAATAAAATGCTGATAAGATAATTAATGCTGGGTCTCACAGCTGACAATAACTAAGCCGTGTCGCGTTTGGGAACCACCTTCTTAAAATGAAGCCATCAGATATAAACATTGTTCATCTACAGTCTAGATAAATGCTGGGTTATTTTTAACACATGTTCAGGTCAAAAAGGGGCATCAACCACACCACATGGCGAAAAGTGACACCAAAGGAACCGCGTCACCTGGTAGTGAAGAAGGTTCAGTGTCAATAGGAAGCAAGTAGATGCGCCAGAGCGGAGGAAGGCATTGAACGGCACAAAATCACTTGAGTGAGCTGCGGAGTATGGAAACAAAGAGCTACATATGATGTGCTGCCCTCACCAGCAAACCCACTGTAAGGATATAAAGAAATAATCATAATATTATCTTTTGCTCACTTGTTATAGTTGTGATTTCTGTGCCCTAGCCACAGTGGTAACAGCGCTCTTTAAATATCAAAAGGTTGGCCAATCAAACAGGGTTTTGAGAATTCTATCCAATCAAATTACAGAGGCCAAGCAGAACTTAAACCAATCAAATTTAAGAAGACAGACTATTCAGCCAATTAAATAGAAGAAGACTGGAAGACAGAAGTTCGGTATGCGGGTGTTAAGCGTCAATTCAGTTTGATAAATGTGAAGAAGTGATATATGGGAAGTCAAACATAACAAAGCCAACGGTTTAACAATAAAAATGATGAACGATAAGATTTTAGAGATGCAAACTACTTAACTTTTGTGATTTCTGTTGTTTTAAATGAAAAGTTAGGTGGTTTGTCATAAATAAGGTATTTAACGTGCTAAAAACATAGCCAACAGCGTACCGTTTATAGCAGCTATTCTTAATCCTGCTCCTCGCAACCCTCACTCTGCATATTTTGTAATATTTCATCATTTAAATCAGGTATGTTAAACAGAGAGAGATGCAAAATATGCAGAGCCGGGAGTCACGAGGACCAGGATTAAGAATCGCTGGTTAATACCATTCAAGCCATAAAATAAGACTTAATTAACATTGAAGAATTCAGTAGATTGCAGAACTATTATCACAGGTAATGAAATGAGTATTTTTGGACAAATGTCTATTTAATGTACAGTTTTATAATGCTTATTGAAGTTATTAAGCCCAAAGCGTGAGTGTTTCTCTCCTCTCTTCTCGGTTTATAACTCTTAATGCTCACTTTTGTAAAGACTTGAATGTTGACTTTGGACTTTATATTTGATGTAATAAAACAAGAGTTTTAGAAAAGTCTTGTCACACCTTGTTTGGCAGCATTTAAGTAAATTTTCTTGTCTATGAAATTATTCATAAGTAGAAAGTCATCACCCTTAGACTTAAAATGGGGTGAAACTTGAATCTTTGACTCGGGTGTGTTACATGGCACGATCAGTAAAGTGTCATTTACAAACAGTTCAAATATATTACCCTACATTACACTGACATGTTTAGGCAGGCTTTTATGCAATTCTCATGTCTGTTTGTTGCTTGATTGAAAAGCCAATCAAACAACAAAAATTCAACGGTAAAGGCCAGTGGAGACCTTTCCCGTCTAATGTTTGTTGTTTTATTGGCTTTCAATGTGTCTTTAAAAGGTCCTTCGAAACATTTGTTTCTAAATTGTGGTGTTATAGAATGCTTTATGCATCAATTAGCTGGTGTACTATGTTGACAGTCTGGTGTTGTGGGCTGGTCCTGATGAAGAAGTCCAGGGCCACTTTTTAGTCTCAGTCCGCCCCTGGATTGGACCTTATTTGCTCTCGCTCGCTTTCCAACTTCAACCTTTACTTGTATTGTTTATTTGTGTAAATACGCCTGTATTTTATATCATGGGTCACTTTGGAATGGTTCTTACGGCATCCTGAGCAGGTTTGAGATATTGAGCTTCAAAGTTTTGCATTCCATATAAAATAACTATATAGAACTGATATGGGGGACATTTGTAAATGGGGATTTTTGTAACAAGTCAAATGCTGATTCCAAAAAATTCACTTTCTGCTTGAATTATATCCTGCAAAACTTCAAGTGAAGCAATCATTTTCAAGAAACAAACAGTTAACATATACTTTGTTTTAGAATTAAAAGTAAAATTAGTGTTGTAATAATGTGTTGACATGTAAAAAAGGTTCAATTCAATGAATGAGTTTAAGAACTTAAATTAAAAAAAGAGAAACAGGAATCAAAGAAAGCTCATCCTGATTGGTCGGTTTGTGTGCTAAGGAACTCACAAATAAAACCAAGACTTGGATCTTAACCTAAACCCAGTGTACACAACTAAAAAAAACATCACATAAACTAAACAAGTAAACAAGTTCTTTAACTTTATATTATTTTATGTATTCGGTTCCCCTTTGGTGGAATGAACTACCAGCCTCCACGTTAACTGCAGGATCCTTCACAAGTTAAAAACAAAACACTCAAAACTTACCTTTTCTGCATTTATTTGTCTGTCAAAAAAAGAAAAAACTTTTGGTAGATTCTCTCCTTTGCTTACTCCAGCTTTAATCCTCTAGTAGCATGGCCTTGGAAACTAACGGTACTGTTTAGCGTGTTGACAAATGGTTTATGTGCTCCCCTACTTGTAAGTGGCTTTGGATTAAAGCGTCTGCCAAATGAATAAATGTAAAATGTATGTAAATGTAACAGAATGGGACCATGTGAATAACTCAATTTCTGGTTTGGTCACTTGGGAATTCTGTAAATCATTTTCTGTTGTTTAATGTCTGAAGACGGTTGACAGAACAATACAAAACATGTTAGAAATAGGATTGAGGCTCTGGCGCTCTTTGCTGGAAAAGTGAATAAATTCCATGCCCGTCTCACAAACGAATGCATTTATACTCGAGGCTACGGATCTGGGTAGAAACATCAATTTGTTTCTAATTTTATTCTAACATTTATTACATAATTCAATTTATTATTATTTCCATTATACATACAGTATACTAACTCTTATTAGGTTTTAAGCATTTATTACATTTCATTTATCATAAATATTCATTCATTTATTTGATCATTTTATTATTCACTTTTATTCTTATCATTGTCCTTATTTTTTATATTGTTTAATCTTATGTTGGGTGCTGTATTGTCTTCTATGCTGATATGAGACTCCAATGATCTCTATCTCAAGAGTCATAATAACGTCATGATAACAATGTTTCTTGCACACAGCAAAACCACCCGTGTTAAAAAAGGTCAAGTGAACACTCACAGTGTGTGGATTATACAGTATATATACACTGTGAGAGTTCATTTTTTAAGACGGGCTGTGCATGTTTAATCATACCTATTGAATCTGTTTCTAGTCAGACGGAGTTGAACAGAGCTATACTGGGCATTGAAGCATTTACATTTACATTCATGCATTTGGCAGACGCTTTTACCCAAAGTGACTTACATTGCTTTATCCTATACGCACAGCTGAGATTATTCTATAAACCATCTTCAATTTATCCAACCTCACTTCGTCTCCTGCCTGCTGTTCTTTGCTTTATCTCTGTCTCTATCTACCTTGTGGATGATTTGAAGTATTAACTCACAACAGAGTTGATATTTTTAGATTGAATAAGCTCCTGACGGAAAGAGATCTAGTGAAACTGGATTCTGGAGTTCTAGAAGATCTGCAAGCCATATCCATATTTGTATATCAGACTGTATCCACAAAAGACAGGTTATTATTATTTGAATGCAAAATAAACAAACATAAGTTGGTTCAGAAATTCATTGTTCTTAAACCTACCAGAGCAAGAAAATATGAAAGTTTCATCCCAATTGATCCTAAAACACACGCTTATTAAACTGTGAACAGTGTGTCGTTTTTTTAAAGAAATCATCATCATCGTCACTTCGCTGTTACAACATTCCAGACTAATCGTAGTACCTACAATATCAAAGCCCACAAGAAATAGCAGATCATTCCTATGGGGCGAGATTGTATGCAATAATGACAAAAAATAAGAAGAATGTTTTCTGTGCTCTCTGAAAATCAGCCAGTAGAACAAACCTCAACAGGAGTTCAACAAAATGCCTTTAAATGAAGGATTTATTGCATTAAAGGTTCATCAATGCTTTATCTTTATCTTGATTTTGTATATTGTTTTTCATAAAGCTGCTTTGCAAGTGCTACATGAATATGGGTGTTCAGCTTTCTATAATCTCAAGGAAATAAACGCAGTGACAGGCACGAGGTTACTTCAGAAATGGGAGTCAGTCAGCCAGCAGAAGGGGTCCGGTCGAAGCCCTGCTGGGTCAGAAGCACAGAGAGGAGACTCACGGCACACAAACACACTGTCATCCTATTCAAACCAGCCCAACAAATAAAAACCTTCACAATTATTACCATTACAATTATCCATGTGGGTCAAGGAATGATGACTACATTTACATGATTTAAAGGATGATTAAGCACTTTTACTTAAAGAAAATAGTGATTAAGATTTGCATGTCACGCACTTTGACATAAAGGTGCACAGAGCTGAAACTGACAAACATGTGAGTCATCTGCGTGATGGACGGGACGAGCGCTTCTAATCTTATTCTGTCGTCTCCTCAGGCATATTTCTGGAGGCTTAAAACAACTCGGTGACATAAAAAAACGTCCAGATTGCTAAAGCTGGGCGATGCCTTCACACTTCATATAACAACATGGCCATTGTATATGTCTGCAAGGGAATACGAAACCAGATTTGATGACATAACAAACAAACAAAAATACCACAAATCATCTGCAGCCAAGCTGAAATGCTTCCCAGACTCAGTGTCAATGGAGTTTTATTCTCCACACATCACTTGACTGATTCAAAGCAGCTTGTTCAAAAACAAAAGTGTGAGAAAATGATGCAGATCATCCCCAACCTCCAGCTCAGAACACACGTTCATATGCAGGAACAGGAAACGCCTTTCTAAATATGTCTAATGCAGTATAATTGTTTGATAGAGAAATATAAAGAGGCGAGTCCATCAGTCTCACAGAAAATGTATTTCTTGATTTATGGTTATACAGTTTTTCAACCTACATCAGATTTGACAAGCATTTGTTGGTCGTCAACAGCCTTGTGGTTAGAGCGCTGACACATAGAGCATGTGTGCTCACGGCGAGCGGTTTGATTCCAGTTCTCTGAGGTCCTTGCCGGCCCTAACCGCCCCTGTCTCCTTTATCATTAAAAGCATAAAAGCCCAAAAAACATCAATTTGACACAAATTCTTATCAGAGCAATACATATAACAATGGGATTAAAATCCTGCAGACGATTATCTCTGCCAAAAACATTTTATTATTCTAACTAGAGCTGTGCAACTCATACTAAAGGATATTCTATTTCTATTCAATTTTCTAAGGCAGAACGATCGAGGTAAACAATTATTGTGCCGCATTTCATTTAGCAAGGATTGTACTGTTTTTTTTAAATATGCATTCATACTTCCATTTTTTTTACTTTTTTTGTTGAAATGAAGTTGAATCCAATGTTATTCATTTATTCATGTATCTATTTAATGACTTCGTTTCCACAGTCAATGAGACATCATGTTAGATGATTGTGGGCAAAATAATCGAGCAGTCCTAGCTGGTGGTATACAACCATTTGAAAGAAGTGACACAGAACATGCATGTGGGGGGGGGAAAGCTTTTGGTAAAGACTTCATAAGACGCCAAAAAATCCAGGAACCTGTTCAAAAATCATGGGCGTGATTCTGTTTGCTTCTTATTCGTTATCTGTGTATCAGCTCACAAACATCTGGATAATCCCAAAGACCTTGAATGTCTACATTCCTGCAGAAAGCTGACAACAATCCAACACACACACTTTTTTAGATCTACATTTTAGGCTGGTGATTCACATCTTGTAAGAACAACAATGCATTCTATTTGAATTTCCAAGAAGGGCTTTTCCTTGATTTTAAAATAGAGATCATCATACTTAATTGGCATGGCAACAGGTTGTTTTGAATTTGTTTCAGTGGCCTCAAGAAAAACACTAAAGAAAAACTTGACAACAAGAAAATGATCATGCAGTGTGATTTCTGCAGCACTGACATCAGCAAACAGAACCTTAAAAGTGGCCATTAATATTCAACGCCAGTCTGATCCAGTGGCGGATCTAGGAGTTTTTAAAGGCAGGGGCCACAATTTACAGAGGGGGGTAAAGTATAATGCGCAATTGGTTTTTCATTTTTCAATTGCTGCTGGCACTACCAGATTTCTGAACAAAACACTAGAGATGAGTTAGAGAATGATGGAAGTTTATTCATGATTATCCGAGATGAGTACAGGGCCCGTTTCAATAAGGAGGTTCAACCAACAGCGAGTTAAAATGTGAACTCTGAGTTGATGCACACCGATATGTGAAACTGAGTTTTTGGTTTCAGAACAGCTGATTTGAATTCGTTCTATCAACTGTGGGTAGACTTACCTTGAGTTAGGCACTTGCACCACAACTACGACAAGCAATGATCAATAGAGCTCCGATATTATGATTCACCATGGCAACGGCACCAAAAAAAAGCAACATGAAGGCAGAAAGCGCTTGAGAGCGAGGGCACTTTCCGCTCTGCATACAGTGGATTTTCTGATGTGCTAAAAATGACTTAATAGATAAATGATCCAATAATCAAACAAATGAATCAGCAAATGAATGAAACAACAGAAATAATAAAAACATTCTCATGTTCTCACTCCCCACCAGGAGTTTTTGATGTTAATGGTCCTAACATGGGGACGTGTCCCACCCACAAATTACGCCTATGCCAAAATTAGATACCATCATATACCACAGCAAAAACTATTGACTTAACAAATATAAGGTTCAAACGTTAATAAAGACAAGTTAACAGTCAGTAAATAAGAACTATCTCTCTCTTTCGGGGCGCTCCCGAAAACCAGGGGTCGCCACAGATGTTTTTAGGCCGCATGCAGTCAGCAATTAAGAACAAATGAACAAAAACTGACCAGCTATAGTACATGATATAAATAAACAGAACAAATGAAACATTGCTGTAGGTTTTTAGGCTTAATGTTGTGCTGTCACAGATTTAAAAAAATGCAATCAAAATGGAAAATACTATTTTCAGATAACAGAATGCATATTATGTACTGTCTTACATATAAAAATCACGTGACTATTTTCCAGGATACTCGTCAAGTCGGGTATTTTGACCTACTTTCTTTATGTATTTGTCCCTTCAGGCACAAGAAGACACCCTCTCCGTGCCCCCTCACTCCCTGGTCTTCGCCTCTCTCTCTCTTTCGCTCTCTCTCTCCTCTGCATTTTCTCTTCTCTCTTTCCTCTCTGTTTCATCCTTCTCCTCTCTCTTTTTTCTCTTTCTCTTTCTTCTTTCTCTACTCTTTTCTATCTGCTCCTCTCACTTCATTTTCCCTCTCTCTCTCTTCTCTCTCTCTCCTCTCCTTCTGTCCTTCTCCCTCTCTTCTTTTTCTCCTGTTTCTCTTCTTCTCTGCTCTCTCTCGTGCTTCTCTCTCCTACTCTCTCTCTCTCTTCTCTCGCCTTCCTTTGCTCCTGTTTCTCTCGTTTGTTCTCTCGCTCCTCTCTCTTCTTCCCTCCTCTCTCCTTCTTGTCGCTCGTCTCGTCTCTCTCAGCCTCTCTTCCGTCTCTCCTCTCTCTTGGGTCTCTCCTCTCTCTCTCGATACTTTTCGTCTAGGCTCTCTGTGAGGATCTCTCTCTCTCTCTATCTCTCTCTCTCTGCTATCTATCTCAAGTCATTCTTAAAACCCGTCAACTGTCTCGACATCTTTCACACCACTATCGGCTATCGGCACTCGTGTGAGCCCTGAGCTGACGAGCTTTCTAACGCAAGATAACAGAAGGTTATTTCTGCTTTGACAGCCTCGAGGCCCGAACACTGCAAGTGTGTGTGTTAGAAGTCTGGAATGGTGAGAAAACATTGTGCTTCGTACACGTTTCGTCCTTAACTCAACCTTTTAGGTCTTTAGCCGGGAAAGTCGTCCACTTGTGATCAGATCGCCCAAAACAGGTGTATCAGGTGTAGGCTACAGAGGCCATGAGAGGACAGGGCACTTCAGGAGCCAGTCAGGTTTCACCTCTGGCCCCACCCACTGATTTGGAACATATTGTTCATCTCTGAAGAAAAAGACTGAACTGATGTGTGACCAGTAAATGATTGATTATTGTGGTTAGAGGATCAAAGATTCAAGTCATGCAGGTTTAACATGACACAAGTGAAGAATGAAGCAACTTTGAACAAACAGCTGAATAAATGAAATAAACACACACACACACACAACACGGTGTTGATGATGACTTCCTGAGGGCTTAAAAGCAATTTCAACTTGGAAGGAACTGGTTAAATGATCTTTGAGAAATGGTTAGATTGATAGATGGTAGACCTTTACGCCCAGAATGACCGAAGAAGCAGAAGAGACGTCCCAACTTTATGACTCATTCCCACACCTCAATTAAATGCACATCAGCCACATTTAGTATTGTTATTGTTTCATTATTCTAACACTTTGATAACCCCCAAAAAATAATTTATTGTTTAGTTGTCCATTTCAATGTGATGCAGAAATGAATTGTACTATAACATTGAGACATTTGACATCTTTGAGGTTCTGCATTTACAGATGAATTTAAAATGCATGCGGTATCATCAGGTTTTGTAATATCAGAGATAATCAAGAGTGTTTATGGATGATATCCAGGCTTTTAACTTGCAGTAAAACTTCTTCAAATGTCTTTCTGCTTTAATGGATTGAAATCAATCATTTAAAATAAAAATTCTAGATCTATAGTGAAAGTGTATGTGTGCTACAGCAAACACACTGAGATCTTATAAGAGGATATCAGTCCTGTGTGTTTGTGTTCACATAGCTTCTATAAGCAGAATGCTGCAGAACACGCTTTCCACTGACCTCGCATGATCTTATATTTGCTGTCATCTGTATTTGTTAAAAGTATTTACGCTTGTTAAACTCAAGAAATGCAACAACAGACACAAAAGTGTATTTTACAAAGGTGAATAAATGATGTGAAGGGTTATGTTAATGAATGAAGTCAAACTCTCACACAAACCTTTATGACAGTCAAGTTAGAGACAGACATCATCAGGTTCAGAGGATTATTAGGGTCAGGTTTTCCAACATTGTGATGCTGATTTCCTCCCAATAATGCAGCTGAACCAGAAACACACACACACACACACTTTGTTAGCTTTTACAGTAATGTTACACAACATGTAACATTTCTATCTGTGTGATGATTTTGCTTAAAATGTGACTGTGTGAGAAACACATCGCTTAAGAGAATAATCTCACATTAAACAAAGCATTTCAGTCTTCAGAAACAATAATTCAATCATATATCCAAAGAAAGTTACAAATGTGATGAAAGTGAATTTATGTGCGAGTGTGTATGGGGGTGTGACAGTTGTTAACAGCCCCACCCGGAACACACACACACACACACACACACAAACACAAACACGCTCTCTCTGTGTTTCATTTCACTGTCACTCACCTGAGCTGTGACACAGGTAAGCAAACCTCTCTGCCATCATCTTAAATGCACTTTTATTTCTGTGGGTTTTGTGCAGTTTTACTGAATAGATGCTCAGATGCATGTGCTGCGGCACAGTGTTTTATATAGCCGGGTCTTTTCTTTTATCAATCCAACCAATCAATCATTCCCAATTACCGTTTTACTTTTGACCAGGGTTTGTTGCTCCAAGTTGTCAACCTTAAAATTGCTCATTAATAACTTACTATGAGGAGTTAAAACAAAAACAAATTTACAGGGTGAATTTTTTATGAAACATTGAAATTAATTTGGGGAAATGTTTGTGAAAGATTCTCAGATGGAGCTAAATAACATCATCACAGTCAGTGGTGCCATCATTACATGTATTCATTTGGCAGACGCTCTTACTCAACGCAGCATACAGCGGTCATTATTCTATGAGTGTGTGTCCCCTGGGATCAAGCCCACGGCCGTTACGTTGCCACAGATATGCTGTCTCTCTGTTTTTTACACAACTGAACAAAATGATAAAACAAAACACACAAATGAGATACTTTTGCTGAATACCACAAGCAAGTTATTTTTATAATATTGTATAAATGTGTGTGTTATCTGTTGCAGCTTTACTGAAAGATGAGGTGTCAAGAGAATTAAGAACAACATGAGACGAAACATTATGACCAGCAGATTGATACTGCTGGCTGTCCTATGTACAGGTAAGAAAAACACACAAACGCTTGTTTTCAATTAGAGGTCGACCGATTTTGCCGATAACGATAAACTAAGGTGGTCAGTGCCTACCGATAACCATTAATTACTGATAGATTTTTTATTGATTTATTTCAAATAAAAAAATGACACTAAGTCAAATAGCAATGAAGTTTAAACTATTACAATAAAAAAACAATATTGCTTGAAGTGAACCATTAAAATGTGTTGTACTTTTAAAGAGAACACATAAATATGAACTATATTAATAATATTAAACTCCAGTGTATGCTTTAAACAAAATTTCTACATTTATAATAATATAAAAAAAATCTCGGCCCCAAATTAGAATGTAGGATCCATTTTAATATATTGTCGTGTTCACATGCCTGTCTGTTTACATTAAAATTCATGTTTTTCCATTTCTGAGGCACGCGCACACACAAACATAGACACCACTATACTGACAAATGCCTATCCATGCTTACTATGATAAAATGTAAACTTTTTGTGTGTATTTTTGTCACCCTGCTATAACCTCTTGAGCTTATTAGCTACTAATGTTAGTATGCTCGCAGCCATGTAGGCAAAAACACTGCTGTTCTCCATTAATGCAGCATATAGGCTGTCGCTAGAGGTCGCTGTTTTACACAACACTCTGTACTCTCTTCCTGTGATGGATCAAACACAACCAGGTAAAACTATCGGTGGGGATTACTGGCGATAGTTCCAATGATCGTTATCGGTGCCGATTAATCGGCATAAATGATCATTCGGTTGACCTCTATTTTCAATCTTTTTTTTATTCTAAAACTGATATCTGCTTCCCAGGATTAATAAAGCAACATTTGAATGTGCTAAAAGAGAGTGTAAAACATCATCATGTTGAGGTCGAATACTATTAATTTTTAAGGTGCAGTGTAGAGATGATAGGATGCTTTAAACTGACATTAATGAGCGGCAGATTATAAAGCATTTATTGGCCAGTAAAGCTTAATGAATTAAATAATCATTCATAATCATGATTATTAGTAGTTAAAATCGTCCAATTTACCCATTACTGTGCAGACCTATAATATGAGTACTTACTATAGACATAACTGTACAAACTGTATACTGTAGCCCCCTAAACCAAGAAGTGACACAAACCTTTCAGCATTTTTACACTTTCAAAAAATTGAGAATAAAATCAGTCCTAACAAGGAACTCTGTGGAACTCCACATACAATTTCTGCACGTTGGGATACTTCATCACCCACTGAAACAACAAATGTCCTGTAAGATAAATGACACAAACCAATCCAACGCCGTCCCTGAAACCCCAACCCACGTGTGCATTTTATTAACCAAGATTGAATGGTCAATTGTATCAAAGGTTGAAGTCCAGTCTAATAATACTAAAACTGAGCATCTACCAGCATCCTTTGACATCAATAAATCATTGGTCACTCGTAAAAGAGAGATTTCGGTGCTATAACCAGCTCTGAAGCCAGACTGAAATTTCTCAAAGATATCATTATCATTAATAACATTTAGCAATTGGTTAGCGACTGCCTTTTCCAATATTTTAGCAATAGAAGGTAACTTAGATATAGGTCTATAATTATTAACGAGTGCAGGATCCAATGAGTGCTTCTTTATGAGTGGTTGGACTTTAGCAATCTTTAATTCATCAGGAACACACCCAGAGACAAAAGAACTGTTCACTATAGACTGCACTATAGGACCAATAGTACCTAATCAGATCTTTAAAAAGTCTTGCTGGAACAGCATCTGACAAACAACTAGAGGTTTTCAATGCTTGCACAATCTCAAGAAAACCCTGTTCAGATACCAGAGCAAAGGAGTCTAGCAATACCTGCCTGCAACCAGGATTAACACCAGGACTGACTAAAGGAGGAACAATGAACGCCCTTAGAAGTTGCTCCTGGCGTGGAAAAGCAACACTGATTATAATCATACTCGTTAACACTTTGGGCAGGATTTTTCACATCCATCTTCCTGTTGAAAACCCCAAGAAATAAATTGCGAACAGACCGAGCGGGAAACCCCCAGAAACTCCTGCGAACTGACCGTCAAGGACCGGCTTTCATCTCTTTTTCGATTAGACTTGTTTAGTTGTGGCAGTTTTTAAGATGGCCTTTATTTTGTTCGTCTTTTGCAAGTGCCACTTGCAAACTTCCACACATTTAACAAGGGGAAAGTTAGGTTCCAGGTGTTTTCCTTTGACCACGCTGATGACGTATGGTGTCTGCGTGAACAGGTGCGCAGTGGGAGTCAAAATACATTGACTGAAAATGGACACACGATCACACCGAGGGCAATGATTGGGCAAATGTTTTTTGGTCCTTCGCCTTTCACAGACGATATATAATTATAAAAATACCAATGTATCACTCTACTTATTGATTGCTTTCAGGATGTTAAGAGCCTCCCAACCAGCATGACAAAAAACTTTTCTGGAAAGGATTCAACCTTTAAGACCTCTTTATGTCCAATGCTGGCTTATTCTTTTGCAGAAAGGTTCATTAATTCTTTTGTTTTTTCCCGAACTGAGTACAGAAATGCCCTTCTTATTGACATTTCCAAATTTCGCATTAAAAAACAAACAACATTTCAACTGCAAGAATTCTGTCTGGGGTTAGGAGTGTTGATCATATAACTCCTGTTTTGGCACCTTTGCATTGGCTCCCGGTAAGATTCTGTATTGATTTTAAAGTTATCAATTTAAGGCACTGCATGGTCTGGCTCCTCAGTATTTGGCAGAGCTTTTAATACCTTATACAGCTTCTCAGAGTGGTCTTTTAGTTATTCCTTAAACACAGTTGCGTTGTAGGGAGGATTGAGCCTTTACATCTTTTGCCCCCAAATGGTGGAATTCTCTCCAGGTTAACATAAGCGAAGCAAATTCGTTAGGTCTTTTAAAAATTTATTTTAAAAACGTTTTATTTTAGACTTGCTTTTAACTGAACGTCATTTATTATTTACAATGTCATGCTGTTTATATTTAGGTGTGTGTTTCTTGATTTTTTGTGCTAATTTAAATTGTTGTGTTTGCTTGTGTTGTTAAGTACTTTGAGAGAGAAACTTTTAAGGCGCTTTACTAAAATACATGTAATTATTATCATTATTATAAACATTTAAACAAAACTATTTTACGAGTTCATGAGAGATGGCAAAATATCATATCAAATAAAAAACAAAATTTATGGAATGCAACGTTGTATTGAAATTCAGCAGATTAAATACAAACTGCATTTGTAAAACAAAAAAAGGAAGCATGCACAGGAGAGAACACATTTATTAATTCAGACTGTTAAAGCATTCTCACATTTTTTGGACATTACATTATGAGACAATAAGGTAAGTTAATTTAACCAACATGTAAGGTAAGAATCAACCGTATTATGTTCAACCGTATAGGGATGCACCGAATATTCGGCCACCGAAAATTTTCGGCCGAAAATGGCCCAAAAGGGCATTTTCGGTTTTGGCCCGAAAGACTTTTATCACCGAAACAATACTGCCGAAATGTTGTGATGACGCAAACAGAAACTGCGACCTGCACGTACTTGTCTGAACTCTTATAGAGTGTTCACACCAAACGCTGTAAATCGCGCTATTCGCGTGTAGTTGGACGCTTGAACATTTTGAGTTTACTCGCATCATTTGTGCGTCAAATTCGCTTCTTTACAGACGCAAATTTCCGTCATGGGAGGGGCTTCTGCCGCGCGCTTAAGGCCCTACTAGAGCAAGCTCCTGATTGGTTAATGCGGCGCGAATTTTCGCCAAAGTTCAGATTTTTCAACTCGCGCGAATCACGCGAAGGCGCGATTCGCGTCAATCGCATCGCAAGAAGGTCATCGCGATCCGGGCCGCGATGTATGCGGAGAACCCGCGTGCAGACGGAGAAGCGCAAAGCGCAGGTGAAGGAGATCAGAGCGCAGAATAAAGACTCGTCTCTCTGCACCAGATGAGGGACATGCACCCTCGTGTCTGATATGTTCAGTGAAATCCTGCAAGAAAGTGCCTCAAATAATAGGTAGTCTATTCTGTTCTTAGGCTTCTATATGACTATAAGATTGTAGCCATATTTCTGCTAGATATTTTTGATAAAAATGTTAATTATGCACTGGCCCTATTTAAATACACTAGCTCAAATCTTTCTAAACTGTCAGGCAGATGACAAGCTCAACCGCTCAACAGCTAGATGTTTATCTGTCTGAAGTCCCCATCCCCAGAAGTGCTGTACATTATTATTTAATGAGTAGGGTCAAGTTAAACATTTAAGTTTGAATTTTATTTTATACTGTGCATTGTAGCAATGTGCTAAATAAATATTTGCATAATTTGTAATTGATTTATTCTTTGAAACTTTAATATTAATTTATGCAATTGCAATGCCTTGATTTTAGTAAAGTTAGTACAAGGTCATAGCCATAAATGCAATGGTTCTAATAATTGGCATAATTTATTTCGGTGTTTCGGTTTTCGGTTTTCGGCCTTGATTTCCTCTTTTTCGGTTTTCGGTTTCGGCCAAGAATTTTCATTTCGGTGCATCCCTACAACCGTACTGATCCTGGAAGATGATTATGCAATTTAGAGAGTTTCGTCCATTGATTATCCCAGAGAAAACTGGAGATCTACGGTCTGTGTGCAGAGATACTCTGAAATGAGGAATTAGAATACACATTTCTCCATCATTACCTGAATAATTCCAAACTAATTCAGACCATATTCATAGCCTGGATCAGATAGTTTTGGGAGTCTCTAGCTAGTCACCGCTTAAGTGGAGTCTCAAGGACACCAGAGACTGACAGACCTTGATCTGGAATACTCCTGCTAAGAAAACTGATAAAAACATCTACGTCTACAACTTCACCTTCACAGGAGGAAGCCATGCACCAACAAGAAACAACACACCAGCTACAATCCCACAGAAGACAGCATGAGATGGACCACATGAAGAACGAGATTAATATATCTTTTATGCAGAAGCATTATTTTTCCATAACTCAAATACATGTAACTGTAATGAGTCAAACAGACACTGATGATGAAAGAGTAGAATTGACACATGGATTGAGTGTTTAATTCTCCATTACTTTTACTCCAGTCACCTCTGGTTTGCTTACTGAGGGATTGAAGACATTTTTAAAATATTAATATTATAGTTTAACCTGAATTCTTCAAGAAGCTTGTTACTCTGTCCAACTAAAAATATTTTTGCACATTCTCTTTGTACTAAAATGTGTTGTGCACAGCTGCTGTAAAACAAGGGACAATTTTAAAACCGCTAGGGAAATAAAAGTAAATTGATCTTCTCTGTATGCGCCTCATTTAGGATTTCACATCGATTTGGAATGTTCCTCTCATTTCTACGCAAAAATGTACTGTTGACCATTTTGGTGTATTCTTGTGTTTTATTTAATGTTTGTGATTTCACGTACAAGTCCTCAAAAAAAAAAAAAAAAAAAAAAGGAGACATGGAAAATTTGAAGATTCAGTGCAAACAGAATATGCTTACATTACTTCAACTCTCTCCACAGTAACTTCCACGAAAACATCTACACCTGGAGCGCCAAGTACAAGAAGTCAAGCGACGACTGATTTTACAACAGTTAGAACACCAGATGCCGTTACAGGACAAAACACTACTACAACGCAAGAAGAGCCAGACACAACCGCTGCTCATTTAACATCAACTACTGTCGATACAACGCAAGAAGAGCCTGACACAACTGCTGCTCATTTAACAGCAATAACTATCGATACAACGCAAGAAGAGCCAGACACTACCTCTGCTTATTTAACACCAATAACTGTCGATACAACGCAAGAAGAGCCAGACACTACCGCTGCTGCTTCATTTAACAAGCAATAACTGTTGATACAAACGCAGAAGAGCCAGACAACCTGCTGCTCATTAACAGCAATAACTATTGATACACCGCAAGAAGAGTCAGACACTACCACTGCTCATTTAACAGCAATAACTATTGATACAACGCAAAGAAGAGCCAGACACTATATTAACACCAATAACTGTCGATACAACGCAGAAGAGCCAGACACAACCGCTCTGATTTAACAGCAATAACTATGATAAACGCAAGAAGAGTCAGAGCACTACTGCTGCTCATTAACAGCAATAACTGTCGATACAACAAAGAGCAGACAATACCGCTGCTCATTTAACAGCAATAACTGTCGATACAACCGCAAGAAGAGTCAGACGCTGCTCATTTAACAGCAATAACTATTGATACAAAGCAAGAAGGTCAGACACACCTGACACACACCGCAAGAAGAGTACAACCTGCTCATTTAACAGCAATAACTATTGATACAACGCAAGAAGAGCCAGACACTACCGCTGCTCATTTAACATCAATAACTGTTGATACAACGCAAGAAGAGCCAGACACAACATAAACAGCAATAACTGTCGATACAACGCAAGAAGAGCCAGACACTACCGCTGCTCATTTAACATCAATAACTGTTGATACAACGCAAGAAGAGCCAGACACTACCGCTGCTCACTTAACATCAATAATTGTTGATACACCGCAAGAAGAGTCAAACACTACCGCTGCTTATTTAACACCAACTACTGTCGATACAACGCAGGAAGAGTCAGACACTACCGCTGCTCATTTAACACCAACTACTGTCGATACAACGCAAAAGCCAGACACTACCGCTGCAGCAATAACTGTCTACTGCTCATTTAACAGCAATAACGATACAACGCAAGAAGAGCCAGAAACCTGCTGCTCATTTAACACAATAACTGGATACAACGCAAGAGAGCAGACACACCCGCTGCTCATTTAACAGCATAACTGTCGATACAACGCAAGAAGTGTCAGACACTCTGCTCATTTAACAGCAATAAACTTGATAAACGCAAGAAGAGTCAGACAACCGCTGCTCATTTAACAGCTGTCGATAACGCAAGAAGAGCCAGACACTACCGCTGAACAGCAATAACTGTGATCAACGCAAGAAGAGTCAGACACTACCGCTGCTCATTTTAACAGCAATAACTGTCGATACAACGCAGAAGAGCCAGACACTACCGATGCTCATTTAACAGCAATAACTGTTGATACAACGCAAGAAGAGCCAGACACTACCGCTGCTCATTTAACAGCAATAACTGTCGATACAACGCAAGAAGAGTCAGACACTACCGCTACTCATTTAACAGCAATAACTGTCGATACAACGCAAGAAGAGTCAGACACTACCGCTGCTCATTTAACATCAATAATTGTTGATACACCGCAAGAAGAGTCAAACACTACCGCTGCTCATTTAACACCAACTACTGTCGATACAACGCAAAAAGAGCCAGACACACCGCTGCTCATTTAACAGCAATAACTGTCGATACAACGCAAGAAGAGCCAGAAACTTCTGCTGCTCATTTAACAGCAATAACTGTTGATACAACGCAAGAAGAGCCAGACACTACCGATGCTCATTTAACAGCAATAACTGTCGATACAACGCAAGAAGAGTCAGACACTACTGCTGCTCATTTAACAGCAATAACTGTTGATACAACGCAAGAAGAGCCAGACACTACCGCTGCTCATTTAACAGCAATAACTGTCGACGCAGAAGAGTCAGACACTACCGCTGCTCATTTAACACCAACTACTGTCGATACAACGCAAAAAGAGCCAGACACAACCGCTGCTCATGTAACAGCAATAACTGTTGATACAACGCAAGAAGAGCCAGAAACTTCTGCTGCTCATTTAACAGCAATAACTATTGATACACCGCAAGAAGAGTCAGACACTACCACTGCTCATTTAACAGCAATAACTATTGATACAACGCAAGAAGAGCCAGACACTACCGCTGCTCATTTAACATCAATAACTGTTGATACAACGCAAGAAGAGCCAGACACAACAGCTGCTTATTTAACAGCAATAACTGTCGATACAACGCAAGATGTGTCAGACACTACCGCTGCTCATTTAACAGCAATAACTGTCGATACAACGCAAGAACAGACACTACCGCTGCTCATTTAACAGCAATAACTGTCGATACAACGCAAGAAGAGTCAGACACACCGCTGCTCATTTAACAGCAATAACTGTCGATACAACGCAAGAAGAGCCAGACACAACTGCTGCTCATTTAACAGCAATAACTATTGATACAACGCAAGAAGAGCCAGAAACTTCTGCTGCTCATTTAACAGCAATAACTGTCGATACAACGCAAGAAGAGCCAGAAACTTCTGCTGCTCATTTAACAGCAATAACTGTTGATACAACGCAAGAAGAGCCAGAAACTTCTGCTGTAACAGCAATAACACACCCGCAGAAGAGCCAGACACTACCGCTGCTTATTTAACACCAATAACTGTCGATACAACGCAAGAAGAGCCAGACACAACCGCTGCTGATTTAACAGCAATAACTATTGATACAACGCAAGAAGAGTCAGAGACTACTGCTGCTCATTTAACAGCAATAACTGTCGATACAACACAAGAGCCAGACACTACCGCTGCTCATTTAACAGCAATAACTATTGATACAACGCAAGAAGAGTCAGACACTACCGCTGCTCATTTAACACCAATAACTATTGATACAACGCAAGAAGAGTCAGACACAACCGCTGCTCATTTAACAGCAATAACTATTGATACACCGCAAGAAGAGTCAGACACTACCACTGCTCATTTAACAGCAATAACTGTTGATACAACGCAAGAAGAGCCAGACACTACCGCTGCTCATTTAACATCAATAACTGTTGATACAACGCAAGAAGAGCCAGACACAACAGCTGCTTATTTAACAGCAATAACTGTCGATACAACGCAAGAAGCCAGTCTGCTCATTTAACAGCAATAACTGTTGATACAACGCAAGAAGAGCCAGACACTACCGCTGCGAGATACAACGCAAGAAGAGTCAGACACTACCGCTGCTCACTTAACATCAATAATTGTTGATACACCGCAAGAAGAGTCAAACACTACCGCTGCTTATTTAACACCAACTACTGTCGATACAACGCAGGAAGAGTCAGACACTACCGCTGCTCATTTAACACCAACTACTGTCGATACAACGCAAAAAAAGCCAGACACAACCGCTGCTCATTTAACAGCAATAACTGTCGATACAACGCAAGAAGAGCCAGAAACTTCTGCTGCTCATTTAACAGCAATAACTGTCGATACAACGCAAGAAGAGCCAGAAAACATTTAACAGCAATAACAGTCGATACAACGCAAGAAGAGTCAGACACTACCACTGCTCATTTAACAGCAATAACTATTGATACAACGCAAGAAGAGTCAGACAGAACCGCTGCTCATTTAACAGAATAACTGTCGATACAACGCAAAAAGAGCCAGACACAACCGCTGCTCATTTAACAGCAATAACTGTCGATACAACGCAAGAAGAGCCAGAAACTTCTGCTGCTCATTTAACAGCAATAACTGTTGATACAACGCAAGAAGAGCCAGACACTACCGATGCTCATTTAACAGCAATAACTGTCGATACAACGCAGGAAGAGTCAGACACTACCGCTGCTCATTTAACACCAACTACTGTCGATACAACGCAAAAAGAGCCAGACACAACCGCTGCTCATTTAACAGCAATAACTGTTGATACAACGCAAGAAGAGCCAGAAACTTCTGCTGCTCATTTAACAGCAATAACTATTGATACACCGCAAGAAGAGTCAGACACTACCACTGCTCATTTAACAGCAATAACTATTGATACAACGCAAGAAGAGCCAGACACTACCGCTGCTCATTTAACATCAATAACTGTCGATACAACGCAAGAAGAGCCAGACACTACCGCTGCTCATTTAACATCAATAACTGTTGATACAACGCAAGAAGAGCCAGACACTACCGCTGCTCACTTAACATCAATAATTGTTGATACACCGCAAGAAGAGTCAAACACTACCGCTGCTTATTTAACAGCAATATCTGTTGATACAACGCAAGAAGAGCCAGACACTACCACTGCTCATTTAACAGCAATAACTGTTGATACAACGCAAGAAGAGTCAGAAACTACCGCTGCTCATTTAACAGCAATAACTGTCGATACAACGCAAGAAGAGCCAGACACTACCACTGCTCATTTAACTTCAATAACTGTCGATACAACGCAAGAAGAGCCAGACACTACCACTGCTCATTTAACTTCAATAACTGTCGATACAACGCAAGAAGAGCCAGACACAACTGCTGCTCATTTAACAGCAATAACTGTCGATACAACGCAAGAAGAGTCAGACACTACCGCTGCTCATTTAACAGCAATAACTGTCGATACAACGCAAGAAGAGTCAGACACTACCGCTGCTCATTTAACAGCAATAACTGTCGATACAACGCAAGAAGAGTCAGACACAACCGCTGCTCATTTAACAGCAATAACTGTGATACAACGCAAGAAGAGCCAGACACAACCGCTGCTCATTTAACAGCAATAACTGTCGATACAACGCAAGAAGAGCCAGACACAACCGCTGCTGATTTAACAGCAATAACTGTCGATACAACGCAAGAAGAGCCAGAACCACTGCATTCAGCATAACTACTGTTGATACAACGCAAGAAGAGCCAGACCCTACCACTGCTCATTTAACAGCAATAACTGTCGATACAACGCAAGAAGAGTCAGACACAACCGCTGCTCATTTAACAGCAATAACTGTCGATACAACGCAAGAAGTGTCAGACACTACCGCTGCTCATTTAACAGCAATAACTATTGATATAACGCAAGAAGAGCCAGACACAACTGCTGCTCTTTTAACAGCAACAACTGTCGATACAACGCAAGAAGAGCCAGACACTACCGCTGCTGATTTAACAGCAATAACTGTCGATATAACGCAAGAAGAGCCAGACACTACCACTGCTCATTTAACTTCAATAACTGTTGATACAACGCAAGAAGAGTCAGAAACTACCGCTGCTTATTTAACACCAATAACTGTCGATACAACTCAAGAAGAGCCAGACACAACCGCTGCTGATTTAACAGCAATAACTATTGATACAACGCAAGAAGTGTCAGACACTACCGCTGCTCATTTAACAGCAATAACTATTGATACAACGCAAGAAGAGTCAGACACAACCGCTGCTCATTTAACAGCAATAACTGTCGATACAACGCAAGAAGTGTCAGCGCTGCTCATTTAACAGCAATAACTGTCGATACAACGCAAGAAGTGTCAGACACTACCGCTGCTCATTTAACAGCAATAACTGTCGATACAACGCAAGAAGAGTCAGACACAACCGCTGCTCATTTAACAGCAATAACTGTCGATACAACGCAAGAAGAGTCAGACACTACCGCTGCTCATTTAACAGCAATAACTGTCGATACAACGCAAGAAGAGTCAGACACAACCGCTGCTCATTTAACTTCAATAACTGTTGATACAACGCAAGAAGAGTCAGAAACTTCCGCTGCTCATTTAACAGCAATATCTGTTGATACAACGCAAGAAGAGCCAGACACTACCACTGCTCATTTAACAGCAATAACTGTTGATACAACGCAAGAAGAGTCAGAAACTACCGCTGCTCATTTAACAGCAATAACTGTCGATACAACGCAAGAAGAGCCAGACACTACCACTGCTCATTTAACTTCAATAACTGTCGATACAACGCAAGAAGAGCCAGACACTACCACTGCTCATTTAACAGCTACAACGCAAGAAGACCCTCTGCTCATTTAACATCAATAACTGTTGATACAACGCAAGAAGAGTCAGACACTACCGATGCTCATTTAACAGCAATAACTGTTGATACAACGCAAGAAGAGTCAGACACCGCTGCTCATTTAACAGCAATAACTGTCGATACAACGCAAGAAGTGTCAGACACTACCGCTGCTCATTTAACAGCAATAACTGTCGATACAACGCAAGAAGTGTCAGACACTACCGCTGCTCATTTAACAGCAATAACTGTCGATACAACGCAAGAAGAGTCAGACACAACCGCTGCTCATTTAACAGCAATAACTGTCGATACAACGCAAGAAGTGTCAGACACTACCGCTGCTCATTTAACAGCAATAACTGTTGATACAACGCAAGAAGAGTCAGACAGAACCGCTGCTCATTTAACAGCAATAACTGTCGATACAACGCAAGAAGTGTCAGACACTACCGCTGCTATTAACAGCAATAACACAACAAGAAGAGTCAGACAGAACCGCTGCTCATTTAACAGCAATAACTGTCGATACAACGCAAGAAGAGTCAGACACAACCGCTGCTCATTTAACAGCAATAACTGTCGATACAACGCAGAAAGTCAGACACTACCGCTGCTCATTTCAATAACTGTCGATACAACGCAAGAAGAGCCAGACACTTGCTGCTCAACAGCAATAACTGTTGATACAACGCAAGAAGAGCCAGACACTACCGCTGCTCATTTAACAGAACGATACAACGCCAGACACTGCTCATTTAACTGTCAACGCAAGAAGAGTCAGACACAACGCTGCTCATTTAACAGCAATAACTGTCGATACAACGCAAGAAGAGCCAGACACTACCGCTGCTCATTTAACAGCAATAACTGTCGATACAACGCAAGAAGAGCCAGACACTACCACTGCTCATTTAACTTCAATAACTGTTGATACAACGCAAGAAGAGCCAGAAACTTCCGCTGCTCATTTAACAGCAATAACTGTTGATACAACGCAAGAAGAGCCAGACACTACCGATGCTCATTTAACAGCAATAACTGTCGATACAACGCAAGAAGAGCCAGACACTACCACTGCTCATTTAACAGCAATAACTGTTGATACAACGCAAGAAGAGCAGCTACCGCTGCTCATTTAACAGCAAACTGTCGAACAACGCAGAAGAGCCAGACACTACCACTGCTCATTTAACTTCAATAACTGTCGATACAACGCAAGAAGAGCCAGACACTACCACTGCTCATTTAACAGCAATAACTGTTGATACAACGCAAGAAGAGCCAGACACAACAGCTGCTCATTTAACATCAATAACTGTTGATACAACGCAAGAAGAGTCAGACACTACCGATGCTCATTTAACAGCAATATCTGTTGATACAACGCAAGAAGAGTCAGACACTACCGCTGCTCATTTAACAGCAATAACTATTGATACAACGCAAGAAGAGCAGACACTACCCGCTGACAGCAAAACTATTGATCTACCGCTGCTCATTTAACAGCAATAACTGTCGATACAACGCAAGAAGAGTCAGACACAACTGCTGCTCATTTAACAGCAATAACTGTTGATACAACGCAAGAAGAGCCAGACACAACTGCTGCTCATTTAACAGCAATAACTGTCGATACAACGCAAGAAGAGTCAGACACTACCACTGCTCATTTAACAGCAATAACTGTTGATACAACGCAAGAAGAGCCAGACACTGCTGCTCATTTACAGCAAAACTGTCGATACAACGCAAGAAGACAGACACTACCACTGCTCATTTAACAGCAATAACTGTTGATACAACGCAAGAAGAGCCAGACACAACTGCTGCTCATTTAACAGCAATAACTATTGATACAACGCAAGAAGAACCAGACACAACCGCTGCTGATTTAACAGCAATAACTATTGATACAACGCAAGAAGAGTCAGATTTAAACAGCAATAACTATTGATACAACGCAAGAAGAGCCAGACACTACGCTGCTCATTTAACAGCAACTGTCGATTACAACGCAGAAGAGCCAGACACAACTGCTGCTCATTTAACAGCAATAACTATTGATACAACGCAAGAAGAACCAGACACAACCGCTGCTGATTTAACAGCAATAACTATGATAGAGCCAGACACTACCGCTGCTCATTTAACAGCAATAACTGTCGATACAACGCAAGAAGAGCCAGACACAACTGCTGCTAACAGCAAACTGTCGATACAACGCAAGAAGAGCCAGACACAACTGCTGCTCATTTAACATCAATAACTGTCGATACAACGCAAGAAGAGCCAGACACTACCGCTGCTTATTTAACAGCAATAACTGTTGATACAACGCAAGAAGAGCCAGACACTACCACTGCTCATTTAACAGCAATAACTGTTGATACAACGCAAAAAGAGCCAGACACAACCGCTGCAAACTATGTTAACAACTGCTTATTAACAGCAATAAATACAACGCAAGAAGAGCCAGACACTACCGCTGCTCATTTAACATCAATAACTGTTGATACAACGCAAGAAGAGCCAGACACTACCGCTGCTTATTTAACAGCAATAACTGTTGATACAACGCAAGAAGAGCCAGACACTACCGCTGCTTATTTAACAGCAATAACTGTTGATACACCGCAAGAAGAGCCAGACACTAGCGCTGCTCATTTAACAGCAACATCTGTTGATACACCGCAAGAAGAGTCAGACACTTCCGCTGCTCACTTATCAGCAATAACTTTTGATACAACGCAAGAACCAGACACAACCGCTGCTCATTTAACACCAACTACTGTTGATACAACACAAGAATTTGCAACTAGTGTGGATGGAACTTCCTCTAACAGACTTGAGGCAGCAACAGCTACATCGAATATAAAAGCCAGCTCTTTAACTAATTTCTGGATGAGTAAGTTACACTTGTACAATTGCAAACAGAAACACAAACCTTGGAAGAGGTAAACCTATTAGTTGAGACCTTCAATACCCTTTAATGACCTTTAAACATTCAAATATCCTCACATGCTGTTTCTTCGTTTATGTACAATGTTTGAAAAGTCTGAAATGTTTGGCCATTGTATAAGCATAGCTTTACCAGTACACACAATACACAAACAAATATGCATACAAAACTAAAACGACAAACAAACACAGTAACCATATCCAAACGCGCGCACACACACATACATACACACACACACACACACCTCAAACACTTGAGAAATACATTGTATGATCTGAGACTGATTGTCCTAGTAACCAACACAACAATATGGTGTTATGCTAACGCTGATTATGGAACATTCATGCAATGTTACCTAATTTGCTTTCTGTACATTTATATTGATAAGCTTTATGAATTTTTTTTCTCAACAGCAACATCTGTGTCCCCGAGCACCACAGAGGTAAGAGACCCATTGTATTTGCTTATCAAAATAACAAAGGCATTACAATATGAACGTTGGAATTTAATAAAGTTAAGAAGAGTGCATCCTTGGAAACTCTTCGAACAAACCACTTCCGGCGAATGTTCTAATATGAAACATGAATATAATGCCAATAAATATTTGTAACTTGTTCCG
This sequence comes from Triplophysa siluroides, assembly GCA_006030095.1. NCBI lineage: Eukaryota > Metazoa > Chordata > Actinopteri > Cypriniformes > Nemacheilidae > Triplophysa > Triplophysa siluroides. The sequence goes on along the minus strand of VCII01000264.1, from coordinate 8,338 downwards.
TTTTGCATTTTCAGTGCAATCCAACACATGCAAACGGTGAGATTTTTCACTACATCAAAACTTTAAATATCACAAAGTCAGAAACATCATTGTGAAATGTGCTCAGTAATCTTCTCTCAGTATAAACAAGACAAGTCTCTCTAGATAAAAGCGATACAAAATAAAGTTAATGTACAGTAGACATTTTTACAGCACATTTGGTTTGTGTGCTCAGTGATAATCGCTCTGTATACAGTATGTAGTGCCCACTTGTGGACAGGTAAAGTCAAAATTAGATTTTTGAAGTACACCTAATATTAAATACCAATGGTCTTCTCATATGGATGTGTCAAGATAAGTGATGTAAGACAATACCATAAGGGAAATAACTGTTCAAATGAAGAGATAAGTAAATACCAGCTAATAATTGAATACATCTTTTCCCTGAAACAGGATCATGCAGTCTGACCAATGTGTGAGTGATTTAATTGATTCAAATGAATAAACGGCAACAATAAACCGTGATATTAGTTGTATATGTCACTCACACTAGCTTTGTGTTTTGCTACTACAGAACAACAGGCTACTGCAACCCAAACAACCTTAAGAACTTCACTTCTCTGGTCAGTAACCTCTTTATTTAACATGTGTGTGTGTGTTTTCATATAAATCTCTGATAACCTACTGTTTAAAAACAACTGAATGAAATAAACATTGTTGTGTTTTTTTATAAACTGATGTACTTACCATTAGTCGGGTCGAGTAAGGATCCGATGCATTCCGCTGAAGCGTTTAAAATCATTTGTAAACTTAATATCACAAAAGCATAGCATCAAGTAAACTGATGTAAAGGCGGGGCTATTCTTCTTTTAAGTGCATGTAGCATATGCGAAGCTGCTTTGAGCTAAATATCTAAATGACGAATAAGGGGTTGTATCGCACGCAATAAACGTGGGGCACGAGCAAGCTCACGCCGGTGCGCTACGGTTTCCGGGTTGAACGGCTTGTTTCCTGGAAACGATTTGCACCGCTGTGCAACAGGGTTTGAGATGTTTGGTGGGTGTGTCAAGAATGTCAGCCCAATCAGCAGCAACCACGTGGTATTAAAGACACAGCTCGCACAAACCATGTAAAGTCGTTTAAATGTGTCGGCTGCAGCACGGTACAAGCAACAATTGAAGATATTAGAAGAGATGTTTTTGCAGTATTCAACACGTATCTATACCGATTTCACCAGGCTCCGAAAAGTCTTCAAAAAGAACACAAAGAATGGCCATCTCGGCTGCCATAGCAAAACGTATTTATTAATTCTGTCTGGTCCGGTCCTGTCCTGTCTAGCCTGTCGTGAGTCGCCGATGCTTACTGTGATAAAACAATAAAGGGTTGTCCTTCAAAAATGGCCTGTCGGGTTCCGTAATGGAGTAACTCACGGAGAGACTTCAGAAGAGGCGACGCCATCTAGGGAGCGTTGGGGTTCATAGTTGTAGCGTTGTACTGTGGCAGCCGCCATGTAGGATTTCAGATAGTTTATACAGCTTTGCGATTGAGACGGCTTTTAAAATGACGACTCTCAGAGTGTGCTTTTCAATGACAGAAACCCGTTGTTTGATTAAAGCACGAGGAAGAGGAAGCGCAACAAAACTCTTATTAGAATCGCTTATTGAATCTTTACATTACTGTGAATTGATTGTTGAATCTGCATTTGTATGATCACATTTTGGATCTCTGGAGTGATTGATGTTTTGGTGAAGTGTCATTTAAAGTGTTTAACAGAATTGTCCCTGTTTAAAAAAACAGCCTATGCTGGGTAAAGTATGTTTTGATGCTTTTTTGACCAGTTTAAACCAGCATCAAAACATACCCAACCAGCATATGCTGGTTTTTTTCAACAGGGGTGTTAAAATATTGCAGTTATACATTCATGTTTTATTATGGAGCTTAACAGTGAAAACAGTGTTCTCGTTTCCACTATAGTTTAAATGTCCATATGTGCACTTGGTTTCAAGAAAAAGTTATATAAGGTTGATAAGAGAAATTGTTCATATTCCCATAAATATTTGCCATGCACCACTCCTTTGTTGGTGGCAAATGTATATGCAAATGTTCACCTATAACAACAATGCTTTGTAGTGTTACAACCTATCCACCTCAGATGGAAGTTGGCTTGTGGAGTCAATTAAATGGTTAAACTTGATATTTTACAACACTCTCCATTCTCTCCTATATTTACATCACACTTAATCTGCATTTTTACAAGGAAAAACTTTCGTCTAAGGAAAGAGACCGTAATCAACCCTTCATGCAGACCTCTTTTTCAGCATTTCAATTGTGGTGCTTCATTTGTGTTTTTTCATACTAGATTCTAAATGCAGTGGATAATGCTACACGTCAGCTACAATGTGTATCAACCAACGATGCTAGTTTCCCTCAAGAGAAACTTCATACGCTCCAACATGAGCTTGGAAGGATCATTACGTCAACACTAAATGTTGTAGTTCATCTTGTAAGAAAAACACATTTAAGACCTTTTTATCTTCTGCCTGATTCAATCTGCCTGCTTTGCTTTTCTCATTTCATTTAAATTTTGTTTGTATTATTTCAATGTTGTTTTAATTAAGTCGATTTTATTTATTGATTTATGTGAAATTTGCTTTCATTCTTACAATATCTGAAAACTTAAATTTTCACAACTGATTTGGCGGAGGCAGAACAAGTAACCAATGCAAACTTTGGGTGCAATGTGCAACTGTCTTTACAGCCTGAATGATAAATCAGTTTTCTCCAAATCAGTTATTTAATTAAATGAAAAACAATATGTTTGAAGAATGATTTCTGTTTCAGGGAGCTTCTTCGATAGAGAACATTGCAGACAGCTTTGGAGCTTTGCACACATTGACTGTGGACAATGCACAGAATGTGGAGTTTGTTCAATCTTGGTTGTGTGTGAGACTGGTCCCAATCCTCCCTTACATCACAAAAGAGTTCTTATCAAGCATGAGCAAGATCAACTTTTCATGTGTCACCTACCAGAAAATGTATGACTTAGTTTAATGTACTTCTACACCAACATGTTGAAATTGTGGCTGATCACTCAAACTATTTATTGTGATTTCTTTTACAGAGTTCAAACTCTTAATCAACAAGTGCATGTGGTTAATGAAACATTAAAAGCCTATATTTATTCAAGCTTCATTCGGTCATTTCTCTCGAGAGAGCTCTCAGGTACTGTTCAAACTTATGTATCTCAAAACAGTCTTTTAAAACATTTGAAAACATTACATGTTTGCAATGTATTGATTACTTTTAAATTAGACAACATTCAGTGTTGTTGTGATGAGCTTCCTTAATGTGTTTTGTGTTCCCCCTAGATCCTGGCTGTCTTTCCGAAACCGCAAGCAGCGCCGACTGGCTTGAGCGGAACTTTGGCAGATTCTCCAAATATGCCACCTTGGAGGTTCTGCAGACTCTAAATGGAAATTTCTCCAGCGTGAGTAACTTGCCTCAGCTGCCCGTGCAGGCGGTCAACTGAGCAGTCGCCGGTTTGATGTTAGCCGGTGACAACCGCTCTGTTTGCTGTCTTTCAGTTTGGATCCCTGGATCTGCTGACTCCCGCGCAAGTAGCCGAACTCACACTGAGCTCGGGGGCTCTGAACAGCACGGATCAGATCAACGCCGTGTTCTACAGGCTGGATGATGACGAAGCTTTCCAGAATGTGGACGAGTTCCTGACGACGCTGGCCGCATCTCCTAAGGCAAGTCGGTGGATTATTAAGATGCCTGGCCGTGCGGAAGCCACCCAGGTTAGCCCCCGCGCGCCTGGTGTGATTGAAGTGCCTTTCACGCTCCTCGGGTTGTGTCTCCGCAGGTCACCGCTATCCCCACTGCTGTGAGAGACGTGTTGATGAACCGGACATTTTCAATCATCCAACCGGTGTTCCAGAAGTTTGTGACCGAAGACTGGGTCGTGTGGTTCACCGTGAGGCTCACCCCAATCCTCCCCAGTTTCACAGCGGAAATGCTAATTCAAGTCACAGCTGAAATAAACTGCACCGACTACCGTGTGATGTGAGTGCCTCTGCCGCCTTGGATTCCGGGAGGGTGCAGAACTCTACCAACATGTGACCCTCATCATCCTCTCTGCCTTTCTGTTGCAGCGTCAAAGGACTGGGCATGGTGTTCTCCGAAATGGCGGCCCTCAGGACCCAGGAAATAACCCAGGTTCTGGTGGAGTACCTGAAGGGTTCTGCCACCCAATTCAACACGCCAGGTAACCGAGGTTCCAGTGTTTATCCATCGCAGGAACAGCATGCGCCATCTGCTAGTAGCGGTTGGTCCAGTATAATAACCTGCCTCCATACCTTTTCTTTAAAAACAGCTTGCGGACAGAACGCTCAAAGGGATTCCCAGTGGCTGAACATCAACCTGGGTCTTTTCTCGACGGGGGCTAGTTACTCCGACCTAAAGGACTTAAACGTCACTGTGGTAAAATACGCACATCCTTTTTTCGTTGCTGTTATCAAGGGGCTTTAGTCTCCGGCCCTTGGGCTGCACTGTCACACGAGCTCACACCGGAAGTCATGTACTGTGTCCTTGGTGGTGGGGTTTGTGTTCACCTTAGCTGGAAGCTCTGGAATCCCTCACACCTGACCAAGGCAGAGCTGCTGTTGGATCCGTCCACGGGTGCCCTGCAAAATGAGGCCGTGGTGAAGGAGGTGCTAGGCAGCATCCTGGAATCCCCAGACGAAACGCAGCTCCAACAGTTCTTTGAAGCGTTCGTGGAATTCACCAAGGAGGTGAGTTGTTTTTAGTCTCCCGCTCTGTTGTGCCAGTAATGTTTTTGCTCGAGCAAGCTATGGCGAAACTTCCTTGTGTGGTTCTAAAGCATCTCTGTTCCCCTCACCACCAGAAAAACGTCAGCTACATCGTGAACACGGCAGTCCGAGACACAATGCTGAATATGACTTTAACGGCCCTGGCTCCCGAGTTCCCCACCTTCCAAACCAGCGACTACGAGCTGTGGTTCCAAGTCAATCTCGTGGTGCTGCTGGCCAGCTTCCAGCCTTCGCTTCTGGTAGTGATCCCCACCAACCTCAGCTGTGAATCTTACGATGCAGTGTGAGTGATTCGATTCCCCTTTGCGTGTTACGTTTTCCTGCAGTCCGTTAAAAGGGGCTTGACAATTTATATTCTCTGGCTTGTTTAAACAGACTCCGAGGCCTGGAGATTGCTTTGGCGCTTCTCCCATCCGAACTACAGGAGGAGCTCAAATCCAGCAAAGACAAACTTCTTGAATCACCACCAGACGGTATGGCATGAGCGAACGTTCTCTGGTATACCAAGAAGGGGAAATAAAATGCGTTGTCAGTTTTATTTTTAAACAGAAAGGGCAAAAGCTATAAAAGAAAAATGCATGTGAACGTATACAGTGTATGAGTGGCCTCCACCTGACAGAATTCTCTTTTGTCTCTGCTTCCTTTCAGGCTGCAAACCTCCTTCTCCAGTCCGTGTTGTAAGTGCTTGATTGATTTAAATGCATTTTGAGCTGCATGAAAGCCCATTTTGAGCTGCTTGTGATTGACGTCTCTCTTCTAACTGCTTTAACTTCTCTCTCTCTCTCTCTCTCTCTCTCTCTCTCTCACATTAGTGCAAAGAAACAGTAGTGAACGGTGAGTCGGAACACGCAGAGCTAAAATTCTGGATGAACAGAATCTTATGAAGTTGTCAAAATATTGTAGCTAGCTATGAAGTTGTGTGCCTCATTGTTTTTTCTTGTTTTGCAGAAGAGAGTCTGTGTGGAGGGTTGCAAAGGTGAGTATTGGATCTACCGTGAAGCGAAAACGGAGGTTGACTTAAGGTTCTGGCTTTTGAAATGAGAAAATGTGCTTTTGCAATTTGCAGCAGTCCAACTGTGTCTGGAGGTGATGTCTGCTCAGGGAACATCACTGATTATGCCTGTTCCGCTGTAAGTGTTCATTCGCACTCACGCCAAACGACTCTCTTTGCCGTCAGAAGTGATTCCCAGTCAGATGTTTCATTCCTCTAACTGCCAAATGTGTCCTCCCCTTTCAAGGCTATGACGCTGTCCTCCGGCAACCTTGCCACGCTGTTGTCCTGTGAGCTGACGGGCAGCACGCTCTACGCAGTGGAGATGTGGAAGCTTCTCTTCCAGAAATCTGCAGGGGTGCTTGGAGACGCTCTGTCAGAGAACTCCAACAAGGTAAGCCACACTCCCGTTTTCTGGAACGGTCAATAAAGCGGCGCAGCATTGCAGCTTTCTAATGGCGTGTCCCACTCCCGTTACAGACCTTCGCCGTAACGCAGTCTGCGACTCACGCTCTGGACGCCATTGGAGAGGTGATGCTCTACAACTTTGACGCCGCGCAGCTGTCAGACCTAAGCTTCGTTGGAGACTGGTTCACGGAAAAGCTTCGGCCGCTCCTGCCAGCAATCTCTGGGGACCTTCTTGCCTGTCTTAGCTCCAAGAACTTCACTTGTGGCACCTACCAAGTCGTGTAAGTGCACCAAGTGCCGTGAGAAACGGGAGAGGGGTTTGGCAGTGTAAAGTGTGGCCATCATAACGCTCGCTGATTTTCATTGATTTAGGGTGGGCTCTCGGCACGCAAGCATTGCTCATGGGAGTGGAGCTGAGGAAGGCGGTCGTCAACCGATTCATCGCTCCCTTCCTGTCCAGGGGTGACCTAGCAGGTATGTGAAGTCGCACCACTGTCTTGAGCGGACATCTACAGTGCCGCGCTGCTTTTGGCATGCTTTAGCAACTGGGCTGGTCCGAGCTATTTCAGCTGGCTCACAATTCAGTGGGGTTTTGATGAGTTTCGTTGATGCTTTGTGTGCAACCTAGATGCTGGCTGTTTTTCCGAAACCGCAAGCAGTGCCGACTGGCTTGAGCGGAACTTTGGCAGATTCTCCAAATATGCCACCTTGGAGGTTCTGCAGACTCTAAATGGAAATTTCTCCAGCGTGAGTAACTTGCCTCAGCTGCCCGTGCGGGCGGTCAACTGAGCAGTCGCCGGTTTGATGTTAGCCGGTGATAACCTCTCTGTTTGCTGTCTTTCAGTTTGGATCCCTGGATCTGCTGACTCCCGCGCAAGTAGCCGAACTCACACTGAGCTCGGGGGCTCTGAACAGCACGGATCAGATCAACGCCGTGTTCTACCGGCTGGATGATGACGAAGCTTTCCAGAATGTGGACGAGTTCCTGACGACGCTGGCCGCATCTCCTAAGGCAAGTCGGTGGATTATTAAGATGCCTGGCCGTGCGGAAGCCACCCAGGTTAGCCCCCGCGCGCCTGGTGTGATTGAAGTGCCTTTCACGCTCCTCGGGTTGTGTCTCCGCAGGTCACCGCTATCCCCACTGCTGTGAGAGACGTGTTGATGAACCGGACATTTTCAATCATCCAACCGGTGTTCCAGAAGTTTGTGACCGAAGACTGGGTCGTGTGGTTCACCGTGAGGCTCACCCCAATCCTCCCCAGTTTCACAGCGGAAATGCTAATTCAAGTCACAGCTGAAATAAACTGCACCGACTACCGTGTGATGTGAGTGCCTCTGCCGCCTTGGATTCCGGGAGGGGCAGAACTCTACCAACATGTGACCCTCATCATCCTCTCTGCCTTTCTGTTGCAGCGTCAAAGGACTGGGCATGGTGTTCTCCGAAATGGCGGCCCTCAGGACCCAGGAAATAACCCAGGTTCTGGTGGAGTACCTGAAGGGTTCTGCCACCCAATTCAACACGCCAGGTAACCGAGGTTCCAGTGTTTATCCATCGCAGGAACAGCATGCGCCATCTGCTAGTAGCGGTTGGTCCAGTATAATAACCTGCCTCCATACCTTTCTTTAAAAACAGCTTGCGGACAGAACGCTCAAAGGGATTCCCAGTGGCTGAACATCAACCTGGGTCTTTTCTCGACGGGGGCTAGTTACTCCGACCTAAAGGACTTAAACGTCACTGTGGTAAAATACGCACATCCTTTTTTCGTTGCTGTTATCAAGGGGCTTTAGTCTCCGGCCCTTGGGCTGCACTGTCACACGAGCTCACTGAGGGCCGGGGAGCAAAGCACCGGAAGTCATGTACTGTGTCCTTGGTGGTGGGGTTTTGTTCACCTTAGCTGGAAGCTCTGGAATCCCTCACACCTGACCAGAAGGCAGAGCTGCTGTTGGATCCGTCCACGGGTGCCCTGCAAAATGAGGCCGTGGTGAAGGAGGTGCTAGGCAGCATCCTGGAATCCCCAGACGAAACGCAGCTCCAACAGTTCTTTGAAGCGTTCGTGGAATTCACCAAGGAGGTGAGTTTTTTTAGTCTCCCGCTCTGTTGTGCCAGTAATGTTTTTGCTCGAGCAAT
>VCII01000263.1:610000-839695 GCA_006030095.1 Triplophysa siluroides | reverse complement strand
ACATCAGCTCTTAAAATTTTAAAAAAATTTCACCTCTAAACTGAACCAAACCCGACTAAACCTGCATTAAATCGAAGATAAATGAATAAATCCACAAGATAACTGAAGATCAGTTTTTTACAAGTTTTTTCTTCAATCAATTTTGAATCAAAACAACCGAGGAGCAGTAACAGAGTTGAACAGAAGAGCACATCAGATTCATCCAGAAACAAACTTCAGTCAACAAACAGGCAAGACAAAGTTACCTTCATCACTATTACTTTCACAATCAGAAGAGAAGAAATTAGCAAAAAGAAACAAATAACTGAAAACTAAATTAGCAAGTATTGAGAGTGACAGTTAAAGATGGAGGACACAGAGGCAGCAGGAGCAGGAGCAGGAGCAGGAGCAGGAGCAGCAGGAGCAGGAGCAGGAGCGCCCCTCCCCCAACACATCACATATCCACTGAAGGTAAAGAGCGCCAAAGACAAGAAAACATTTAAACACCACCTGCTCAAGACAAACCCTGAGACTCTAATGGCTGATTACTTTCAAAGAGGAGACGAATCTAAAATCACAAATCTACTGCTCTACACGGAACACTGCAGTGTTTGGCACACAGTCATCTGCAAATATTACACGCATGTTAGAAAACACGGCATCTGTAATGGGAGACAAATTCAAATTCATGAAGAAGTAGAAGGAGACTCCAGCAAAGCATTTATGACCGTAAACATTTATCACAACGGGACCATAATGTTTCAAGGGAATGAAGCAAGTCTCAAGTCTGTTCAGGAGAACTTTAACAGTCTGAAAGCTCTGGTAGAGAGTGAGAAACAGGCCAAGAGAGAAGACAGCCATGCTGAGACCAAGAGCTCAGAGGCGGAGCTAGAGGAGGAGGAGGAGCTTATCCTGGACTGTGACACACAGCTGGAGGAGTCTGTCACTCAGATACGGAACAGTCTTTCCCTACAGGAGGTGGAGCTGGTGGAACTCAGAGAACTGGTGCTGTCATACACAACATCGAAAGAGACGATACAAAAACTAGAAATCCAACTTCATCAGCTGAAAAAAGATTTTAAAGCTAGTGTTGAGGAGCTGAGAGGAGAAATTAAAGGATTGCAACAGGAAAGAGAGACCATAAACAGAGAGCTAAAAGGTGTCAGAGAGGAGTTGACCGTCAGAGAGGGAGAAATACAAAGCCTGAAGAAGCAGACCTCCATACACTCCAGCCGAAATAACATTGAGCTGTCAGCACATCCACTTCCGACACCCCCCGAGACTAACACGCCAACAACACAGACTGATGCCTCTGAACAACCCCAGGATCAAGAGAACACATCGACAATTGCAGAAATAGTCATTTTAATGGATTCAAACGGCAAGTTCATTAATGAAAAACAGCTCTTTCCCAACCACAAAACCATAAAACTCTGGTGCCCAAACACAGACAGTGCCCTTCGACAGCTCGACAAAGAAAAACTGGGTGATCCCAGTCACATCATCATACATGTGGGGACAAATGACCTGCGGACACAACAGGAACGACTGGCACAGTCGGTTAAGAACATGGCAATTAAAGCAACACAGACTTTCCCAACATCAAAAGTAGTCATCTCCACCATACTGCCCAGAACTGATTTCCACCTGCGTACAATACAGAGAGTCAACACAGACATCTCACGTGGATGTGCCGGAATACCAAACGTTCACCTTGTACATCATTCTACACTGAACATTGACAATCTTCACGACCACATCCACTTACGTAAAGACTGTGTGAATGTGTTGGCTAAAAATCTCAAAGATGTTGCACTTGGCAGAACCCCTGGCAGTCCCAGCAACAAAGAATCCAGCAATCCTCAACAAAGGAGACGCTTTCTCCAAACATCACCACACGAGGTCTTCTCCCCAAATCCAGATGAACGCTATCACGCAATGCCCTGGAGACTTCATCAACAGCAACCTATGTCTCAAAACTGTCACCCTGTCCCCCTGTACCCACATCCTGAACAACAGCAACCACGTTTTCGACCTTCACACCCGCATCCCCCTGTCCCCCCTCACCGACAGCAACACCTTGTGCCACCACATCAGCAGTGGAAAAAAGAGCCACTACTGAGAAAAGCCCCGAGGATGGAGCAGATGTCCGCGCCACAACCGAACCCACACAGATCAGAACGGCCGGAGCAACTCAACTACGCTGCAGCCTTAAAAGGCCAAAAAGACACCGAAAGCACCAATCTAAGAGAGATTAAAGACATGCTGAACTTAATCTGCACGCGACTGATGGACAAGTAGTGAGTAGAAAATAACAAACTGATTTGAATTACTATAATATCAATACAGTATTAACAGTATGCTAAAAGTAGCCTTTATGTATGCTCAATGGGTTTAAGTCGGGTTGGTTCTATTATAGAGGAATGTTAAGATTGTTAAAATTGTTTGTGAACACATGAAACCACTGACAATTACACTGTGGAACATTCAGGGAATACACTCATCCAGTTTGGGATGTAAAACCAAAACCCTGGACTTTAAGAAAAGTGTATTAGACACAGACATAATAATATTGCAAGAAACATGGCGCAGAACTGATGAGGTCACTTTTTGTCCCCCGGGTTATCGTGAAATAACAATATCATCTCAAAAACACGAAAAAATTACACGTGGTAGAGATTCAGGCGGCACAATCATTTGGCACAAGCTTGAAATTGATAAATACATCACACTAATCAAAAAAGAAGAATCACATGTCTGGCTGAAAATCAATAATCAACTCAGTCAAACAGCAAAAGATATATATTTATGTGCCCTTTATATTCCTCCCGCTGAATCTCCCTATTATAATGAAAACATCTTTGAAACCCTCCACAGTCAAATTAACCATTTCCAGGCCCTAGGAAGTGTGTTGGTATGTGGGGATCTCAATGCAAGAACAGGATCCTTACCCGATTACACCACTGATAATGGTAATAATTATATATTTGGACAAAGCTTTCAACAAAACAGTGAACATTTATCAAGAAATAACTTTGATACACAAGTCAACAAAAATGGAAAACTTTTAATTGAGCTCTGCAGAAGTCTGGACATATACATCATCAATGGCAGGGTGAGAGGAGATTCTCTAGGACGATACACATACGGTTCATTCCATGGTTGCTCAACAGTTGACTACATGATCACAGATTTAGATCTGTTCTCTTTCAAAGCATTCATAGTCAAACCACTGACACCGCTCTCAGACCACAGCCAAGTGACTCTTTATTTAAGAAGGGAAGAAAACACAAACATACATCCACAACCCAGTAAGTTATATAACATTAAGAAGAATTATAGATGGTCTCCAAACAGCACTGAAAAGTACCTGACCGCAAATGACCACCCTCAGGTGCACTTACTCTTAGATAACTTTATAGAAAAAAACTATCCTCCCAATGCTGATGGTGTCAATACGGCGGTAGAAAACATAAATGAGATATTTGATTGTTTAGCAACATTATCCAACCTTAAAATCACTAAAAAAACTCATGAGAAAAAACGAGAAGACTGGTTTGATTTGGACTGTAAAAGAATACGAAAAAATTTAAGACATCTTGCAAATCAAAAGCACAGACAACCAGACAGTGCAGAGTTACGTCTCCGTTATTGCGAGGAACTAAAGAAATATAAAAATACACTCAGAAGAAAGAAAGAACGATACATCCAAAATCAGCTTAAAACAATTGAAGAATCGATCCATTCAAACAGTTTTTGGGACAACTGGAATGTCTTGAATAAAAAGAACCATGAGCCAATAACTATACAAAACGGAGAGATACTGGAAAAATCACTTTGAACAACTTTATTGTAAATAAACATGAATACAGAACAAAAACAAAATATGAAAAATAAACCATATGGAAAACATATTTGGCAAATACCAAAATCCACTAGACTACCCAATCACTGAAAAAGAGCTCACTGATAAAATGGAGAAGCTGACTGCAAAAAAGTCAAGTGGACTAGATGGCATCCTTAATGAAATGCTAAAAAATATAAATCACAAATTCAAACTGGCCATACTGAAACTATTTAACTGGATTTTAAGTGTTGGATATTTCCCTGACATATGGAATAAAGGACTCATAACGCCCATTTTTAAGAGTGGTGACAAATCAGATCCAAATAATTACAGAGGGATCTGTGTGAGCAGTAATCTGGGGAAAATGTTCTGCAGCATCCTCAATACAAGACTCATACACTTCCTTACAGAACATAACGTCATAAACAAAAGTCAGATTGGTTTTTTACCAAATTATAGAACATCAGACCATATCTTCACACTACAAACCCTGATCGATAAATACATTAATAAAAAAAAGACAAAAATATTTGCTTGCTTTGTAGACTTCCAAAAAGCCTTTGATTCAATTTGGCACAAATGTCTGCTGTCTAAACTTATAGAATCAGGCATTGGGGGTAATGTATACAACATTATTAAAACAATGTATTTAAACAATCAATGTGCAATCAAAATGGGAAATAAACAAACAGAATTTTTTCCTCAAGGAAGGGGGGTGAGACAGGGATGTCATCTATCACCGACCCTCTTCAATATCTACATTAATGAATTGGCAAAACTCCTAGAACAAAACGCAGCACCTGGTCTCACACTACATGACTCCAACATAAAGTTTCTGCTGTTTGCTGATGATCTGGTCCTTCTATCTCCAACTCAAGAGGGTCCACAGCAAAGCCTAGACACTTTGCATACATTCTGTCAGACCTGGGCCCTGACTATTAACACCAGCAAAACCAAAATATTAACATTCCAGAAAAGACCCAGAAATCAGGGAAAAACACAAAATTTCACCCTTGGCGCCACCAAAATTGATCACGTTTCAAACTACACATACCTGGGGTTGAAAATAAGTGCCACTGGAAACCTAAAGCTGGCCATGAATGAATTGAAAGAGAAAGCAAGAAGGGCATTTTACAGCATCAAAAAATCTATTCAAATCGAAATACCAATTAGAATCTGGCTCAAAATATTTCAATCTGTCTTAGAACCGATTGCACTGTATGGCAGTGAAGTGTGGGGTCCTCTCCTGAACCATGAGTTCAACACATGGGACAAAACACCGATTGAAGCCTTACATGCTGAGTTCTGTAGGAGTATCCTCAGAGTCCAGAGAAACACACCAAACAACGCATGTAGAGCAGAACTGGGACAATATCCTCTACTGATGCGCATTCAAAAACGAACCATCAAATTTTGGAAACATCTAAAAAATGAGTGACCCCAACTCGATTCACTTTAAAGCCCTTAAACACCAGGAACTTAACTCTGAAAGAAGTAGAATGATTCAGATGATCCTAAAGCTACAAAACCAAACTAACACAACTAACAACACTCAGCATCACGACACTGACACACTCATACACAATGTTCAACCCAAACAAATTATAAAAGTACAAAAAGAAAATTACCTGACTTACTGGACTGAATCAACAAGAAAACAAAGTAAACTTGAATGTTATTTGACCCTTGATAGAAATTATACGACAGCAGAATATCTGAGTGCAGTGAAAGACTGTAAATTAAGAAGAACAATGACGAGATACAGACTGAGCAATCACACTCTTCACATAGAGAAGGGGAGACATCGACAGAACTGGTTACCCAAAGAGAGCCGCATCTGCCCGTACTGTGAGCGAGGAGATGTAGAGACAGAACAACACTTCCTCATCAGCTGCCACAACTATCAGGACATTAGAAGGAAATTCTATCCAAAATTTGAAATGATTTGCCCGGACTTCAGGAAATTAGACAACAATACACAACTCCAATATTTATTAGGAGAAAAACAGGATTGTATTTTACTAGCAGCACAATACATTGATGCCTGCCATAACAAAAGGGAGAAGTCGACCAATCAGTGATGCGCTCACAAACTTACACACACACATACAAAATTTTTGTTTTGTTTGTTGGTTTTGTTTTTTCTTAAATGTGAATTGTTTGATTTGATGTATATTGTTTGTTTTTCATCTGTTCTAGATGTACTGTACATGTTATAAATGCTTTGGCAATACATTGTAACAATTGTCATGCCAATAAAGCACATTTGAATTTGAATTTGAATTTGAGAGAGCGAGAGACAGAGAGAGAGAGAGACAGACAGACAGACATAGAGAGAGCGAGGGACAGAGACCGAGCAGAGACCCCACGAAGATCGCAGATCCCCCTGAGCTCCCCGTTGACGAGCGAGGAAACAGAGAAACAACCGAGATGGAGAGACAGACCCAATCTGACCGTCCGACCTTTCCCCACTGGTTGAGTCCGACCCCGTAAACTTCTGGTCGAGAAAAGAGAGAACCGAAGAGAGCCGCTGGCATTGTCGAGAGAAGCACTCAAGAGAAGCTTCAAAACCTGGCGGCAACCGATATGTGAATAGTCCCCTTCTTTGCCCGTTACGGACCACAAAGAACAACCAGCACAGGCACAAAAAACAACACTGACGGGACAAACACACACAAACTGGGAACACTATTCCACGGGCCCTTACATGGGATAATCTTTGTAATATACAAACTGTTTTTCGTGTTCTTATATTGAGGATGCTATATATATATAAGTATTTGCACCTTGATAGACCTTTAAATTTTTATTCCTATCTTAGTGGTTATAGTAAGATCTGTAATTTGAGCCTGTTTATAGTAATCTTGTGCTTTGGTCAATGTGAGAAAATTTTTTTATCATGCCAGACCCGACAACCATACCGATCGTCCCAGAAAAGAAGACGCAGAAGTAAGCCCCAAGTTTTCCAAGCGCCAGCCATCTGACACGCGCGCAACCGGTAAGGCGTTAAATAGTCCGAGACAGGAACCCCACCCCTTTGCACCCTCGCCCCTACTTACTTCCACTTTCCAGACTCGCCAAGAAACATCTGCATCATCGGAATCCGCGCACACGCCCCCACCCCCTCCCCCTCGCGCCATCTTACGAAGTCCCCCATCCCCTCGCCGACCTTCCCCCGCGACCCAACCCACATACCTCCGCTCCCCTGAGACTCGTAGTCCTTTTTTCTCCCCTGCACTCGAATCACCTCTTTTCTTGTCCCGAATGCCCTTACTTCACCCCACTAGGACCTTCCCGTCCGCTCGAATTGCCCTCACCTACTTTTTGCGGCACCTCCGATCTTAATTCCCACCACGATTTATTCTCCGGCCACCCCCCTTCTTGCACCCCCCCGGCCTCCTTCCTAGCTTGCCCGCTCGCGTTCTTCGATTCCCTATCCCCTAATTCTTTTTACCCCCATCCGAGGGCGTCTATCCCCTGTCTCGTACCAGCAGACCGATCCCCATCCTTCTCGAGGCCTTTTTTGTAAGACCTCTTCCCCACACACATCGGAAGATTCATAGTCTCGCTCCCACTGTATTCCACCCCCTTGATGTACGGGACCTCGTACGGCACTGCCTTTACTTCTGCTCCTACTTTTCACCCCCCGGATCAGATCTTTCTAACGACATCATGTTCTATTTCTCCATTCTGTCTTCTCCCTCCCCTCCCCGTGGGGTCTTCGCCATCTGCACTCCCCCAACCCCACTTTCTCCCAACTTTGACTTAGCGTGTATCCCCCTCGTCGCATATACAGATGACTACACGGGATTCTAACTACCCCTGATTCCTTACCAAAGTCCTCTAACCCGCCCCCTATTACGTCGACTGGACACCACCCACCCCATCGACGGACTCCTTCGAACACCCTCACTCCCCCCTTGTTAGGGTATGAAGCATAGCCAGAGCATCCGCCTTTTATCCTGTTTTTCCTCACCCATAGCCGGACATCGCCTGACCCGTAGACATCGCACTCGACCAGCGTCCCCCCCCCACGCAGAGCCACTCATCACAACTCTCTTCGCCGATCCCGCCGCAATACCGACAGAACACGTCCAGCAAACTTGACACGAGGATCTTTCCGTCTTTTTGACACTGCCCGCCCACCCTGCTCTGACCCCTTACACCCCCCGCGAACCACTGCCCTGTTTCTACCGCTAACCCGATATTCTCCCACTGAACTACGCCCCGACCCGCGCACCTCCCCTCATCCCGCCTCCCTTCTCCCCGCCCCCACCCTCTCAGGTATGCACAGCTATCCTCGGAGCATGACCCAGTGACTTACTCACCTCATCGAGCAGTAAGAAACAGAGGATAGAACTTTGCACTGCCCGTCACCCCCATTACTCGCCCCGTACCCCCACCATCTTGCCTTCTACTTGTTTCCATACATGAATCACCGAGCATCTTCCCCGCACCTCCCCAATCAACACCACCCACCCCCCATCTCTTTTTTCCTGCCCCTGCTCTCCCTTCCCCCTTCCCTCCCCCCAACCAGCTCCTTTGTTTCGCCACCTCCCCCCTACGTTGTGACCGGACCCAGCCTTTCACATACCCCCGTTTCGCCCCTCGCCCCCTCACGCCTCATATCCTCCTACCCCCCATCCATCCCTCAGCCCCGCGTCCTCCTACCCCCTGCACAAGACACTGTGCTACTATCCCCTCCCGCAACTTGCCCCATCAGAGACCGCAAACGATCCCCTCTCTCCCGGCAAAGGATCCTCTCCTTCCCTCCATCCGGACACGCTTGCGACATAGAACTTCTAGCATTAATCTGGCGACCCACAAGTATACATAGACAGAAACGATGACCGCTTACACTATCCCAGACGGGAGATGTACCCCTTTCTTATCTACAGACGACCTCCCGCAGACATCCTCCTGCGACACAACCTCTTCTCCCCCTGAGTGCCGTACCGTCCTTCGACGGCCGAACTGACCCGGTCCCCTCTCCCCCGTCTCCCCTCCCCTTAGAACCTCCCCTTCGTAGACTCCGTCTACTATCGCCCATTCCCACTGCCCATTGCTGTCCCGCCCACGGATTATCTTCTTTCCTGGAGTACGCCACGCTTCCGAGGACCCCCCCCCCCCCCTCCCTCACGCCCTGCCCTCTGTGGTGCCCCTGGCCTCCCCCTTCGGAAGGCGATCCCTCACTCCCCGCAGACCGTATGAATCTCCGATTACTTGGAGACGATTGACTTGCAGAGACCGAGGCCGAACCAAAGATAGAGACTTCCGAGAGCGACGAGGAGGGGCTAATGAGTACAAGTGGGAGAAGAGTCTGGAGGGCCATGAGTGAATCACAGACTGATTTGAGGAACATCATCGGCCCCTCGTGGCTTCACTCCTCGTTCATGAGTCATGACTCATTGTGTTCTGTGTGTTTTCCAGGATTTTATCTCATTTGTTTTATTATGAGATGTTCAGATATCTAAAGTCATTGTTTGTGTGCTTCAGAGACACACATGACAACAGGCTCCTGTGAGACGCTTCACTGTTATGTTACAGACTGTAAAAAGTCAAATTAAAGTGAAAATAGAATAAATGAGCAGAATAACATCATGTTAATGGATCAGAAGATTAAAGTCATTCTGCACACCTGTGAGTGTCTCTCGCTCTCTGTCTGTCTGTCTGTCTGTCTGCTGCTTCTGCCTACTGTCACCTCTGTCTCCGCCCCCTCAAGACCCCGCACAAATGTGATCACCTGGACCCGGCCCTTAACCCCGCCTCCCCTCCTGCAGCCAATCCTACTCCTGAGATCCGCACCTTCATTAACATGACTATCCTCAAGCTAATCAACATCAGACTTTCATGTCATCATCAAAAGATTCAAACTTTATCAACATTTATTTCTGCTCTTCTGACTGCGCACAACGTCAGCACATGAAGATAAGACAAACAGACATTGAACACTCTCACACACACACACACACACACACACACTCTCTCACACACATCGTGGTCACAGTGCAGTTCGTTTCAGTGTAATTGTTCTTGTGGTTAGTGCACAGAAAGCAGAACTCTGTGGAAACTATTTTACGCTGAAAATATTCCACGAGCAAAACAGAGAAAAATAACAATTATAGCACAGACTGACACATCACACTGAATTACACAACTGAAAAACTACGGTTTAAAATAACACAGAAAATGTCCACATTTGAACAGCCACACACACCCGCATTTTATTGTGTTTCATATGCTTGTTGAAACATGTATTCATAAACAAGTATAATTGTGCACTTTTTTTATCATAAACTAAAATGTTAAAATATTTTTTGGAACCGACTGAAATAATTCAACTGAATAGCCTAATAAAAAGGTCAGCGAATAAAAGAACAGAAGTCCTTTCATAGCGTTAAAAAAATGACACGGAATGATGAAATGAGAGAGAACCTTTCTTCAAATTCTACTCAAAATGTGACGACACGAAGATGATCAAATGTTTTATTCTGAGTTAAGATTTAAAGGCAGAGTAGATCATTTGGAAAATGCTAACGTTAGCCCGCTAGCAGTGCAATCATCCGATCCCTCCCTCTCGCGAGTCACCATCCAAAGCCACGCCTCCTCCAAAACACGCGAGCGCGCGCACAGACCAGAAGCTGTTGGATCGGTCATGTCACATTCACCGGTGAGAAAACATTACAGTATAAAGTGAATCACATGACTACAATAACGAACATCTGCAGGTAACTGCTCTCTGTCCGCCATTGTCCCGCTGCCTGCACATGAGCGCGCTGATGACGTATGATGAATGCGTGAACAGGGTGCGCAGTGCGATGCAAAAACGCTGACACATGTACACATGACCCTCGTACCCGGAACGTTTTTTGACCCTACGCCTTTCACAGTAGATATATAATTATACAAATACCAATGTTTCGCTTTACTTATTGATTGCTTTAAGGATGTTAAAGGAATCGTCCACTTTCAACATACAGTTTCATGATAATTGAAAAGAAATGAAGGTTTTTGATGAAAACTTTCCAGGGTTATTCTCCATATAGTGGACTTCAATGGATTCCAAACGGTTGAAGGTCAAAATGACAGTTTCAGTGCAGCTTCAAAGGCTTTAAGCCACACCAGACCATGAAAAGGGGTCTTTTTGAAAATGACAGATGTTTCACTAGATAAGACCCTTATTCATGGTCTGGTGTGGTGTGGTTTAAAGCCTTTGAAGCTGCACTCAAACTGTCATTTTGACCTTCAACCGTTTGGAGTCCATTGAAGTCCACTATATGGAGAATAACCCTGGAAAGTTTTCATCAAAAACCTTCATTTCTTTTCGACTAAAGAAACAAATACAGAAACATCTTGGATGACTACAGGGGTGAGTACATGATCATGAAAATGTATGTTGAAAGTGGACGATTCCTTTAAGAGACTTCCAACCAGCATGGCAAAAAACGTTTCTGGACAAGATTGCCTACGCAGCCTTTAAGTCGCAACATAATTCTTCCAGTTTTGATAAGCTTATTCTATTTATATAAAATATGAAAAAGAAAGTGTTCTAATACATCTAGAACTTTATTCAGTTTCAGCAGTTGGTGGCGCTAGAGAGTTTGACTTAAACCAGCTGAACTTTCTGTGACTGACCCTTAAATCACCAATGGTCAAACACCGATGTTGAACTGGGAGCAAGGAGACCACAGTGACAGAGGAACACCCGGTAAACCAAGAGGCGACGGACCCTCAGGACTCAGAGGTGAGACAGGACTCAGAGGTGAGACAGGACTCAGAGGTGAGACGGGACTCAAGGGCAGTGAAGGTGAAAGCGGACCTCCTGGAGACCTCTGCAAAATCCAGCAGTCGTCATTCTCCGTGGGCCGACGTAAAGCTCTGCACAGCGCCGATTATTACCAGACCTGATCTTTGACACCGTCTTTGTGAACCCGGAGCATGTTTAAAGGAAAGTTCTACTGTTTCGTTCCAGGAGTTTTCTTCTTCAACGTCAACATTCACACTGGAACTTTAAAGAGACGAACCTTCATCTGATGCTCAGTGAGCGCGAGCAGGTGATTCTGCACGCGCAGCCCAGCGATCGAGTCAAAGCGTCATGCTGTCAATGAGGAGGTGTGGTGAGACTTTACAAGAGAGATAGCGCCATCTGCAGGGATAACACCGACACTTACATCACATTCAACGGACACCTGGTGGCTCCTAAAGTCGCGAAGTGAGACATCTCGGAGAATCTCATAATGAAGACGCTCGAGAGCTTTCGTTGAGCTTCCGATGACGCGACAGAGTCCTCGCTCGACCAGTCCTGGATTTCTCTTCATTTCAGACACGATTAACAGCTTTATGAAACATTTCAAACAGAGTTATGCCAGGTGACCACAACAATAAAGTATACTTCAAGATCATGTGAAGTAAACACACACACTCGCTCACTGCACATGACTTGATGCTGTCGCCTAGAGGTTTTCTCTGGCGGCTGCTCTGAGATCAGTGTTTCTCAGCCCTGTTCCTGGAGAACATTATCAGACAAACATCAATGAACTCCTCAGACCTGTTTGGAACACAGTGTTGAGGTCACTTTGGATGAATGTACACGAAGTTCAGACTGCAGACTCACCAACTGATTACATGTGAATCTGTCATTTCATCTGACGGATGAAAACAACATCAAATGAAAGATTTTACTGTGAGTTCATCAGGTGTTGATGTGATACAACAGGCTATTCAATAATAACAGGTGCTGCGTTAATATTCTTGTCCATTAAATTCAGCAACACACTGGCTAAGGTAAGGACTTGTTCTCCTTTAGTGTGTATTTATATCTGTGGGAATGAATAATGACACATCTGAATGTTATCATCGGTACAGACACTAGATCCGCAGGAAGCACGCGCACAGACACACGCTGCTCATTAACACACACGTGAACGGCATCATGTGTGTTTCTGTTGTGAGGTTTTCTCACAAACACAATGAGTTCATGTAACATAAACCATTCAAACGAATAGTAATAATACAGCCCTGTCACAGGAAAACATGTGAGGCACGACCTATAGGACTTTTTAAAAATTAATTTATTATAGTTCTTTGTCATAGAATTTGTTATTTTAATGTTTTCAAGATTAACATATATCCATTCATATGCACAAAACAAAAGGATTGTATAAAGTCATTAGGTATTCTGCTCTCCTCAGCAGTGGAGGAGAGAAATCTCCTCGAATACTTTCACTCTTTTCTCGCGATCATCGCAGGAATTATGGCATTTACACATGAAACAAGAGCAAGTGAATATCGTGACGAGAGAACCAGTGCACTCATAGCGCCCTCTGTCGGGTTCATATCAGTTTGTATCAGTGCATCATTTCATGACATCGATCTGAACCTTGTGAAGATTTGAACCCAAACATATCAAGACAAAGACATGATCTTTTAATAAAAGAGAACAGCTGAAACATCTCCATCATATTCAAATGTCTCTTATTCTAATACGCTCATTTATTTGACATCTTTGTGTATTAATGTCGATGTATTACGTCATTATAAAACTCATGATTGACGATTCTATTGGAGATGCGTGATTCTCAAAACAAACGCTGAATCAGAAGGTTCACGAGAGAGTTTACGCAAATCTGACGACACACACGCCTCCGACTGCGCGTCCGTGCGCATGCGCGGATCCTTAAGAGCCTCGCGCTGATCGAGCAGTATGATGTGAAGTGATCTGCATAAGATCGAACCTCGACAAGATTTCACTCTCCTGCAGTTCTACTGTAATAAGATCGTAAGAGAATATGGTGCAGATATTTGAGTGAGTCTCTGATATCCGAACGTAAATGAGCTGTAATGGGTTTGTGGTCATAAAAGATAAAAATATAAAGTGAGAGGACGGCTTCATCAGAACAAGCTTCCCTTTTCTACACAAAACAGGAGAGTAATAAATTAGATAAATAATGTAAACAGCAAAAACATTTACAACAGCACAAAAGAAAAAGGACAATAAGTCCAGGAGAGAGAGAGAGAGAGAGAGAGAGAGAGAGAGAGAGAGAGAGAGAGAGAGAGAGAGAGAGAGAGGCTGTGAGCTGGTCACTAAAGTATATGAAGTCAAACATTAGACATTTTTCCACAATATTATGGAACATTACAACATGACCTCACATATTAACATCATGTAAACCTAAATAGTGATGTTGTGGTTGATTCACTGGAAATAGAAGATGAAAATGCTGTGGGTCATGCAAATATATAGAGTTTATGCTGCAAACTAACTGACCTCAGAGCAGTTTTACACTCTCACATTCAACTGTTGATGAGGCAGATCAGATCAGATCAGATCAGATATATCTCTGTTTCTCAGACTGTGAGACGCATGCATGAAATATTCTCATATATGATGCTGAAACATCATCACATACACGGTTTCCTCGGACGTTAACTTCTAGTCTGTGTTAAAACATTTTGATATGAATATATTTTATTGTATATTAATTGTACTAAATGATCTACTCAACAGTTATTGATTCTTTGAGGCGGTCTACTGGAAGTTAAGTTTGGCCACATAACGTTTATGTTGTAATATGAACATACATGTAAATGTGATAATTCTCCCTAAAGAAAGAATGATCTGACGCTCTTCTGAGATCTGATCTCTGATCTGATCTGATCTATACAACACCAAACACCAACTCATACAGTTCATCATTCTCTCATCCAGAATAAAATCGTATTGCTCAGAAGTGTATCTCTCAG
Organism: Triplophysa siluroides; assembly: GCA_006030095.1. Taxonomy (NCBI): domain Eukaryota; kingdom Metazoa; phylum Chordata; class Actinopteri; order Cypriniformes; family Nemacheilidae; genus Triplophysa; species Triplophysa siluroides. The sequence continues at coordinate 825,126 of VCII01000263.1, read as the reverse complement.
TGGTGTTTAAGTTCAATTTAGACTCAGATGTTTCTCCTAAAATGGTTTAAAAGAAATTCAAACAGTTTGAGATGATTGGAATGAACTGTTGTGTGTTTTGTGTGTGTTTGCAGTATAAACAGTTTTCTCTGTTTAAAGCACAAGCAGAAGCCAGCAGAGCTCAGCTTGTCTCTCTCTCTCATCCACAGATTGATTCTGAATGATACACAAAGATTTGTTTCTGGCTCGGGAAGAGAAGGTTTGAATCTTGAGGAATATACAAGCACAACCCCAACAATGTTTTTCTCTTGATTCTGAAGTGCAAGCAAGATCACATCACACGCACACACGCGCGCACACGCACTCACACACACAGAGCTGGACATTTAACACTGAACACATATGAAGTGTCTTATCAGAGTCTCTGAAAGAATGCTGGAAATGATTCATGTAAACATCTACCAGAACAGAAAGATTAGAGTTCTGTGTGAACTAGAGTTCATACTGACATGTGGGGAAGAGAAAGAATCTACTCATCCTCCCTGAGCGCCGCTTCTACAGCCCTCCCAGCTTGAGCGGTCTGGCGTAAGGGTTCTCCAACAAGTACCAGTACTGATCGAAATGATCCAACATGTATTTGGGGGCGTACATGTGTTCCTTAGGGTCCGAGGGTGGGTACTCCTGTATCGAGCCGTCGAACCAGCCCCCCGTCCGGATCAGCTCCCGGATGTAGTTGAGGTCCCGTTTGTCCTCGTAATCTCCCCAGCGAGGGAAGTCTCCGTTCTGAGCTGAAATGAGTTTGAAGTGAATGCCCTCCGGCGTGAAGCACCAGGAGCAGTGCCAGCCCGCGAAATGGAAGGGACTTCCGATGGACCACTGCACCAAGATGTGGCCCGTGTCATTCTCATACTTTCGGAATCCCGACATGGTGTAGTACTCCCGCCGGCGGAGCCGAATGCCGTCGTTGTCGTAGACGTCCCTCAGCATTCCGACGGTACAGCCGGACACCACCTCCAGAGATCCCAGCTGCTTCCAGAAGAACCCGTACAGCGATTTCCGCATGTGAATGGCGAACGGCTCCGTCCAGCCGTCGAACAGCTTGAGGAAAAGAACTCCTTCCTGAGCCGGAATTTCATCTGCGTCGTTGATGAGAAAGACGTCGTCCGACCGCAAGCCGGCCACTCGTGACATTCCGTCGCGGGTCAGGAACGTGCGCAGGTAGTCGTCGGCGATCCATCCGTCCTGGCGGCCGCCGTCGGGGAAGTGGTCCAGGAAGACGTAGAGGATCTTGTGACGCACGTAATCATAGGTCCCGTTGAGCAGCAGATGCAGGAACCTCAGGGGCCGTCTCTCGCCGTACGCTGTGAAGTTGGACTCGCACACCAAGAAGAGGTCCACGGCCCGGCTGAGCTCGCGGAAGCGCACGTGCAGCAGGTCGAACTCATGGTTGACGTTGATGGCGTTGATCACGCGCCGGGGGGTCTTGCGCGGCATCAGTCTCTCTTTAGTGGGCAGATTGGAGTGATATACCATAGTGGGCACTCCGCAGTAAGGGCCGTGCCACCCCGCCTGACAGACGCACTTCACCAGACGCTTGCCATGCTTCGGTTTACCTCGAGCGGGACCCAACTCCTCCGCGGCTTGAGTCTTGGTGTCATCGGGCATCTGCAGAATTCCCCGCTGACCCACTCTGACCACGGTTGGTCTCGCTCTCGACGCCTCGTCTTTAGGGGGCGCCATCTCCATGCCCTTACGGAAGCACAGAGCGCCCGCTTTGGTGCGAACGAAATACTGGGTGCGGTCGTCCTTGAGGGGGTGGACGCGAAGGTGCTGGTTGCCCAGAGAGCCCAGCGGGTCTGGAGTCGACGTTTGATGTGACTGGGGTTTCTTCGCTGCGGCTCTGACGGGACCTCTGTGTGGATCAGGCTTGTAGTTGGTCGGGCTGCTGGGTTGCCAGGCGACCAAATTTCCCTTGTGAACCTGAACAGACAGCACAACACATGATCAGAAAATGTATAGTGACTTTAGTTTCAATACCAGATGCTTCATTATGATCTTCTATCTGCTCGTTCACCTTTGATCGATTGCGTCTTCTTTAAAGAGCACTTTGCTTTTATTTATTGTCTTCGCTATTGAGAAGTATTGATGCAAGTTTACAGCAGACATGAGTTTAGTGAAGTGACACTAGTGATTGTACCTCTGTGGTGACGGAGCTCCTGTGCTGCGGATCTTCAGGTCTCCTCCACGGCGCTGGAGCTTCAGGTTCTCGTCCCGACTCTCCTCCTCCGCCCGCCCGGCTCTTACTCTCCGACAGCCGCTGGACCAGAGGAGGGCCTTCCTCCGGAGACGCGCTGGACAGAGGAGCGGCGCCCTCCTTCCAGAAGAATCCTGTGACCATGATGAAGGATTTGATGTTGGGGTAGGGTGCGGACAGCTCCCTCAGCAGGGACACATAGTGTAGGGCTTTATAGTAGTGCAGGAAAGAGATGACACACAGCCCCACCGTACAGATCAAGAACACTCTGTGACGTCTCATTTTCATCCTGACAAACACAAGATACAGAGAGAAAGAATTTATTAAAGCATAATATGACTTTATATGAAACTGCTCGGTAACAACAATTGAGACTTTGAATATTCCACTTTAAATTCAATTCTGTAAAGCTGATTTCAATATTCACTGCTTATCTGAATATGGATGAAGAAAGAGAAAAACAGCGAGAGAGACTATTCTTAGAGACTATTCACCATTCTTAAACTGTTTTATATCATCCTCAGTACTGGTATATTTCCCCGAATCTGGAACCAAGGTCTCATAACTCCAATCCATAAAAGCGGAGACAATTAATTACCGTGGAATATGTGTAAACAGCAACCTAGATAAACTCTTCTGTGACACTCTGAACAGCAGACTTCTCCGGTCTCTAAAGGACCAAACATCCTGAGAAAATGCCAAATCGGTTTCCAACCAAAATACAGCACATCAGATCATATTTACACTCTTCCTACTTTAATTGACAAAGCAACAAAATACAAGAAAGCTTCAGAAAAGCTTTTGACTCAATCTGGAATGAGGGGGCTTTTTCTTCAGGTGATTCATTGCGCCATCGGAGGAAAAACCTACGACATCATCAAATCAATGTACACGAATAACACATTTGCAGTTAAAACAAGCACACAGACTTTCTCCCCCAGTAGTCTTAGTCCTACACTGTTTAACATCTACATGAATGAATTAGCTGGAGCTCTAGAACCGTCACCAGCACCCAGTCCCACCTTACTAGACCCTGAAGTGACATGCCTTCTGTTAGCAGATGACGTCACCCACAAAAGAGGGTCTACAGCCACATCTAGACCCCCTACTCACTTTCTGTCAAACATGGGCTCTATCAGTTCACCTTTAAAAGACTTGAAGGGACGGGTGCCGTGGCTCCATCTCAACTTTTACATATATCCTTCTGTGTGGTTTTATGAAATTATTAATCAAAGAGGATCAGTATTTATTCTTTATTAAGAATGACTTAATTATGATTACAAGCAAATCAGTGTGTAACCCTTCATGGCATATATATGGAGTAGTATATGTAGTCGTTCCATCTATTCCTGGAACATGTGTCATTCCAAGATGTCAAGGATGTCAGAGTTACAGTCAGACGGGTGTCTCTGTGGTATGTGTAAAACTCACAAAGACCCTTCATTTAATTCCTTAAATCTATACAGTTCTTATAACAGGTCATTGCTAAATATAAGTGGAATGACTCCAGTTGTAAGGACAGAAACATCTTATCAATATGTTTTGGGCACATCACCCCAGTGTGCGTAAGAGACTGCAAACGAACAAAAACATTGCGGCCTTGGTGTGTATGTGTGTGTGTTCGTAGGTCGAGTCAAGGAATAAACAAGAAAGCCACAGATGGACAAAGAGGAGATGACCTATGAGCCTACTCTGCTGTCACACCTGATCATCTATGGAACCCAATGTTCTCCTACGTATATTCTAAAATTTGGTCTGGATCTTGTGCCATTTTACAGAGATGATTTCTTGTCCAACCAATCACGGAAGAATGTCTTCACTAAGTAATGACCCAGTTTAGTTGACTCTGTTATCATAAATTTCACTGTATTTCTAATGTAAGGCAGGTCGGCCTGTGGAAGTCCTGGAGAGTGCTGAAGCTGACTTCTGCTGGCAAAACTACAAACTATTTTTCTTCACTAAATTTTATTCTATTAATTATATTCCTGAGTCTTCTTTCATCATGACTTTCTTTCATCATAGCTTTCCTGTAGCTCAGTGGTAAGAGCGTGGTGTTAACAATGCAAGGTTGTGGGTTGGATCCCAGGGGATTGCACATGCCTATGTATAAATGTATAGGATAATGCAATGTAAGTTGCTTTGGATAAAAGCGTCTGCCAAATGCATACATGTAAATGCACAACTGGTCTACGGTGTTTTACTGTAAACCCCCAACAGACTCAAATCATGATATTCCAAAAAAGGCCCAGTCGCCAAAACCAACATCACAGTTTCAAACTAAACAACCAGCCCCTAGAACACACCCAGAACTACACATATCTTGCTAAAAACATAGTAACACAGGAAACTTAAACAAAGCTGTGAATGACCTTAGAGAGAAGGCACAAAGTGCCTTTTACGCCATCAAAAGAATATCAAAATCGACATCCCAACTGTAATCTGGCTGAAAATAATACAATCAATTATAGAACCAATCGCGCTGTATGGATGTGAGGTTTGGGGTCCTCTCGCCAACCAAGAGTTCAGCAGATAGGACAAACACCCAATAGAGACTCTGCAAACACAAATGTGTCAAAACATTCTACGGGTACAGAGAAAAACTCCAAACAACGCCTGCAGAGCAGAACTAGGACTGTATCCTCTAATCATTAAAATAAAATTCTCCACTCACCGTAAGAACAGCGACACAGACACACTCCATCACCAAGCCTTAAGCCATCAAGAGCTGAACCCAGAGAGAAACCCCTTCATCCAACTGACCTCACAACTAACTCTACAACCCCAAACACGCCCAAGCCAACCCCAAACCCCAGCCAGACTAAACCAAATGATCCAAACACAAAAAGAGAAATATCTCCAACACTGGACAGAAGCAACAGCTCAGCAAAGTAAACTGGAATGCTATCTGTCACTAAACAGAGAATATAAAGTGTCAGAATACCTCACGAGCGTATCAGACCCTAAACTAAGAAAAGTGTTGAGCAGGTACAGACTCAGTGATCACCAGCTCACTGTAGAGACGGCCGACACACACACACATGGACACCGAGAGAAGAGCGACTGTGTCCACACTGCACACACATCAGAGAAACATTCTTCCCCCAGTTTACAAACTTACACAAAGACTTCCACCAGTTTCAACAAAACATTTCATTCATACTGGGAGAAAACTCAAGAAGCTCAAACCTGGAAGATATGTCAAGTCCTGACACGACCAAAGAACAACCAGCACAACACTACACTACACTACACTACAACACAACACTGACACAACACAACCAGCACAACACTGACACTGACACTACACGACACTGACACAACACAGACACTACACTACACTACACAACACACACAGACTGACACTATGACAGGATCCTGTCACCCTCACTTAGAACTTTGCTCTTTTTCTCTTTATATTGAGATGTATATATAGATACTTATAAACTTTTATTTTATGTTTATCTTCATCTGTATTTGTGTATGTTTATATTAATTTTTTCTGTGCTTTGGCAATGTAACATTTGTTTTCTCATGCCAATAATGCTTCTTTGAATCTTGAGAGAGAGATTCATTTGTTTACTTACACATACTTTATTTTATATTTCATTCTATATTGATGCCTTACTCAGCACCTTATTTTAATTTTAGAGAGATTAACCTGCATCTTCTATTACTCTATTCCCACATCACAGAATGATGACAAAGAGACACACATGTTGTGTGTTAGTGTTTTATTTATAATGTTGTTGTGTTTTTTAGGTCCTCTCATTATCTTTAGATTCTGTCTGTTGTGTTTGACTTGTGAGCCGCTGACTTCCTGAGCAGTACACAAACCCACTGATGTCCTGAGGACACCACAAACACAAACACAAACGCACACAATCCATGAGATTGGACAGGTAGATCAGTTTTTTTGCAGTTGTTTGTTTCTTCTGATGTTTTGGTTGTGAGAGACTCAATTGTTATCACACAGCAGCACAGCGGGATTAGCCAAACTACAAACTAAATCAACACAAACTCACGAACACACACAGCACTGAACAGGACATCAGAAGTGATTTGTATTCAAATACTTGGAAAATGACAGCAAAAACTGATCAGAAATCCGACAAACCATGCACACCTGCAGTCAGGTTTTACTTTGTGTGTTTGAGACTTAGTGACAGCCAGACATTAATAAAGACAACAACAGAATAAACAAACAAAACTCATTAAAACTGTCAAACATCAACAAAATACCATCCAAGAGACGACAACTAAAACACGAACAATTGACTTCAGCAACACGAGAGCGTTGTGTTAAAATCACACAGTGTGAAACTGCTTCAACTCTCCAAACACAATAATACTGTCATAACGTGTCTCGTGTGGGTTTAGGGGAGGTGTTAGAAAGGCTCAGAGCACACTGATTATAGGCCCAAAAACATCTTTAATTGATGGCAAAATTGAGAGGAAACAAAAAGGTGCAAAAGAAAGGAGAACAATCTAACAACAGTTCACAGACATAAGGGCACTCGCTCCCTTAACAAAGAAAACTGTAGCTTACAGCAGTAAAACAACACATAGTGCAATCCAATCAGACATTTATTTATTTTGTAGTATATATGTGAATAAGTCATCTTACATGTCATGTGGCATACCTGGACATACACGTCCTGGACTGTGACCTCCTATTAAGAGAGGGCGGGGCAATAGTTGTCCTTATTTATTCTGGCGGGTCATACCATATTGCAATGTGGGCCAAGCTATATTGTAGGGGGTTTACAGTAAAACACCGCAGACCAGTTATGACGAATGAAGACACAGAGTGAGGAAAGCAATCAATCGAAGAAAATTTACTGAAGAAAAATAGTTTGTAGTTTTGCCAGCAGAAGTCGGCGTCAGCACTCTCCAGGAGTTCCACAGGCCGACCTGCCTTACATTAGAAATACAGTGAAATTTATGCTAACAGAGGTGTCTCATTACGTCAATACTAAGATAAATCAAGCTCACATGATGGGTATCTCACTTAAACAAGAACACAACGCATCAACGAGTACTAAAGTCATGGGATAGGACATTTAGTCCTAAAGATTATCAAGAATGACAGGCCTATACGTAAAACATATTAAAAGGTCATTAAGTCTCCGGTGTTATGTCCATCTTGTGACTTTCCACTCGTTCTCACTTTCCTGGAAAACAATACAAATCACACACAAACACACATACACATACACACAAAGGCTCTCAAGGCTACAGAGCGCTAGCCAAAATAGTTTTGGAACATGACGATAAGGGGTCCCTTCTAACAGTCACGCTGACCTACAGGAAGAGAGGCCCAAAGCATTCATAAATACTCAAATGAGTGCTAGGCGATATCCCGGTTCATACCCAACAATGGTGTGTATTTTTGTTATGATATTAATTTTTAATATAACGCAGTAGTGGTGTATGTCGCTTAAACAAGATGCGGAACGCTGCACAGCGTGACACTGTTTCAGTGGGGTCCCTTTTCACTGTTGCACTTTGACCGGCCATTCACACAGAAAGCGGCACTACTTTATCATCATTTTCTATATAAACATGCGTTAAACGGAGGCGTTTGGATGTTCGCGCATATTCCATTTGGGTTGCAATGGGAGCGCACACCACACGGCAGCAGATGACTGTAATGGTGGATTCACACGGTATGAGGTGTGCCAACTTCTTCTTTACCCCAGAAGGCAGCTCTTCTACTCACATGGCAGGGAGCATCACCAGGGCCACCACAAGGGGGACACAGGCACTGCAATGGATGGGCTGGCAAGGCCCAAAGATGTTACCGTTTCAGGAGGATGAAGATATAGAACATTATTTAACCACCTTTGAACGGATTGCTCAAGCCTGTCGATGGCTATCTCAGGACTGGAAGTTGCACTTGGTGCCACTGTTAACAGGCAAAGCGAGAGCATTCAATGTGACAATGGAACTTTCTGACACTACATTTAAGCATTTGGCAGACGCTTTTATCCAAAGCGACATACATTGAATTACACTACACTTTTTTTTCTAAGTATGTGCAATCCCTGGGATCGAACCCATGACCTTGGCGTTGCTAACGAAACGCTCTAACCACTGAGCCACAGGAAAGGCTCCCCGGCAAGGCGAGGAATCAAGGAAACAACTACAGTATGGCAAGTAAGTCTGGAAAGGGGTTTGGTAGTGGTCTACATCATAACGGCAGCAATGGCTCTATTCCTCATGTCCCACAATACACATCGTACAATAACCCTAAACATTTAGTCAGTCATTTGGCAGACTGACCAAACGTTACCATCAGGCAGACACTCAAGGCAGAGAAATGCCAGTGCTCATATGTTATGAATGTGGTCAAGCAGGACATAAGAAGGCAGAATGTACAATCAAAAAGTTAGCGATACACACCTTTGTTATGTTCCTAGACCTTCTCAGATTTGCAAAGTAGTAGACCAGAATTCTGACACTGTGGTTGATGTATTAATAGGAGGCAAGCAGTTTAAAGACATGGTAGACACTGGGGCAATCCGAACCCTTGTGAGAGACGAGTGTGTGAGAAACCTAAAAATGTCCAGCCTTAGCAAGTTAAAGAGTATATTGCATACATGGAGATGAGCGGGAGTATGCTCCTGTGGAGTTCAAGATAGAAGTAGGAGGCTAACCCTACCTTCTGATAGTCGGTGTTGTTAACTAAGCTCCCTATGCAGTCAGTGGTGGCACCCTATGGTGCGGGAACCATTGGACATCCTGAGAGAAGCCTGGGATGGAGACAAACCTAAAGAGCGGATGACCATTGTCTCTTACGTTCTTAAGATGAGAGAAAAGATGGACACTATGGCAGAGCTGGTTCACACCAATATGGCCAAGGCTCAGGAACAGCAAAAAGCCTGGTACGATCAGTCTTCGCGGAAGAGAATGCTGAGTGTGGGTCAGAAAGTGTTACTGCTCCTCCCAATGTCTGTCCCTATATGAGGTACTGAGAAAGATGGGTCCTACCAATTAGGAGATATACTTTATCTGCCTGATCGACGGAAGAAATAACAAGTCTTTCATGTCAACCTACTAAGACCCTGGCAGGACAGCCCAGACCATCAGTCAGACCAGTTGCTCGTGGAGGATGAGGAGGAGTCTATCGAGCAATACTTCTTGACAGTTAGTGATCCTCTTGTTTTGCCTGGCAAGTCCCCCCAGGTTACAACTAGACTGGCCTTAATAACCTTGGCCATCCTCACTAATAGAAGAACCCCACCAACTATAGGGGTGACAAAATCTCTCAAATCAATGAAGAAACTCCTTCAAATGACATGTCCCATTATTGGGTATTTAACTCTTTAAACAGCTTTGATAACAATTGGTCACAACCTCAAGCCTAAAGTTATATAGCTTGGCCCCACATTCCAATATGGTATGACCCGGCAGAATAAATAAGGACAACTATTGCCCCGCCCTCTCTCAATAGGAGGTACCATTCCAGGAAGTGGTGAGTATGCCACATGACATGTAAGATGACTTATTCACATATATAATACTACTATATAATAATTCACAATATAATACAAAATAAATTGCATATAATCTCCAACTGGTCTCTGTGTTTTAATATTGCTTATAGGAACATTGATCACTAACATGTGCACCTATCAGTGAACAACATGGTTAGCAGATGTACATTGTCTAGATTCACATTAAACATAACAACACAGTACCCAAAATCTATTACCGAAATATAAATCCAAGAATAAACTATCAATCACAAAACCAATAATAACGAACATTCCAAGAAAAAGACTGCAAACAATATTGGCAAACCACACACACCTCATGGTTAGCATGCAAGTGATGACTACAACAAACAAATCCTCATCACACATTTACATTTAGTCATTTAGCAGAGGGCGAGGCTTTTATCCAAAGCGACTTACAGAGAGTTCAGGGAGCATTCGGAGCAATGAGTGACATGTCATACAGGAGCAATAATACAAAGGTTACTATTTTCCACAAAAGCCAGAACAATACCTGTTGAGAGAAAGAGAGAGGGTTAGGTTTTTTCTCTCTCTTCTCACAAATCACAAATACACACTATTAATACATGTAATACATCACCACCACAGTACACCACACACACAGATCCCACTCGCCCGCTCGTCTTCATTTGGTCACTGTGACATAATTTTGTGACCACATTTTGAGGACATCTTGGCAACATTCCATTTCTTAGAATCAGAAACGTCCTCAAATAACATCAATATCATCAATTAATCCCGTGCAGAACGTTGTAGCGACGTGGTTTACTGGTCTTCAGATAATCTGGACACACTGGTCATTTGATTTATGAATCGGGTCATTTCTATTTATTATGTTGTTGAATGGAGAATTGATGATAGGAGTAAAATCTGTTATAATGTCAAGACGAATGCTATAAATCCGACTTCTGACAGTTATTAAACTGAAGTTTAATTCGAAACCACAATAAAAAAACTAGAAACTGCGTTTCTATTAATTAAAGGGCCGCTATCCCGGAAATTGAGTCGCCAGCGTGTGTTCAGAAACATCCTGTAATTATACAAATCCATCTGTTCTTCTTTTCGTAATCTCCTTTAAACCAAAGCAGTGACACAAAACAGCCTGTTGGGGAAACCCTAACAATCTGATGTCACATTGTTTACGCCTGCCTATGACCGCTCACAGACTCCGCCTTACGAGCGTGTAGTCCCCACCTTCCTCCAGAGACACGCTGTCAGCCATTTTCAGGCAAGAGCAGATATAGCCCCTAGCCAGCGACAAAAATGTCTAAGAAACAACAAATTTGTGCTCTGGCCAATCGCCTTCCGCCTAACATATCTTGGAGTCAACATGGGTCAGTATAGCTTGGGTTTCACCAAAAAAATATTCTCAGTACCAGCTGTTCTCGATCATGCTTCATCTCCGGAAAAAGTAAGTATTACACATCGTTTTTAAAACGCCTTTCTTAAATAGTGTGTCTAGCATGTTAGCGGCTGTTGTTTACATGTTCGCGGCTAATCCTGAGACTTTACATTGGTCCAAAGACAGCTGTTGCGTCGTAACGTTAGTGGTAAAACGCATCGTGCACATCGGTTCAGAAGACTTGTGACCGACATAATTTCTGTAAAGCTTATTCATTACAACGAAAGAAAGTTATAGCAGAGTCGTTCTCGGTGAGTTCAGTGTTTTCTCGTATGTCCTAAGTGCGACAGTACTTAGAGCGGATAGAAACAGAGTTCGCATTTGTAAGACAATGAGGTTATGCAGAAATTGCTACTCACAACGTAATAACACCTGGTTGCTGATCTTTACATACCTGTCTGTCATATACAAGTAATCTGAATGCATGTGTTTGCCTATAACCGTGTTAATATTCATGCACATGATTAATCATCAATGGCCAACATTTCACACAGCAAATGGTCAGCATGTTGTTCTATCTATGTTTTTGTCTTTTCCATTTAATTCGTATTCATGAACAAGGCATTAAGGTGATTTTTATTGCAGTTAGTGTTTGGTTTTGGCTGGAAAGGGCTTTACAGACGTAATTGCACTTTCCGCTATATTGCTTGTCTTGATGTCATCCAAAGCACATGTGTAAGCGCTCTACCTCCTTTTTTGCGTACGGGGAGGGGAGCAGAAGCTCATTTGCATTTAAAGAGACGCACACAAAAATGGTGCGTTTCCATTTCAGCCACAAATGGTCACGTTCAACATCTTGTAATGAAAGATATGTGGTGTATTTTGAGCTGAAACTTGAAAGACACATTCTGGGGGTACCACTGACTATTTGTACATTGCAGAAAACACCTGGGTTTTGGCCCTTTAAGTGCGAGTGTGTTCACTACTCACTGGATGGGTTAAATGCAGAGGTCACATTTCGGGTATGGGTAACCATAACTGACAAATATAGGTCACTTTTTTAGCGGTTTATTCATATTCTTTCTTTAATTTATACCTGTGAACACATTTTAATGGTTTTCGATTGATTTGGCGCCTTTAATTGAACGGACCCTGATGTTTGTGAGTGTGACTTAAGAAGCTTTTGATTGTTCTTTCTAAAAACAGACACCGTGCTAAACGTATGTCGTATGAATATTATGTTAGAGGGGTCATATGACATGGCTGAAAGGAATATTATGGTTTGTTGTGGCACGACATGAAGCTATGTAATGCGGTCAGCCGTTATAAATTGGGGTATTTTATAACGGCTTAGAACTCGGCTCAGCCAATCAGAATCAAGGACCAGAACTGACCGTTTTATAAACATGATTTAAGGTTCAAAAACACTGTATTTCCACACACGTGCATGTTTGTATCTCCTCTGAAACGCACAGATTTTAAACAAAGCTCATGGCTCTGAAAAGAGAGCTGTGCTCTGATTGGCCAGTTCACCAGTGCGTAGTGATTGGTGGAATACTGCAAGCGTGTGAGGGAAATGTAACACCTCTGACCATATTTGGAACATCAGGTTCCTCTTCAATTGTACTGACAGGTACACCACTTTACTTGCGTATACATTTGGGCGGTCTTAGTCAAATCAGACCACCAGCTGACGTAGATTTGTGGGGGTGTGGCTACACGAGGCGTTTCAGGCAGGTCTGGGTGAGCATTCGCCTTTAGATAGAACGCATCTTATGTTCCCACACTTTCCTTTCTGCTATTTAACGAGTCTAATACATGCATGCAACTTATAACACACCAAAGACACGTGTTCGCGCCACATGACCCCTTTAAGTTTAAGGATAATGTTTATTCATCTCTGTCAATAAATATCTGCTTTAAATCCTCTATATTGTGTTGAAGTCTTTGATTATTTATGTCATGTACTACAGTATAAATAGCTTATCTGATTGTGATGTACGGTGCTGTGGTGAGTTGTATTTATCCTTATTTCTGAGAATAGAGATGGCTCGGGTCACATCAGACACTTTTACCCAAAACAATCATCCGTCTATTGACAGAACACTGAACTAAACACCTGACTCAGCTGTTACCAACATGATGGTGATCTTTAACAGGTTATCTGAAGTAAATCAGGTCAGTGAAGATAAAACATCCATTATCCATCATCATTTACTAAGAAAATAAATGTTAAATCTCTGTATTATTGTGTAATATTCTGCAGTATTTCATCAATACACAGCTGCTGTTGACCCGCTGACGGTCGAGAAAGAAATTACGACATCTGCTAACATGACTGTGCCAACCAGATAAAACTTGCACATCAATGATGAAATCTTTAGTTTAATGTTATAAGAATCACTTCGGCTGTCACATCTGACATCTGGACATGGTCTGGTTCACACATCAAGACACATGATGTTCTCTTCATTGCGCGTCTCTCTCTGGATTACACGATTAACCGCTCAAAACTGATAACACGCCACTCATCTTAACCTTACAAACTATTTACTAACAATAAATTCACTATACATATGCTTCATTATTAATAAGATTACATTCACAAGTGATTCAATCAAACTGATGTTTGTTTTGTTTGAATGTCATGTCTTTGCTTAAAGTCGAAATGAAATGAAAGATGACCATTCGAATTGTTTTACAGTGTTGTAGTATTTATTATAAATGATTTATCCCTGCAAATCATTATATATATTTTCTATTCATTTGCACTTGTAATATTTAATCAAAAAAGGTTAGAATTCAAGTGAGTATTAGTAAAGACTTCACAGTTTGTAATGTCAAATCAATATCTTTGTGTCGTTACTTTTTTGTTGTAATAAGACATCACAGCGTTATACAGCGCTGGCTGGTGTTGACTGCTCGACCAAACTGAGTCTGACTTTAATCCATCATTCTTACAGCAAATGAATCACAATCAAATGATCCCAATCTTATGACTACATCACATTTTTGCATTTTGCACATTTGCTGTCCGTTTCATTTTTAGATTCCTGTGACTTTTATTTTGAAATGTGATTTTTCAATTCCATTTTACATTTATTTACATTTACATGTATGCATTTGGCAGAAGCTTTTATCCAAAGCGACTTACATTGCATTATCCTATACATTTATACATAGGCATGTGCAATCCCCTGGGATCCAACCCACAACCTTGCGTTGTTAACGCCACGCTCTTACCACTGAGCTACAGGAAAGCTGTATTTTATAAATTAACAATATAAATATAAATTTTAGGTTTTAGAGTTGACATGTTTTCTGAAGGGTGCTTTAGTGAAAAGCTCACGTCACATCACATCACATCACAGCTGTAATGTTTATTGTGTTTGTGACTGTATATCACTTCACACACAAACTCGTGAGAAACAGGGAGATTGATGTGTGTGTCTGGACGGAGAAATGAAGAAACCAAAATGAGAAATAAGCAAACTGGTATAAACCGCTGTTATAAAGATGATGTGAGATGCACAAAACTGAACTTAGATCAACTGTGACCTTTCAGATCTGAACAGAAAGTTATAATTTATACAAATATCACATTCTGCATACCTACAAGAAAATCAACACAGAGATTTCCGGCGGAAGCCTCTAGAGGAAACAGGATTGTGTGCTGTGTAAGATAACACAAGAGCACGTCTGCGGACTCACACTTTAATAACACACAACAACACAAGCCCAGATCAGACAGAAATGACATTCAACGGACAGATGAACACTACTTCACTCATTCAAGTCCTCATTGTGTGTGTGTGTAAAGTGAAAATTGTGAATGTAACAGTTGGTGTCATGGGCACTTGGTCGTGGCAACATCACACTGGCAAACCAATCACCTGCTGTGTCTACGTATGTTCCCATGGAAACACACGTCACACGTCATGTGTCACCAAAAGTGTTCAAGCCAAACTAGAACAATGTGTGTGTGTGTGTTTCTAAGTGCAAGCATATCTGAGACTGCTGCTGTGTTGTGTACAATAGATCTCATTGAATCTGCCTGTTCATCACACACACACACACACACACACTCTGCACAACAGCAGACTAACAACCACACCGATAATAACACCACAGCAACGCTCTGACATCATGGCGCAGACATTTGTAAACACATTCACAGATCTAGTGCATACTTCAAGCAACATAACTCACCCTAACAAGTGTTCATCAGGAGAACGGCTCTGCAGGACATCAGGTCATGTTCCAGAAGTCACACACACGAGCGACTGTCTCTGTACGGTTCTCAGAAGGCCCAACAGAAGTGTTTCAGCTGTACTGTGTGTGTCCTCGATGCTTCCATTATTATGAGACAAACATTTCCTCTGAAAACAACATGACAGCTGTGTGTTACTCTACACAAGTGTGTGTGATCCTCTCTTTCTCTGTCGAGTGTGTGCGTGTTGCGTGGCGAGTGTGTACATCGCACATATCGCAAACGTCCACATCGCAAAATTTTTCAATAACAAAATTATTTTGAAAATTCTAAAATGTACGTATAGACTAGTTTGGATGACGTAAAGAACGCTGACCCAGAGCAGACCAACTTCCTGTTTCAGTTTTTTAACACTACACAATGGCTGAACAAAATGCAACTAACAGAACATTTTTAACCCAATCAAATTGTTAAACGTTATCCTGAAGTTTCAACTATATAATAAATGAATAAAACTGAAAGCGGACGTGCTTCTGGACCAGTGTTTATATCTTGTGAAGTGGTCTATCGTATCGTTTTAGGTTGATGCAGATAGCAAAGAAACGTGTGTTGAAGATGATCAAAAATCAGAAATAATGTAAAATAGGTAATTTTCAGTTTTTAAATATAGATTTTACAAACTTGAAGCATTATTCTATCGCACATCGCATTATTTTTCTTCAATATTGTGCAGCCCCATTGGTTATATCATTTATCAATAACAATTTAAATACATTTTTGAAAAAGAAATATCGTATCGCATATCAAATATTGCATTATTTAGCATGCTATCGCATTTCGCATTGTTCTTTAATATCGCACAGTCCTAGTTTCTATACACAATAATTATAAAAGAATGTAAAAAAGTCATTTGAGTTGAGTTGGTGTCACACTGCAGAACTGAATAAATCCAATTCAACATGAATGTTTTTATGCTTAGAGAACGGAAGCTTCCAGACATCTGACTAAACATTTGAATCATGTCCAGATCTGTGCAGCTTAATGATGCAAAATATCAGAGAGATAAATAATATTATATCATAAAGTTATATTAAAGTGTGTGCTCGTGACACGGAAGTCTCTGCTGTGTGAAATGACTCTTTTAAGATTGAGATGATGAGAATCCTCACGCTGGAACATGTTGGGGTTTTCCAGAAAACATGTGGAGTGTTTGGAAAGGAAGAGCTTTTGGCAGCGACACGAGTGTGTGTTTGTGTTTGTGTGTCTCCGGTATTAAAAACTCTTGAGATGTTTGTGTGTTATTATCCCCCCTCAGATGAGACATGAATGGAACATTCCAGCCAGCATCTCGCTGCACACACACTCAGAGGTCAAAAACAGGTCAGCACCATTTTGGCAACAGTGGGTGTGTTAAGGACACAGCTGTGTAAGGTGACACGACACACACATGACAGAGAAACACACAAATCAAACCGCTTACAGAGCATCACATGATCTCACATATTTATCATTTCATTATTTACCACGAGCGTCCTGTAACTGTAATGTTACTCTGGGATTTTTATTTCACCAAAAACAGTTGAGAATCTTCTACACAGAGCCTTAAGAAATAAACTGCCCGTGTCTCTTTAAAGAGACAATTCTGCCAAAAAATCTCAATTCTGTCATTATTTATTCTCCTCATGTGGTTGTAAATCTGTATTTGATTCTTTTGTGGAACATTTTGAGAAATGTCTTTTTTTGTGATCATACAATGGAGTTCAGTGTTGTTTGATTATTAACATTCTTCCAAATATCTTCTTTTGTGTTCTGATGTAGAAACTCACATACAGGTTTGACAGGACATGAGGGTGAAGAAATGATCATAGAAGTAAGAATTAAGAACACGTGACATGAGGAACATGTTCAGGAGAAATTCAGAGAAACATCGATTTCTCATTTGAATGTTTGATTTCTCATGATTTGACCC
The DNA here is from genome assembly GCA_006030095.1 of Triplophysa siluroides. Taxonomy (NCBI): domain Eukaryota; kingdom Metazoa; phylum Chordata; class Actinopteri; order Cypriniformes; family Nemacheilidae; genus Triplophysa; species Triplophysa siluroides. The sequence continues at coordinate 807,855 of VCII01000263.1, read as the reverse complement.
TTTAAAACAAACAGAAGCTATCTGACCTGTCGCTCTGAAACACAAATACAGCCAGTGAGCAGATGTCTCTGTGTGTGTGTGTGTGTGGTGTGTGTGTGTGTGTAAGTTACCCGTGTGTGTTTGTCTGTGTACATGTTTTTATATCCCGGTGGGGACCTAAACCTGAATACACACCAACACATGGGGACTCGTGTCACTGTGGGGACCAAAACTGAGATCCTCATGGGCAAAGAAGCTTATAACTTGTGCAGAACAATATTGGTTAAAAAATGCAAAAAGTTTTCTATGATCTTTAGTTTTAGGGGTTGGGTCAGGGGTGGGGATCAAATATACAGTTTGTGCGGTATAAAAAAACGTTACGCCTATGGGCTGTCCCCTAGGAGATAGTGAACCAGACATGTGTGTGTGTAGAGCCAACAGTAAACAAAACACACTAAACTACAGTTACAAAAACCTCACAGTCAACACTTCAGCTTCAGAACAAATTACAGCCCTGTGTGTGTGTGTGTGTGTGTGTGTGTGTGTGTGTGTGTGTGTGTGTGTGTGTGTGTGTGTGTGTGTGTGTGTGTGTGTGTGTGAGTGTGTGTGTTTGGTGACATCATCCCTCTAAAATCACAGCTTTTGTTGAAAGAAACATGCAGATATAAGTACAGTGATCAAACAGGTGAAATCATTGGATCTGATCAAGACTCATATAATATTTGCACGGACACCGACACATGTTTGTGACTGACTGACTGTTAAAATCCTGGAAGTGTTTGTTGTCTGTCATCTTAAACCCGTATGAGGTCAGCGACTGTCTTTAGAAACACGACATGCAACATCTGCTCGGTGTGTCACGCGTGTGTTTCACGTGTCTCTCTGTTTGGACATGTGTGTTGTAGGTGAGTGACCTCTGAGCTGAAACTCAAAGTCCATCACGATCTGGAACACGAGCAAACAGAAACGGAATAAAGACGAGACATTCACACCGCCAGCAGATTCACTCACGTCCACCTGAAGTCACTCTCCACATCCTCTCCGATCCGTCCGGACCAAACTAAGACATTCACCATTCAGTGGGATTCATTTCATTTTCACAACACATACGAACATGCTCATCACAGTAATGCAAAACATTACTCATTACCGTCATGTGAAGAGGTCAAGTTCAGTGTCGTCTTGACGTGCTGCTTTCATCTACATTACTGACAGTAACACGCGTGTGACACTACAATGATCATTAAAGATGTTTTGGTTTTCTGTATGCAAACACCTAACTTTGACTTTCTGATGAGGTCATGTTGTGTTTTCACAGAGATCTGATGTCAAACTGCATGTACGAGGCCTGTTCCACCAACACAACACCACATTACCATAAATAAATCACACATTACCATGACTGACGTCAAAAGCAAATGCTGAAGTCTGACGTGTGTTTGACAGCACGACCACTCCAGACATCACCACCATCACTGATAAAAACAACAGCACACACGTGAACGTCATCGCGTCTGATTGTTATCAGACAGATGCGCTTGTGTGAGATTTATCCCCATCCACCCGTCCTGTCTCCCTCTCTCCCTGTGTGTCTCTCTCTCTCTCTCTGTCTGTGGAGGTGAAATCGTCTCACCCATCGCCTGATGATATTCTAGATGTTCATTGCGGATGGAGGAGGCGCTGCTTCGGTCACGGTGGAGGTGAATGTGGACGGACGGAGGCTTTTGTTCGCATCAAACCGGATCTGCGGACTCACGGTTCGCTCGGTGAGGGCGGACGATGCTTCACTGACGGTCCGGCGGTGAGACGCGATCCGCTCGGCTGCTGGCCGTGTTTAAATCCATCCTGATGCGGAGGAAAATCACTCTCGTCGCCCTCCTCCTCGAGCCGTTTCTCGTCCGATAACGGGATCCGAAGCTCGTGCCTGCCGATTCTTTATCTCTGTCTGTTTTCTGCGCTCAAATGACGCTTTTCCGCCCCAGCAGCGATCGTGTGTACCGGGGGCGCGAGACCCGCAGCTCCGCCCTCCGCCCGGACCATCTACACAAACACATCGCGAGTGCGACGACCAGCGGCGCGCGCGCACACTTCAGCTCACCGCACGCAAACCAAACACAGCAGCACACTTATGATCATTCTGTGACTTTATGATTATTCTGTGACTTTATGATTATTCTGTGACTTTATGATCATTCTGTGACTTTATGATCATTCTGTGACTTTATGACTTTATTACATTTGTCACTACTGCAGTCATTTTCCACGTATCCTATCACATCATGACTGTAAATGACCTCAGACATCGATCCAGATCGAAGCATTTCGCGTTTCAGTTTTTTATTTAATCTTATATGATTAAGTTGTTAAGATTTTTGACTGACATTTCGATGCGGTTCTCAATCTCCTGTTTGATGTATTGTAAAGTTTGTCTAGTATAAGAAACTGACAACTAGCGTGTTTAAAACTATACAGAATTTTTAAAGTAAAAAGGTCACATTTAGTTATCTTTAGGCTAACATTAGATTATTATACTGATATTGATATATGATCACAAAAAATATATTACATTGACACCTATAAATTATTAAAGAAAACAATAAAATATATAAATCCCTAATATACGTAGGTGAGGTAAAACGAAATGAGCGTCAAGCACACATTTATACCTGTTGTATTTCAACCCCAGTCGGATATTTCCAGCTGTCAAAAGACGGATTTATAACATTCATATGGTCCTTCTTACAACACGTCATATTTATTTCAGTGCTGTATCGTGGATGTCAGTCACTAGCTCCGAGTAACGTTAGTTTTAAAAATAAAACCTATAAATAAGCTGCAGGGAAAGCTCCGTCCAAGTTATCTTTAGGTTATGGAGCTTTTAGCACACAGCAATGTGTGGTTCTGCTAATGCTAACAGCTAAATCAAGACCCCATCAGTCATCTAAGACAGATGTGAGGTGAGAGATCTCAATGATGATGAAGAAGATCCGCCTCAACCCTTTATTATAGAAGCCACTAGAAAGCCAAAGTACACAGACACCACAAACAAAAACTGAATCACTCACAGAACCTGCAGTCAAACTTCCTAAAAACAGAAATAAACAGACAGAAGTGCAGAGAAATAATAAATGAATGTACAGGAACACAACCAGCATCAAATGTCTTGAAGATTCATGCGGCTGGAAGTGTCTGGCTTGAGATTTTCTTCTCTTTCATACTCAGTCTAATCTTTTATTCTTTTATTTTAATTCGTGTGCTGGACTCAAGCTGTAACGGTGAAAAACATATTGTGTGTGTACGTGTGCAGGATCCCATCAGGACCACAGAAGGGCTCGAGAGCTCATCCTTCAATCCCAACGAGCCTGCTCCGATTCCTCATCCGCTCGACCTCACTGAGGTCCTAGATCTGCGGTCAGTCCCTGCCCGTCGCTGTGGTCCGTCCCCCACAGCCGGTAAAACTGTGTGAAGTCAACGTAGGGCGGGACCCGTCCGGTTTCGTCGGGCTGAGCCGCTTGACTTCCTCTCTGACGGAACAAACTGCCGTCGCCAGAACTGGAGCTGGAACTCTGCGTGTGCGTGTTGGTGGACTGCAGCGTCGCTGTGGGGCTTTGACTGGGGGAGGAAGAGGGGCGGGGTCAGACAGAGAGGTAGTAAGAGGGGTGGGGTCAGTGGCAGGGACAGGAAGCTCATTTATGGGCTTTAGGGTGTCTACGGTCAGGGGAATCAGAGGTGTCATTAGTCTAAAGTTGGTTACGGGGCGGTGGAGAGAGAGATTGACAGGTTCTTTCATGAGCACATACAAACGTCATGAGGTGGATGTGAATGGGGCGTGTTTTAACTGGCAGTGGGCGTGTCTTCCTTGAGTGTGGACGCCGTGTTGGAGCCGTTTGTCAGCGTGCCCTGTGATGGCATGACCAGAGACAGCGTCACACTGGTTTTACTGGTGCTCTGATGATTGGAGTATGGCACAGATACGGGATAGATCCGTCCTCCTGCGCGCGCGCGCACGCACATACACACACACACACACACACACACACACACAGAATACAGAAAGAACACATATCAACTTGTCACAATCTTCTGGTCTGGTTCGTAATTCTGTTATCGTTTATTCATCCTCATGTCATGTCAAACCTGTGTTTGTTTCTTTCTTCTACAGAACACAGAAGAAGATATTTTGAAGAATGTCAAACACAAAACATTTCTCGAAATATCTCCTATGTTCTACTGAAGAAAGACTCGCATACAGATTTACAAACACTTGAGAGAGAAGGCTGAGCAGTCATCACGCTGTGTTCAACTGTGATAAAACATGGCGGTGAAATTGAATTATGGGTCTTGAAGTTTATTTGCACGAGGCTGATGTGAGATCAGAGGAGTCGGACCTTGTGTGGGTGTGAGAGATCCCTCTGCTAGCGGGTAGTTGATGATTCTGATGAGCAGCGTCATGTCCTCGTGTCGTGCGCAGTGTGACGCTCTCTGTCTGCCGCTCACGTATGCGTCATGATGCAGCCGTTTGACTCGCTCCACCACCGACTGCGCAGCCGCCTCCAGACTGCTCTGCAGAGCCAACTCTGCTGCTACCATGGCAACAATCTCCTGAGCGGGGAAGCATGGGAAACACAGTCCATCGGTGGCTCTTGGCCCGCTCTTATTGGTTTTTAAGGATTTGATTTATTTGAAAACTCATGAATGTGCTGAACGCAGGTGTGTTCATCCGCTCACCTGGTTGACCTGCTCCGGTCCATGAGCCGATTCCAGGGCCTTGATCAGCCCCTCTGACATCAGCAGCAGGAAACCCGTCACGCCCTCCAGCGATTGGCTGCCGTGAATCTCAGGCTCGGCGATGATTGGTTTATTCTTCGCTGCGCTGAATATGAACGTGTGGTTAGAGGAGAGTAACTCAGACACGTTGAATGAACTTCAGTCAGTATGAACACACCTGAGCACATCGATGTCTGTGTAGTTGAATTTGACTTTGTAGTCTCCGATCCGTCGAGTACTGCTCTGACCCGAGATCAGTCCAACCTGCCTCAACCCGACCGGATCAAGACCTGAGACAGATGTGACACTTCACGACAACTGCTCTAGTGTGTGTGTGTGTGTGTGTGTGTGTGTGTGTGTGTGTGTGTGTGTGTGTGTGTGTGTGTGTGTGTGTGTGTGTGTGCGCGCGCTCTGACCCAGTTGGGTGAGCCTGGACAGCTCATCATCATTGTCGGTTGTGTGTGCTCGGCCAATCTGGATCACCTGGTTCTGACCATCAGCTGTCGTCTTACAGAGAAGAGCCCGATTGGTACCTGAAACACACACACACACACACCATTACAGCTCCAGAAATCAAGAAAAGACTCATTCATATACGAGTGATTCTCATGCTCCAGGCAGAAGACCTGCCGGGGTTGTGTGTGTGTGTGTGTGTGTGTGTGTGTGTGTGTACACACCTACGTTGGCGATGTAGAGTTTATTATTGATTATGAGAGCAACTATAGCTGTGGCTCCACCCGAGACCTCCTGCTCTAAAGACTTGAGTCGTTCTGACATCTTCTGTGTCTGAGCCGAGACAAAGGCACCCTGACAGACAGACATGTTCATGATGAGGAGAGCAAAACGTCAGAACGTGCTGATGTGAGTCTCGTGTGTGTCGTCACCTCAGGAAGTTGAGTCTGAAGATTTGCCTTTCTGCAAGAGCATCATCAATGGTCTCAAAGTAACTCTTCTCTACAACATCAAACGCCTTGACAGAGACAAGAGAAGAGATGAAAGCAGATGTGACAAGGCAAGGAAATAAACTCATCTTGAAAATTAAGGGAGAATCTTTCAAAGTCTCCAAATGGGTTTTATGTTTGGGTGAATAGTTGCTGGTCACTTTAAAAAGTCTGTTGTGGCAGCAGGGTCATGAAATAATGAATCTTAAAGAGTTATAACATGAGATGATGAAAATGACATTTCATGCGGTGTGTAACGTTGCCGTGTTTGAAAGTAAGCAGTCTGCCAAGTTGTAAATCCGAAGGTGAATGAATAACAAAGTAATTGGCTTGAAAAAAAGGGAGTCGCCTCAGATTCACACAAACGAGTCGTCTCTAGTCCGATTCGCCAACCACCGCCGATTTACGTCACTGCATATAGTCCAAGGCTACGTTTTGCAAGGACTGCCCACCAAAACTTCACTCTTCTCCCCCAAACACTGTAGCTCGTGAGACCAATGACTAGCCACCAATCTAGACCCAATAGACTAGACTAGACTAGCGGAAAGGAGGGGATTAGACAGATGAATCACCGAACGAATCATTTGAGAGTCAGTCAAGAAGTAAGGTAAGAATACCCGCCTATTATTACGAAATAATCGTGTTTTTACACCTTCTATGGACATAAACTTCAGAAACCAAAGTAGGACCTTAAAAATCTCCGGCGGCTGCCCCCACCGAATGCGCATGCGTGAAAGTGCTCTCGTGAACACGCACCATAGACTGACAAGACAGAGGAGAATATATGCATTAAAGTCATTAAGTATTCTCATGGCATCAAATAATTCAATTGAGCCACTATGAGCGGTGGAGCAATTTCACGATGTCTGTAGTACTTTTCTGGACCTTGACAACCACTATAACCATGATGTCTATGAGGAGGTCTCTCAGATGTCACTTAAAATATGTTTATTTGTGTTCCGAAGACGCCGGGAGTCTCAAAACATGTTGAACGTCACGTGGATGAGTAAAAAATAACACAGTTTTGATTTTGAGGTGAACTTTTCCTTTCATAGTGTGCGAGCTGTGAGACCGCAGTACCTGCGTCAGGACTTTCTTCACGTCTGCATCTGTGTGACTACCGTTCAGCTGCCCCAGTAAGAGTTCAGCTGTCAAACACTGACACACAAAATCTGCCACCCTGCTGCCGTCGAACCCGTCAAACACCCCGTACAGATAACAGCACTCGGCACTGCAGAGAAAAACACACAGAATAAATAACGTTTAAATAAAACAAACACATCAAGAAGAATCTTATTCACTAAGAAAAAAACTAAATCATTTTCATAGATCGAGTCGAGTCGAGTATTATTTGACACAGTGTCCTGCTGAGAAGAAATTATTCGTGAGCAGAAAAGTCTCTCGATTCCAGCATCATTTGTGTTTGGAATGACTCTACCTGAAGCGGAAGTGTCCGTCCTCATTCGGGTGACTCTGGGTCCCTTTTCCATCAGGTCCGTACACACAGTTAAGAGCCGAGCCGACACCACACAGCTGACACAGAGGCAGATCGTCGGTCCAGCTCTGATGCTGAAAACAGTCATCAATGCAAACCTTCAGACTCAACTGTGCGTCTTCTTTTATCAACTCATTCAGACTCAAACGGATGAAATGTCTTCCTTCCGAGAGCAAAAACTTGAACAAAAGAGCTTCCAAATCATCCACAACATCCTCGTGTGGATCTGCTTGATCATTAGTTTGTTCTTACTGATGGAAAGTGAACAATCTTATTACCATGAAACTTACAGACACAATGTTCACTGACACACATTTGAGAACAAATAAAAGCACGGCTACTTTAGTTAAACCGTGCTAACTATAAAGCATCATTGGTTTCGCACCAGGAGCCAAATCATGGGAAAACTGTGGCTATAGAAATGTACATCCGATCCACTAAAACATGATTACAACACCTTTAGTATTAGTGTTTGGGGTCATCAGTGTGTCAAACGCTGCTCCTGGAGGACCACCATCATCATCATCTCATGAAACACTTGAAGCAGCTCAAGAGGAAGATGATGATGATGATGATGATGATGATGACCCTCGGGATCAGATCCGATCTGTACACTGCAGTGCAGAAGCGGAATAAATATAATATCAGCAGATGTCATGTTTACGTTAAGACAGACATTCGTTCATGTTCTGGATCTGTATAAAACACCAATCTCGAAGTGCGCGCGTGTGGTGTCTGCAGATAAAGTTACGCTACATGTTCACTCATTGGCCTTCATCATTAAAAGATAAAAACACTTCCTTACGCTCTGCATCAGACTCCTGCGCTGCGCCGCCATGTTGGGCGGAAGTACGTGACGTCAGATCTGCAGCTCATCTGCGCGCATGCGCGTTTGCACTCAGGCGACACATGCGTGTGAGATCTGCGCTCCTCGCGGATGCGCTTTACTTGACAGGTTAATTAGTGTGAATTTGACAGTAAATGTAGCTGTGCAGTGTGTGCGCGTGTCTGTGTGTGTGTGCGCGTGCGCGTGCCACATCTTTGAGTCCCATCACAAGTCCCAAACGCTGCTACATTCATTACGAACGTGTTTCCCGCGGATCATAACGATTGACGTCTGTCCAAGAAACGTCATTATTTACAACGTTATAATCGGCAGTCCACAGCCACAGGCGGTCGGTTTGCGCATGCGATAAGTGGCATGGCAAAACGCGTCTTGTGCCCTTAAAAGTAACTGAAGGAAGTGTGCAACACAGGAACTGTTGTCTCAGATAAGAAGAACACACTAAGCCCTTCTTAGTGTGTGGGGCACATGAATGCGATTGGATTCACCCGAAGATGCGATGATAGCTTTCGGTTTTTTGCACAGATCAATCGATTCGCTTTATAAGACGCTAGTTTAACGTCAAGGGGCAGGGGTTACTGAGCGCTTTTGACAAACATCGATTTGACTTTAATTCAACCAAATATCTTCATAGAGAGACTATCTTCTAGAAAAAACAATGCCACCCACATCTTGGGTGTAATGGTGGTGAATAAATGAACAGCAATTTTATTTTTGAGTAAACTAATGCTACAAGGGATATAAAATTAAATTCAAAATACAATATCCCATTGAATTAAATATCATAGAAAGACACAAATAAAGGATGCAATATTTGTGAGAATGTTTTAATATATGACCATAAGTAACAAAATGCAATAAATAACAGAAGAAATGAGGATATGGTAAAAAACTGGCCCGCATCCTATTTATACTTTTGGAATCTGGCACTCAAAGAAAAGTAGTTGAAGACCCCTGGTGTGCAGCATTACAGGATTGTTCTGCGTTATGATTAAAAATCATCACATGATAAAACGAGGCTCGTCGTTTTTCTTTAGTAAGACATAAATAACACAGTTTCAACAACTACAGAGTGAATATAGTTGTAAGACCACATGCCTTGTCTTATTGTTTTATTTTCAATAATATTATAATTTCTCAAAATTTCACTGACAACAAAGAAACCATTTTGAAGACATATAATGCCAAACATAAAACCTTTATTTTTATTTCTGAACATTTATATAGATTATAGAGGTTTTATACAAAGAAGGAGTTTTACATTCAGCAGGTACTGGCAGATAATGATGTGTCTTTAGTGTCTGAACTTCAGAAGAGTAAAATTACTCTGAACATCCGCCGATGTCATGTTAAAAATGCACAAAGATCCATTAAAAACACACGCTACAGAGAGAGAGAGAGAGAGAGTGGTGGTGTTTATTTGTGGATGTCATTTAGATCTTTAAGACATGTTTGGTTCAGATGGATAAATGTGATGTTCATCATGCTCTGGAGCTGAAGATCACATGAGAAACATCTCTCCACACAAACAGCTACACTTCACTGTCACTTTTCTGGAAGGGGAATTACTCTACAGTTTTTGCGCACATATTCTATTACAGTAACATGTAGTTTCATTTCTTATTTTATACAAATTATGGTACAATCATGAAACAAAGAGAACCATGTGTGTGTAAAGATTTATTTGTACCAGATCTGATACCCTGAAATGATGTCTGTTGATGCAAACTAATGCAGTCATGATGGCTCAGTCATCCTACATAATATTTGTGTCTTTAACACGATGTGGATGAAGATCATTATGGGTTTAACACTGTTTACAGTGAAGTAAATAATGGATTAGTGTGTTTGATTCTTCACAAACTCTGTCTCTCAGCTTACACCACACATCTTTATCTCATTTCTCATTTTTACACAATAAAGTGAAGACAGTGCTGTGCTATATTGTAGATCAGAGTTTGTCTTTCAATCACATTTGTAATGCAGTCAATTAACATGTGTTGTTTGTGTAACTGATGCTCTCTTCTCCCCTGTGACCCCTCCCACCGGTTCAGTACTCCTGCCGCTGGTACCCTGCTGACCCATCATAGACCCCCTCAGTGCTCTGCTGGTAAGATCCGGTTCCTCCCGGACTCTCCAGATCATCTCCAGCGCTGTAAGAACTGTATGGAACAGCGGCGGCGGCGTCTTCACTCGGGTCGGTGTAGTCCTGGGAGAAAAGGGCTGAGTCGGCTCCCAATTTATACCTCTGAAACGCTAGGAAGGCCTGCCCGGCCTGCTCAGCCAATCAGAGAGCAGAATGTAAGGGAGGAGGGGTGCGGATGATGGGATGGAGATTAAGGTGGTATGCGTTTAAAAAAGGAAAAGATGGATGTATGGAAACAAACCATTCAAATAAACCCAGACATACATAATAGAAACGGGATTTTAACCAAAAGAAGAAGAAATGAAACAATGAGAGATTGTAAACAGATGTGAGGAGAAAGATCATGATGGTTTGGAGGTGAGAGAGAGAGAAAAGAGTTTAATAGTTAGCATACAGAAAATGAAAGTTAAGAATGTTAATCATGAATCTAACCAGATCTCATTTACATGTTACAGCAAACATCACAGAGAGGCAATCCCAGAATGCACTGCTATAAAATCACGTACTTTAATATCACCTGCTGGTAAAATCCCTGAATGTTCAGACAGAGAACTGATGTGATTCTTCAAAACATAATGATTTAATAGTAAATAACACGAGCCTCCATTGTCTTCTTGTCAATAAGCTCAGAGTTTGGAACTCTCACGAGACCGTCATACAGGAAGCTGTCGTTTCTTCATGAACGGCTGTATTTGTGTGTTTACTAGTGACACACTCACACAGAGGCATGTTTGCATGTGTGTGTGTGAGCTCAGGGGGCTGATGGGTAAAAAGTTGCTCATACTCCTCTTCAAAACAGACACGCTTCAATCTCCCTAAAGAGAGCAGCGTGAGGCCACCCTGAAACACACACACACAAACGCTTGATACCACAATCAAATCACCTCCAGGATGAGAAAATCTTGCCTTAGGTCAGATTCAGAAAAACCAAAGAAATAACATCCGGTACAGACCCAGGTGAAGATGGAGAAGAAGGAGAAGGCGATGGCCGCTCGCGCCGCGTCTCCACCTTCCTGCAGTGGGTTGTTGTCTGGTTTAGACACCTGCCACTGATTGGCCAGAAAACAAAAGCCAACGAACCACATGAAGGACCAGAACGCTGAAACAGAGAGACACGTCAGGTCATCTGAGGAAGATTTCAGAGACACTCACTGTACGGTATGTGGGTGAAGTCTTGTCTACCTGACGCTCCCACGTCTGCCAGCACGGCTTTCTTTCGATCTTTAACACTGCTGATCTGAGGGAAATACAGGTCTAAGGCCAGGAAGAGCATGCAGCTGAGAAACGCCAGCGAGCCCATGCCCACCGCATAGTTACAGGCGTTCTGATTCCGATTGAAGATGCAGAACTCCTTGACTTCATCAGGTCTGTTGATGTAGCCCTCATTAGACACGCAGCCGAAGATCACCAGTGAAAAAAGCTGAACGAAGACACAAAGATCAAACGCTTCAACGTACAAACGTTTAGTGACGGGATTCTTTTTGACAGTTACGCTTTATTTTACAAGTGTTTCGTTTCACAGTCGACTCAGATCGCACATTTTTCATTCTTAAGATGTGAGTTTTTCAAAAATCTTTTGTAAAGACTTCACTCAAGCTGCAGGATGCAGAAAAAGAAACTCATGTAAAAAAGGCAAAGTTGTGCTGAAATAGAGACAGAAACAAACAGGTGTTAAAAACAAGCAGAAAACACTTCCCCTTTTTCAAACATGTGAAGCGTTCATACTTTCATCTTCTGATGCACAAAGTGAAGGCGAGTGAAAGTGATGAATGAGGCTGATCTGCTGAATCTTAACTGTGTGTGTGTGTGTGATCAGAGAGGACAGGTGTCAGGATTTAAACAGATATCAAAATGTGTGAGTGTGTAAAGGAGGAGGCAGGTAGACAATCAGAGGAATATTATTCTTTACACTCTGTCTGTACTATTTGTAATCACCGGTCATTGCACACAAGAAGCAGATCTGTGCCTGTACGCTGTGTGTTGTTCTTTTAAGCGTTTTGTCCAGCTGTTTCTGAACACAAGAACACTGTGTGTGTGTGTGTGTGTGTGTGTGTGTGTGATGAAGACCATGAGGAGCAGAGATGAATGAACTGATATTTATAGACACGGTCATTTCTGCTCCTGGCTGGAATGGAAAAGAACAAGTTAATGACATCACCACACACACACAAATCACTCATGAACAAAACTACACAAACAGTCTGTCAGAGAGTATTTCTGATCAGGTTGTAATGAACATATTCAGTCAAAGTCTCAAAGCCAGATATGAGCAGGACTATGTGCACTACAGTGTCACACTACATTTATTTCATGAAGACACAGCCGCTGTATCAGAAAACCGTCCTGCTGATGCGTATGTAATTACCATAGCAACCAACATAGATAAAGGGAATATCAACTGCATCGTCTGAACAACGAATCCCATTTCATCTTTTTTAAAGAAAAACTTCAGTACTAAAGACCAGTGTGTGCCGTTGAACAGCCAGTGGTCTGCTCTGCAGATGGGATTCAGGTTCCTCTTTCGGTGTGAGTGGGATTTTTCACCTGTTGTCTGATCACTCAATATCTAACGTCTACATAACAAGCCACATGATTCAAGGATCATTCATAAAACCTTCCATCCAATGTTTGACCTGAAAGCTCCTTTAGGCAACACTGTAGAGATTCAGACAGCAGGAGAAAATCAATCAACATCTATGAAGAACATGACTGAGCAACTACTGTATATTCACTCTCGTTTGAGTGTCCACGGCTCTGCTTGATATTTGTATAGAGCCCAAACCTAAACATCAATACATTAGATTGAGCACGTGAAACTTACATGTGTTTGACTTCTATGTAAAATGATGTGCATTTGGTAAGTGGGCTCCAAATATAGGCCTACATACACAACAGGCATGGGCCTGAGATTTTGATGGTATGTTGTAAGCCTTAAAATGATAATACTCTTGCAAAAAATATATTTTTGTCATCGCCCATATATTAGGCCTAAACATCAAACATCGCATTACATGACTTAGTTAAGTATTTTTGTGTAAACACAGCTCATACCTTAGAAACGGTATCAGTGGTTTTGAAACCTTGACTCTTTCAAACCCCGGTATACCTTGGAACCGGTATCCGGCCCCTGCCTAATATCATTACCATACTGTATTTGTGGAAATGAGGACAAAAGATTTTAATCAGTTTATAGTCTAATTTAAGTTAAGTGTTCCACAGAACAACCAATGAGTGCAAAAAAGTGAGAGGAATTAACCTTAACCTTCTGCATTTATTATCATTCCCTGCATGTTTCACTTTACATGCATTCTCACTTTTAAATGTGTCTTAATTATTGTTTGTCATTGTCTGATCGTCACCATGTAACAGAGTCAACAATCAACACACGCACGCACGCACGCACACATACAGAGAGAGAAATGACAAATGTAAACAGTCTGAGGTGTCACAGCATCACATGCCGAACCGTAACCGTGATACGTAACCGCGATACGTACCCACGACACGATCCTGAGGCCGGTGTGCGGCTGCTGGATGAACGTGAGCAGGTCGAACGCTCCGCCGGCTCTGCCCGCGCCGTACGCGCCGATTCCCTGCTGCATCTCGTCCATCAGCGCGCGCTCCCGTGTCTGTCAGCCTCCCTCTGACCGCTGCCGGTTCTCTTGATCTTAGCGCTTTATTTCTCTCTAAATGACGCGATCTGTCTCTTTGTGCGTGAATCTCTCCCGCTGACTGTTGCAACCGAGCGCGTTCTGGAGAGGAGGAGAGCGCGTGCAGGCACCTGCTTCTTTCTGAGCGCGTGTCCGTGGCGACCGGAGCCTCGATACTGCGATGCAGAGGGAAAAAAGTGCCAACATACGAATACACAAAATACACTCAAATGACGACATTTAAACACAAAACAGTCTCTAAACTAACGTTACTCATGTCAGTTAAAGGTGCAAATTGTCGTTAAGAAGTTTTGAAAAATCTCCTCACGGTGAGGCAACAGGTTTTCCTCACTTATTACAATACTCACTAAAGACATATAAATAGTTTTGTATCGTCTAATCCTCATAGTAAAGTGAGTCTCTTTAATGTCTATTACAGTGATTTAACTGGTCTCTGATTAGTAACTAACTTACCCATTGCTAATTAACATTCCCACAGTAACGGGTAATCGCCCACTAAGTTGAGTGAGAAGCGCGACTTCTAGCGGTGAGTTTAAATACACTGACTTGAACGTAAGAGTGACGCCCTTTTACGTTCGTCCTCATCAGCCAATCGCATTGGCTGATATAGGCGGTTAGACCAATAGAAACGCTTGACTTCAGTTACTAAGCAACGCTTTGGGCTTTGGTTGCCGAGGCGTAAAGGAGAAGAATCACTCGTAAAGAATCATTTTAAAGCGCAGATTTGAATGCTTTAATCGCTATTCTGTGGTGTGTAATGGTGAAGTTAAGAGCGAGATGTGTTGTCGTGGGTAAGACAACCTTTACACCGAGTTCTGCTTATTTCGCATTTCTTGCTGTATTTGCGTGAAGAACCGCAGATAAATATGTGCTCGTGTGTTTATATGTATGTGCGCGTGCTTGTGCTCAGGTGACGCTGCTGTAGGGAAGAGTTCACTCTGTCACATGTTCAGAAGCGATGGAGCTGTGTTTCACAAGAATTATAACATGGTAAGAGCATCCGAACACAACAACATCAGCACACACAAACATACGGTATCCCATCATCCCCTGTTCTCTCGAGTGAGGTCACCTGTCACATTAGTTTGCCATGAATGATGGGTGGAGTGGTGATGCTGTGTGTTATTCTGTTTGTCTGCGGCCTCTTGAGATTATCTTCAGAGCTCATGTAGCAAACAGACGTGTGTTGTGTTAGTAAAACATGTGATTAAAACATGTAGTGTGTCATGTATGTTTAATGTGACTCTGTGGTGTTGTGGGTTTTAGACTGCTGGTGTGGAGCTGCTGGAGAAATCAGTGTCTCTTCCAGAGACCAGTGATAGCGTGGTACGCACACACACACACACACACAACACGCACACACAACACACCAGTTGTCTGTCTGACAGTGCTGTACAGTTCTGTTGTTTTTTCTCTGTCAGGAGTTTTTTATCTATGATTCTCCCGGACGAGAGCTGTTTGCAGACGCCTGTGAGAATGTGGTGAGTGAAGTTCCAACAGTTTAACACGTGTGACTGTAGAGTGAAATGTCCCTGTGACAACCTGACGTGTGTTTTGTGATGTCTGTGTGTGTTAGTGGGGTCAACCGTCTGTGATGTGTGTGGTTTTTGACATTACCAGCGAGGCCTCATTCACCAGCTGCAGTCGCTGGGTTGAGAGAGTCCGATCTCACTGTAACGGGCTGCAGGTACCAGGTGAGTGACACACACACGCACACACGCACGCAGGCACGCACACACACACACAGGTTAAACCTGTTGAAAACTCTCTTATGGAGTTGAATTATAAACTGTTGACAGATGAAATGTCTGTTTTTTATTTATTTCAACTCAATATAAGACCTTTTACAGTAGTGTAGTTTAATGTGGGAGTGTGTATTTGTGTGATGTCGGCAGGTGTGCTGGTGGGTAATAAATGTGACCTGTCATTCAGGAGAGAGGTGGACAGCGCTGAAGCTCAGACGTGGGCTCAAACTCACGGGTTTCAGTATCATGAGACATCGGCTGTGAGTGAATTCATCTTCATCTGTCAATCATCTCTGAACTGATTTCATCTGAACCTCTCTTTTGTATGCCTGACAGAAAGAAATCGGACAGTTTGAAGCTCCGTTCCTGAGTTTGGCGCAGATGTTTCACAGCCTCTATCAGGATCAGATACAGACCATCAAGAATGTCCTCTAAACTGATCTCATTCAGGAATGTTTTGTGCATATCAGTGACAAGCCGTGTTTTTATAACAGTGAAAGAGTGATCAGATGATTACGTTCAGTTGTGATTTCATGCTAATATGTTGAATAAAGAACATGTTTGTGATAACACAGATGTTCTGCTTCCCTCTTGGACATGTTTTGAATCTTGTTGGGTCGAGGCATGGGCCGGTATGAGATTTGGATGCTATTAAAACCTTAAGCCACAATAACACGGTATGGCAGTATTATGATCGCTGCTTTGAAAGGTGTTCTTTTAAATGACTTTGTAAGAAACATTGAACACATTTTTAAGCAACACAAAAATATTGTAACAGCAGGAAACATGTACAGTATGTCAGGTCAAATGAGTGGTTTCCAAACTTTCTGAAAGCATGGCACCCTTTTCTAGTCTTGTTTTACATGCATTTCTAGTAATTAAACTTACATGCACACATAAATATAGAAATACATGAAATGCCGATGAGCAAACAACAATCAAACATCTGGTGTATTCCTGCACTTTCCTTCTTTGATGAGACATAAAAACAGCTCATAAAACTTTGCGAATGGTAGAACAGAAAGTGTGGGTGTTTTTAAAACCTTGACTTTCCCCAAACCGTGGTAAACCTGGAAGCCGGTATTCGGCCCATGCCTACACTTGGCTCTCAGGCTTCAGATGTACAGACCAGCACACAAAGGGGGCAGTCGTGGCCTAATGGTTGGAGAGTCGATCTTGTGATCAGAAGGTCGCGGGTTGGATTCTCGGGGCCGGCGGGTAACGACTGAGATGTCCTTGAGCAAGACACCTTACCCCTACTAGCTCCCCGGGCGCTGCAGTGACAGCTGCCCACTGCTCCGGTGTCCGTGTGTTCACCACTCTCTGGATGGGTTAAACGCAGAGGTCACATTTCTGGTATGGGTCACCAAATCTGATCTAATAGTTCACAAACACAGCGTGTGCTCTTCTTATGTTCAGCAGAGGGCATCAGAGCTCCTCTCAATCTTTACCATGACACTGGACATCAGACTGATCCACAAACAGATTTACTGCTTCAGACAGAATCACACGCACACACAACTGAATAAACGTGCTCTTTAAGATTTCCTTCATGATTTTATTGACTTCTGCTCTTTTTCTCTTAAAGAAGTCTTTTTGAGGTTAATTAACAGTTCTTATATTTATAGATGTTTATTTATCATGTATCATTAATACATTTATATGTATATATATATATAATGATGGTTCAAGTGTGGCCAGTTTATGGGCGTTTTTATGTTCCCTGGGGTCACAGCGGCCACAAGAGTCACAGTATTAATGTGCAAAATGAAATGAAAAGAGACAGAGAAACATAGACCACCAACTCAATCCCTTCATTTCTATATCTCTCGCTCTCTGTTCGGCGTCACAACTCTGCACACATGGCTTAAAAACGTGTTAGTTTATGGAAGATTAGAAAATCATGCATTTTCACTTTTCTTTTTTTGGACTTCAACATGTAAACTTGTTATCGTTAGTGTTAGAAATATCCCAGAGAGCGGTTTTCCTTCGCTTGCTCGCTTTGTTTAGTCAGTTCTCCTCCCCACCAGCAGGGGCGCTCATACAGGTGTGGTGCGACGGTTGGCATCCTTCGAGTCTTTCTGGACGCAGTTGTGAACCTGTAGGAAGTTTGGGTCTCTTTCTGAGTTGTACGTGGGTGGTGATCCGTGCGGGGCCTTCAGCGTATCGCCCCCCCGGCCGAGCGCGTACATGGAAATATCGGTGGAGGGTAACGCCCCGAACCCTTTCAGCCCCTCCGGCGAGGCTTCCCTCGAGCGCGACGGGTCCGTCGACCGGCTGGAGGAGCGCGAACGACGGCGATACCTGTAGCGATAGCTGGGGATCCGTGCGATGGCCGACCCCTGGAGGTAGTCTCCGGCCCCCGTTCGCACCCGAGCCACACGTACCTCACGATGACGGTCGATGAACATGTGCACGGCGAGGACGCCCACCATCTCGGCCATGATGAAGGACAGAGCGCCAAAATAGAAACTCCAACCGTACGAGTAGCTGTTCTTTTTGGAATCGCTCTTGGACGGGTCGCCCGCGTTTGCTGATATGTACACGATTATCCCGATGATGTTACTCAGACCTGAACACAGAGAGAGAGAGAGAGAGAGAGAGAGAGAGAGACATCCAATCAGTCATTCTGAACTCTGAGAGGTGTTTGAGGATCGACCTGTTCATGCTAATGTGCTCACCTGCAGAGACGAAGAAGATTCCAGCGCTCAGGATGATGTTGTGATGGGACTGGTAGAACTCGCTTGCGGCGACACAGAGACCTCCCATAAACAGGAGAATGACACTGAGGATGGGAAATATACTGGAGGCCCGAACCGCACCTGCACACACACACACACACACACACACACACTTCATATCTCTCTCATGGTCTGCTCTAAACTCTAAGATGCCTCTGCTCAGCATTTTATGTTCCTGTAAAAATGCTGATTCCACAAACAGACACAAACTTCAGAAACAGAATCTTTCATCGTGATTTACTAGCATCTGTTCTTCATCTCCTCTCTCTTATCATCACACTGGATCAGTCATTACACACACACACACACACACAGATCTCATCTCTAATAACTGTGTTTGTGTCCACAGGGAGATCTCTGTCTGAGCACTTATCCTGATCAGATTGCTGCTCTTGCTCAACATGCACCTCCATGCTTCCAAATCATCTCTTTCTAGTGACATCACAGTATGAGGTCACTGTTTTTAGTGCAGTAATATGACATCACTCTGATCCTAAAACAATATCTGTCCTGATCTGTTAATCTTCTGTCATTGTGTGTGACCTTGTTTTTATATCCCGGTGGGGACCTAAACCTGACTACACAACGACTCGTGGGGACCAAAATTGAGGTCCTCATGGGCAAAAAAGCTTATAGATCGAACAGAACAATCTTTTTTGAAAATCTTAAAATGCTAAACGTTTTCTATGATCTTTAGGTTCATTGTGTGTCCTTAGCGTTTAATAATGAGAGGAGAGGGCAATGAGTTTTGACCCATATAAACCGCAGTGAAATATTTATAGTAATGAGTGACCTAATTAAACACAGATCTCAGCACACACACATCATTACATGTTCAGTTGATGAAACACACACACGCGTGTTTGACTTACGTAAGAAATACTCGGCTGCATCAGCTTCATAATCTGCATCTTCAGGAGGAAAGTGATCGATCTGTTTACACATGCCTTTAAAATTACCTGAGAGACAGACAGACAGTGAGGTGTTAGTGTGAAATCCTTCAATCACACGTCGACTGTGAGCTCTGAGGTCATTGACAGTAGTGTGGAATCTACAGACTCTATGGCCTTAATATGTATTTCCCATTATATTAATATTACACTTTATTTGGCAGTAAACATCAAAATCAAAGACACGAATTAAGAAGAGGAGCAAGATTGTTGATGATTCACATCTCATCGTTTAGTTCGTGGCGTGAGCGTTTTGCAGATTTATAAGAAGATTTAATAAATGGACACAGTGTTTGTGTGCACATGACTGGTGGATGACAGTTGCCAAACTGCTGTTTCCCATAATCCTCTGAGTGACCTGTGACTCTTCGAGTATTGTGTGTCACATCACAGATTTCCTGATCAAACAGCCAATCAAAATCAAACCAGTCACACAAACTGACCCAAATCCACCTGCTTTAATAGCAGTAATGTCAAATCCATCTGCTTCTCACTGATGTTCAGACAGAACACAACAAAACCCTTGTGACAGAACTCACGTGCATTATGGGATGTGTGACCTTTGTGAAGATCATGTCATACATAAGCATGTATGATGTCATACAGACATCTTTTCTGTCTGTAAATTACTGTAGATTTCTTGTGCTTAAAAATATATATGGACCAATAATTTGCTTTTGAGAAATGACATGTTATCTCTGTTCTAATGGAACTGTTAATAAATGAAACTTTTTACATTTAGTAAGAAAATGATTCTAGGTTTATATATGAGCACATGTGTGTGTTTGTTCTTGAGATACAGTGATGATTTATATGATGAGTTCTGAGGGGAATGAAACAGGAGTGGTTCAGATGCTTGCTGATGTGGACCTCTGCATCCTTCTCTCTTCTGTGGGAAACAGGACTTCTGCTCTCTCTGCTCTTTGTGTTGCAGAAATGTGTGCTGCTGTACGCATGTATGTTGCATAACTGAGTTACATAATTCAGTGTTCTCCACACGTGCAAGTGTGTGTAAGTGATCAGAACCGTGACTAACAGGATAATTCAGACGTTCCACTGATGACTGAGATGGGATATTAGTGCACGCACACACACACGAACACAAACACACACACAAACACACACGAACACAAACACACACACACACTTTCCTGGCTCCAGATGCACACGTGCATGAGTGTGTTTGTGTGTGCTGCCAGGCGGACTGTCATCACCTTCAGCAGGCGAGAAATATTCTGCAAACATCTCACTACCCGTCTGTCTCCCCTACAGCACACTGGTCTGTGTGGCATCACCTTACACTACATCACCTGTCTCACTGCTTTACCTTACACTACATCACCTGTCTCACCGCTTTACCTTACACTTTACCTTACACTACATCACCTGTCTCACTGCTTTACCTTACACTACATCACCTGTCACCGTACATCACCTGTCTGCTTTACACTTTACCTTACACTACATCATCTGCTTTACCTTACACTACATCATCTGTCTCACTGCTTTACCTTACTACACATCTGTCTCACTGCTTTTACCTTACACTACATCATCTGTCTCACTGCTTTACCTTACACTACATCACCTGTCTCACTGCTTTACCTTACACTACATCACCTGTCTCACCGCTTTACCTTACACTACATCATCTGTCTCACTGCTTTACCTTACACTACATCATCTGTCTCACTGCTTTACCTTACACTACATCATCTGTCTCAGACCTTACACTACATCACCTGTCTCACTGCTTTACCTTACACTTTACCTACACTACATCATCTGTCTCACTGCTTTACCTTACACTACATCATCTGTCTCACTGCTTTACCTTACACTACATCACCTGTACTGCTTTACCTTACACTACATCACCTGTCTCACTTCATTACCTTACACTACATCATCTGTCTCACTGCTTTACCTTACACTACACCACTGCATACTCACTGCTACATCATCTGTCTCACTGCTTTACCTTACACTACATCATCTGTCTCACTGCATTACCTTACACTACAAATCTGCTGTGCATCATCTGTCTCACTTCATTACCTTACACTACATAATCTGTCTTACTTCATCATCTGTCTCACTTCATCATCTGTCTCACTTCATTACCTTACACTACATAATCTGTCTCACTGCTTTACCTTACACTACATCACCTGTCTCACTGCTTTACCTTACACTACATCATCTGTCTCACTGCTTTACCTTACACTACATCACCTGTCTCACTTCATCAGCTGTCTCACTGCTTTTCCAGTCTCACCACATTGGCTGTCTGACCTCACTGACTGACTGTCTCGCTATTTATTCTCCAATTCAAAAAAGATGAAAGTCAGGGGAAAGTCTGTTGTGCTTTGCTGCTGTAATAATAATAATATCTGTGTTTGAAGTGTTCATGTAAATGTTCTATAATTTATATACTGTATGAACACAGAGTTATTATCCACAGACTCGTAAGATGTCAATCGAGGCATTTGTCATGTGACCCGGGGCAGTGACACGTTAACATGTGGTGAGTAATCTGAGACATTAAATGTGTATCAGCGCTCATGAATGTCAGATAAACATCTCAATGATCCCTCTAAAGGTGATATTCTGTGATGTTCTGCTGGACTTGATTGGGTTTCGTATCTAAGGTTTAACAAATGATCACACAACATCAGGACCACAGTCAACCAGAACAAGCCCCTTCAAAGCACTTTCACCTTCAGACCTGAGGGGTCAAAGGTTAAAAGCTTTATCTGCAGTTCTCCAGGGATAGCTGAGCTCATCCTGACCTCAGACTCGCTGATCATGTCTTTAGCCCAGAGATTCTGATTCAGCTGATCCAATCAGCATGCGCAGATATCAATGCTGTGATTTGCATGGGAGAGTTTCATACAGATATTCTGAATTTAATGAAGCAGTTCTGAAATTATTTGTTTTATTTAAAGTTGTATTATTTATACTGCTAATTTGGAATGGATATCCACAAATGTCTTCTGTGTTTAGTTTTTTCTGTGTTGAGGCGCTCAGCCCTAAACACAAAACAATCTGTGACTGGTATCTCTTCTCTACACGTCCATCAGTTGGTCTTTTTTTCTTCATTCTTTATCAGAATTCATGCTGATGTGTTATCAGATGACCTGAGGTCACATAGGTCACAGATGAACAGTGTCTGGACATCACAGTGATATAACAGGCCATCAAACAGCCCGTGTGTGTCTCCTCATCCTCCTGCCCTGCAGTCAGCAACATTGATTCGCTCTTCATACAAACAGCAGCGGCAGGAGTGACTGCATATAACAGTGTGTGAGAATTCAAAACAGGTAAGACAAACTTGACAGACTCGACAAACTCTATGAAAGTTTTGTGTGAGGGATGGAAAATAACACACCGGGAAAGATTTAAGAAGTGCCTGCCAACAATAACTGAATGACAATGGCACTAATGAATCATTCCAATGGTGAAAAATTGTCGAATAGTATTATTTCTGTTTGCTCATTTTTTATGTTTAGATAACTGAATGAAAGCCAGTATATAAAAGACAGATGGTCTAGACTCTAGAGCTACAGTGATAGAGAGAGAGAGAGAGAGAGAGAGAGATAGAGAGAGAGAGAGAGAGAGAGAGAGAGAAGATATATAGACATCGAGGAGAGAGACAGAGAGAGATCTACCTCTCTATATCTCTATCTTCTCGAGCTCTATCTCTCTCTCGCTCTCTCTCTCCTCTCTCTCCTCTCTCTCTCGCTCTCGCTCCTCTCTCTCTCTCTCTCTCTCTCTTCTCTCCCTCTCTCTTTCTCTCCCTCTCTTCTCCTCTCTCTCTCTCTCTCTCTCTCTTCTCTCTCTCTCTATCTTTCTCCCCTCTCTCTCTCTCCCTCTCGCTCTCTCTCTCTCTCTCTCTCTCTCTTCTCTCTCTCTCTCTCACTCTCTCTCTCTCTCTCTCCTCTCTCTCTATGCTCCTCTCTCTCTCGCTCATCTCTCTTTTCTCTCTCTCTCCTCTTTCTCTCCCTCTCTCTTGTCTCCTCCCCTCTCTACGCTCTCACTGCTGTACGCACTGCTCGACATCTCCCTCTCTGTCTCTCCTCTCTCTCTCTCTCTCTCTCTCTCTTCCTCGGTCTCTCTACTCTCGGGAGCCCCCAACAATAAACACACTGTCTCTAACATCTTGATCTGCTCCTGCTCTTCTCTCCCCAGACGTTCCCCCCTTATTTCTCTGCAGATAACTGATGAGAACATCTAAACAAGCTTGAAAGTATTTTTAAGGTGTTTTTTACATGTCATGGGAGCATGACAGTCATGGTCACATCCTCTGTCCACCAGCGAATGATCAGATTGAGTTTTTAAGCAAAAACCTAACAGCATGAAGGTGAGTGGATAGGATAGAAATTTCTTCCTTACCTTCAAGACACCAGGCCTCCCAAGGCGCGGATGTGTACTCACACCTCCTCGTATCTTCTTAAGCTGGTCTCGTTCTCATTAGCTCTTTATTATTGCTACGGACGCCCAGGAAAAAAATCTGCCACAGGAGGCAACCCCGTCACCACCAGCCATCTTAATGACATTTACCAGTCCCACGAGGAAAGTGACAAAAAACCAGAAAGTGGCACAAGACAACAGAAAGCGAAATAGACGCGGTAAAGAAAGGGAAGGGGGAATGCAGGAGGAGAAAACAGAGAAAGGGAAAAGTAAAGAAAAATGTAGAGAAAAAGGATGCTGAGAAGGGCAAAAGAGGCGAAAAAGGGCCTAGGAACGGGAAGCAGAAAGTCGCTAGGGAAGACCATGGAAGGGAAGAAAGCGCAGAGAAAAAAGTGCACCAAAAAGGGAGAATAAACGCCAAAAAAAGAAGCAAAGAAGCAGACGGGGAGAAAAATGCAGAAAGAAACGTAGCAATATAAAGTAAGCGCGGAGAAGAAAAGAATAGAAAAAATGAAGAGGAAAAATAAAGAAATAAGATTGAAGAGAGAGCTAAGAAAAGTCCCGAGACTAAGAAGTTACGAAAGAGATCATAGTCATGAAAGAATGGGCAGACAGGCAGAAGAAAGGGAAGAGATAAGACGCAGATAACACGGAGAGGGCAAGGGAAACAGAAGGCTATAAAACTGCGAAGAAGTGCACAAGACAGCAATGTAAAAGGAAAGCAGGTAGACAAAGAGAAAAGGACTAAGAAGCAGGTACAAAGGAGGAGAGAAGAAGGAAACGCTAGCAGAGACGGTTAAGGAATAATGGGCGAAAAGTAAGAAAAGGAACAAGATAATGGCAAAAAGAGAACAGCGAACACAGGAAAGGACTGGATGAGAACACGAAGAGGAAAACAGCGCCGCAACAAAAAGAGCACCAGAAAAGAAAGCAAGCACGTCCGAATAATAGGAGGGGAAGGACGAAAAGGTTTGGGGTATGAGTGGTAAGGAGAAGTAAAATGGGAAAATACAAGAGAAAGAAAAAAAAAACAAAAAGGAGGAGACTAGATGCCGACCGAAGAAAACAAAAGAGAACAAAAGCACATAATTAGAGGAAGGATTAACATAAGAAAGTAGCAAAATCGGGAATAGGCGGAAAAGGGAGTATAAAGAAAGTGAGAAGAGATAAAAGTGAGTCCAGTAAACTGGGAAAAAGAAAGGAACGGAAAACAAGCGATTTATGAAAGGAGGTCAGGAAGGGCATGACGCAAGTGCATGAGAAAGAGACAAACAACAATAAGAAAAGGTAGGGGAAACGGAAGATAGAGAACTTAGTAACCAAACAGGAATAGGGAAGGCAAGCGAGAAGCAAAGCATAGGGGGTAATAGGGAAATGGCGGTGTAAACGTAAGGGGTACGAAGTATAGGTAGAGCAAAATGAACAGGAAGGGTAAAAAGTAGAAGATGATGAAGGAAGGAAAAAAGAAAAAAAGTGCCGGGCAGACGGCTAGGACAGTGAGGACGTAGGAGATCGGGAGAAAGATCAGGGAGAAAAATAACAGAGGGCGGATGGACACAAAGGCCAAGGAACAAAGAAATATAGGAAGGCATAATAGGGGAGCGAAAGGACACGCAAAGAAAGAACAGGAAAGAAGCAGAAAGTAGGGTGGAGGAATAGGAGGAGACAAGGCAACAGCGACATAGTAAGATGAAAGAAAAAAGACCTCGACGGAAGGGGAGAAAGAAAAGGCAAGAAGAGACGGAAAAAGAGAACAAACAGAGGAGAAAAAGAGAAAAGAAGAAAAAGAACAATGGGAGAGACGGGAAAATAAGTTGCCGGGGCAACAAGTGGAGTTACAAAGGTAGGGAAAGAAACGCGGACAAAAGAATAAGAAAAAGGAACCAAAACGAGGGAAGGGTAACAAATAAGTAGATGTAGCGAATGATAGGCAAACAGAAGGAACAGAAAAAGACAAAATAGAAAAATGGAAAGAGGAGGAAGCGCGAAAACAAAGAGGAAGCGGAATCGCTGGAAGATACGCACACGCAAAAGCGACAAAAAAGTGAAAGCAAGGAAAAAAAGAGGGGGAAGAAAAGAGGAGCATGTAGGGAAGGTGAGATAAGACAAGGAGGAGGGGCGCGAATCAAAAACGAACAATCAATGGCAGAAACAACTAAAAGGGAATAAAGAAAGATAAAAGGTATGCGTTGGCAGAAAAGATAGAAACGTAAGACAGATAGGGAAACATCGGCGAATATAGAAGGGAAAACGAATAAAGGAATAGAGAAGAGCGAAATATAACACGTACAAAATAGCTAAGAGGAGAGATGAGAAGTAGTAAAAGCAAGCAAAAGAAGAAAACAGAGGAATGGGTGAGATGTACGATAATTAGAGATACAATAAAGGGAAGAGGGTAACAGATAGTGACGAAGAGGGGGGCGTTACGAAGAGGAAGCTGCTAAGGAAGAAGGAAGGAAGGAACCAACACTAAAGAGACGGGAGAGGTAATGTAAAAGGGCAGTTAAGAAAAGAAGGAATACGATACGTGGAAGAATGTGAAAAAGGAATGGAAGGTAGGAGCAGGGAAAAAGAGAGGTTTGTAGCAGAGGGAAGGAAGTAAGTTCGCTGGCTGGAAAAACCGAAGGGTGCAGGAAAATGAGAAAGGCGAGGAACGCGAGGAAGAAGGGAAATGTAAGAATAAAATGATCGAGAAGAGAAAAACAGGTCCGGAAGCCCGAGTAAGGCCGGAGAATGAAAGAATAGAAACGGGGAGAAAAAAATAAACTCACCAAAAAAGGAGCAGACGAACGAAAAAGAGGATAGCAAAAAGAATGTGAGAATGAGGGGAAAGCACAATCATAAACGAATACTGAAAAACACTGTACGAACACGATGAAGACAGAACTAATAAAGGAGAGAAAGAACAGAGGCAAGAACAGTAAAAAAACAACAGGAAAAGAGAGGAAAAAAGTAGGAAAGAGAGGTGGTGGAAAGGGATGAAGAAGAAGGAAGAATGAACTAAGATAGAAGAAATATAGAAGAAAAGAACAACAAGGAAAAAACCATAAACAAAAAAAACGGAGAGAAAAAAAAACCAGGAATAGCAAAAGGGAGAAAGAAAATGAAGATCTGAGGAAATGGACGAAGGGGAGGAACAGCGAGCATATGAAACAAGGGAAAAAAAGGTAAAACAACCAAAAAAATACGGGACTAAATGAGGGTAAGAACCGAAAAGCCGGAAAGGCGGAGAAAAAAGAGAGGAACCAAGATAGAAGGTGCGGATATAGCAGAAGTAGCCAAGATGCGTTGTGATAGAAGCATAGAGGAAAACTAAGACAGAAGAGAAACAATAGGTAAGGGTGACAACACAAAAGAGAAGTGTAAACGAAAGTAGGCAAACAAAACAAACATAGAAAAAAACAAGGGAAGAGTAAATTGAGCGGAGAGGACAAAACAAGGTGAAGAAGAGGAAGAAAAAGTCCGCAGCGAAGAAGAAACGGAAGGGAAACTAAACAGAAGAACACAATGAGCTAAGTGCTTGCCGCGCGGTAGGAAGCAACGAGGCAGGTAAAAAGAAAAAGAGGGTATTCCTTCTTTCCCGACCCGGATGGTCATCAACGAAGGCGGCGAACGCGCCCACCGTGGTGAGGAGCATCTGAACCCCACGCTCATAAACACCCATGTTCCCACATTCTATGAAAGGGGAGCCCCCTTTCCTCTTGATGTATAGGAAATAAATATTGGTCAATTTAAGCGGCCGAAACGAAGAGAAAAGGGGTGTCTGAAACACCCGGAGCCTTAGAGGGCCAACAAGAGGCTGAACACTCTGTAGGCCACTTCGTCTAAGTCAAACTTCACCTGTAGGCCTTCCTAAAACCATGATGTAATGCTGACAAATGACTCTGAACATGACTGACACGATCTTTCTACTTCAAACATCACATGATCGACTCAAGTTAAACCCTGTCCATTACACTCGGCTGGTGTGTCGTATCTGAAGGATGTGTGTTTGTAATATAGTGGAGGTTAACAGAGGCAGCCCGACAGCATCTTTAAATCCTCTGAAGCGGAATCCAGATGAAAACCCGTCACATCGCCGAACCGCTGCCGGGAGAACAGACGCGTGCGCGCGCCTCCTGCTCCGTTCTGTCTCCATGAATCTAAACGGAGGAACCCCGAAATATCCAAACCAATGAACTAAACGATATCCCGCTGAAAACCAGTCATTAACAGAACCGTTGTGCGTTCACGCGCTCGCTTTGACTAGACAGAGAGACGTCAATGAAATCAATGCATCGCGGAGATGATCACAGACACGAGCGAGCGAATAAAATGAAATGAAATCACCAGTTTGCCTTTTTTCTTAAAATTCTGGTCTCCAGTTTCCATGCGTGGCCTTTATATCGTCGAATGTTTCCAGGATACACGAAAACCTTCGAGCGTCACTCGACACGAATCCGGTGAAAAGAACCGCCGCACAGCAGCCCTGCTGTTC
This sequence comes from Triplophysa siluroides, assembly GCA_006030095.1. Taxonomy (NCBI): domain Eukaryota; kingdom Metazoa; phylum Chordata; class Actinopteri; order Cypriniformes; family Nemacheilidae; genus Triplophysa; species Triplophysa siluroides. The sequence goes on along the minus strand of VCII01000263.1, from coordinate 779,686 downwards.
TCCTCTCAGCCGAACCCGAGCTGCTGTCACACCCGGTACCCGAACCACAGCCGACCCCCCTCAGTCCTCCCGCCATCAACGACACGTAGCCTATACCGAACACCGAATCACGACGGTCGAATAACAGCAGCGCGAGGCTGCTCGCGGCGCACGGACGGCGGGATGCGCGAGCGCTGATTGATATCAGGGTCAGTCAGGAACATCTGATATTCCCCTTTTCTCCTCGGTGTCGTTTTCCAGCAGATGGGATTCTTGGGTCGATGTCTGTCGCTGCTGCTGCTGTCTGTCGGTCAGTCTGGTCTGTCTGTCTGCGGTGCCGCTTGTTGCTGACGAGAATCCTCAAACACTTTATTCGGGTTTAATGTGACGGTTGAGCGGAGAATAATCCAGGTTCCGTTAAAGGTTTCGGTTCGTTCTCACATACACGCAAGGAAACATCCGAGGCCCAGACACACTGTGTGACTTTGAGATGTCTCGATTTACGACGTTCATCTCGATGAGGGAACATTAGGCTACAGATTGCATACATTCATTGAGCTAAAAACCCTTAAACTAAGATTTGCACCGCGCTAATACATGTTTAGTGAGAGCAGTTGATCTATCACCGAGTGATGAATGTTCTGCAGATGATGTGAGCTGGACTTGCGTTACCAAGGCGACTGTCTCCCTCTCGCGATGAAATGGACATCAGTGGAGACTTGGAGATGTTTTAGAGATGGACCGATCAACACACTGATACTACAGTAATACACAACACCGTCAAAAATGGGATATTTTACCACAGTACACCGCTACAGTAAAGCATGCATACAGCATTCATAAGAGTTACTGTTCTGATAAATGATTTGAATACACTGTGAACACGAGCACTCTGCTGCACACAATGCCAAGACTGAATGACCTCAACTGCCTTATTGATATAAAAGTCTTCAGGAGGAGAGAGAGAGACAGACAGAGAGAGAGAGACAGACAGCGCATGAAGGGAGCAGGCCCTGAATGAACAAACGCTTAGAACGGTTAGCTTTTTTTAGACGTTCTGTCTTCCTGCTCCAGAAAGGACCAAAGGACACACTTTACATTCAGGACAGCAAACACACTGAACCCGCCAGTGCAGCAGAGAGAGAGAGAGATTCAATCAAGAAGATTTATGAATATAGAATACAATAGAGTGATGTCATACACAAGACGCAATCCGATTGGCTAAGTGTACAGCTGATGGTGTGTGCTTCTCATGTCTCATAACACACAAACACACAAACACAAACATGGGCACTTCAGGTGAGTGAGCGGAAATAATGCTGAGGAAACATTAGAAATCAAAAGTTGGTGCATGAAATATCAGAAAAGCAATAACTGAAAGAGAGAGAGTCGTTTACAAACAGCAAACACATGAACACGCGTGTGTGTGTGATGAAGCGACTTTGGCAGCATTGGTTTATTTGTTCATTCTGTCCAATACACAGATCAGAGCAGCATTAGATGGATTACATCAGTCGAGTAAACACCCCCCCAGCCATCCGGTCCTATCAGGGGATTTGACAACTTCACACGTATGTCATCAGTCTCTTGAAGTGTTCATGATATGATGCTTCTACGTGTTTTGTGTGTGTTCAATAAATCGTTCTGTTGAGCAATAAGGACACTTGCTTTTTGCAGTCAAGAAACTAAAATCCACCCTGAGAATTACTGCTTCATATCACACACACACGCGCGCGCGCACGCACACACACGATAGCAGTCAGCTCAAACTGTCTAACCACAGGTGTGTGTTTGATGTAAATGGGATGTTGACTTGCGCAGACAGCAGCTGCAGATGTGCTGACGGCTCAGTTTCCATGGCAACATCTTCACCTCTCATGTGAGCAGTAATCTTCAGTGGACTCTGCACTGGCGCCCTCTACTGTACACGTCACATACTGACAACACAAATCAAAGGCAACAAGTGGGCTACATGGGGGTTGTGCCGAACGTCACACGCAGAAACCGGAAAACAAGTCTCATCATCGCATCCGGTTGAAGTCTTTTGTGTGCGCTTCATTACACAAAGAGCCGTGTTACTCACAACCCTGTTGAAAAAACAGCACATGCTGGTTTGACCATCTTAAACCAGCACATGCTGTGTTTTCAACAGGGAAAGATGATCAAAATCGATGCCCATCACATAAACAGATTGATATACAACGTTTTTGTTCCTTCTCACAGACATTTGATTATTAAAATAGCATAAAGCAGCTAGCTAGGTTAGCAGATTACCATAAGAATCCAACTTGTTAATAAACCCACCGCATGTATGGATTTCTTTGGATAAAAAGCGTCTGCCAAATGCATAAATGTAACGAGACCCGTTAACCGGTTTAGTCACGTGACATTCTCCATTGACACTGTCAGTTCAAATCTGATTTTTGTGCACATCTGATTTACATCTGGTCATACGATGCAAGTGTGAACAAGAAACAATAACATTAAATACAATTTTACAAATCTGTTTCAGGCTGCATTTGTATGTGGTTTTAAAATCCTATCCAGATCTCATTTCTATAAATCCGTTCCACTGCTTAGATCAGATCTGGTGTAATTGTGTTGCTGTAGACATCAGACAGCAGCGCAGAATAAAGCCGCACACACCTGCATGTCTTCTACATTACAGCAGCTGTTTTCTTGGATGTAGTAGTCCAGTGTCATGGCTTTACATTGTCATATTGTAAGACAGACAACACTAGACATGTTCAACTTCATGAGGCACAGCACAGACCGATCAGCGCATGACATCACGGTGACAGTACTGCGTGCGTACTGATGTACAACTATCCTCATATTTAACAAATCAACACTTCTCTGCATCAGAGCGCTTAAAGACACGATTTAAACCAGTGGTTCCCAAACCTGTGACTAGTGGCACATTTCGTCTGTCTCCTTTAACTGGCACGCTTACTTCAGTTCATGGATCTCTGTTAATAAGCTGATGATTTGAGTCAGGCGTGTTAGATAAGAAAACATGCAGAATGGGAACCACTGGTATAAACAACATTAAACTACAGTGTTAAGAAAGATCTTGAAGTCATGAGAAAATGATCACATTCACACACAGTCACTGAGTCATGACAGAACATAAATAATAAGTAATATGTGAAACAAAATCACAGTAAGAACAGATGTGTTTGAGCAGAGATCACACACAGTTCTGTCCTCGGTTTAAAACTGATCCTCCTTCCCGTGACCAAAGAACCTGGAAGAGTTAAATCGCCATCAACAGCTCTGAAAATGACAAGTGGAAGTAAATTCAGAAAGAAAAACCAGGGCAGAGTAAATTTAATCTTATACTTTAAATTTATTTATTTTTGTAATTTACCATCAGTGTGTTTTTCACCGATCCAAAACACAAATGATCTGTTCTTCAGATGGATTAACACCAACAATACTACAGCACCTCAGAGCCCTGAGGAGAGAATATCTGAGACAGACAGACAGACAGACAGACAGTAAATCATCCCAGTCAAAGCAACACAAGCTCAAGTCTACACGTGTTCTTCTGTGGGCTCAGACTGACATCAGCACTGCTCTCTTCACACTGGGGCTTTCACGAGCACGTCAGTTTGCGCAGTGGACTAGTCATCACTGACCCCGCACGATTACTATGAATTTGTTGCAAAACTGGAGGATTGTAAATCGTAAACTCCGGTATAGTGTTATGGAGGGAATACACTACAAGACTTGTTGCAGAAAGTCTGCAGATTTGATGATGTATTGTTTTCTATGCAAACGTTCAAAAAGTCTGTAAGTGTATAATCTCTAGTTTTTTACAAATCTGTTCATATTTTAAAAGTCTTGTAGTGTATTCCAGCCTTTAATCTCCACATATCAGACGCATCATTACCGCAGAATCCGTCAGCGATTATCGCCACACTTCACTCGGGTGGACGAAATATTTCAAATGGTTTAAAAAATATGATCTTTCATTTGTGTTCCATTCTCGGTCTTTCAGCTTCTTCTTTTTGATTTAATGTCGGGTAAGATCTTCCAGCGGAAAACCGGCTCTGTGTTTGTATCTCACACGCACGTGTTTGATTCTGGCGCGCTCCAAAGCCCCGCCCCCGGTAAAGATCCGTGACGCGAGTAAAACGCAACTTCCGCTACCGGTGGGGTTTACGAATTTCTTTTTTTATAAGTAAACGTGTTTTTACGGGTGACATCATTTCTGATGGATAACTATCCTGTATAATGTTTCTGTTAAAATAGAGACACAGAGCAGGGAACTTATACACGCGTCAGTCATGTTAACGTCACACGACAGTTGAGCGCACTTTACGGCAGAGGCTGATGTGGGCGCACGACACTTGATCACAATGTACGGCAGATGCATTAGCTAAGGTGAGCTCAAGACTACATACACACTTTGATTATTTTATTTTATTTCATTCATTCATTCATTTAACAAGAAATAAGTTCGGTTGAAAAACTGTTTACTGCACTGCGTGACTTTACCGTAATGAAGTGAACGCGCAGCAGTGCAAACTGCAATCATTTAACATACCCAGATATGAATTGTTTCTGTTATTAGGTGATGAGATTTGATTTGGCTGCTGTGGGATATCTAAAGGTTTTCTGTCTGGTGAGTGTTTGTGTGTTTTATGTTCGACTTTACGATCATGTGCAGAACTCTTTACTTTCAGTTTTCCAGACAGATGATCAACATGCTGCTTGTGTTTGTACAGTAAACCTGACGTCATTGTGTTCAAGAGCTGTGAATGATGAATCATGTAATTGCAGTGTTGTGTGTTTGTATATTTTTGTCGTGTATATGTATGTATTGTTAAATTCGGATTCTCAATACATCAGATTCTAAATGTAACAACCCTGCTGATAAAAACAAAAGAAACCATCACAGAAGTTAATGGTTTCCATTCAAATACCACTATGAACCTTAAGCTTTTTGCGTAAAACCATTACAAAACTATAGTGTTTTGGGCATTATTCCATAAGGATTAATCTGCCAGATCACAAGAACGGTGCGCGTTTCATTGATTTTAACACGAGCGAGAGTTGATTTGCAGTTTATAATACAGACCTGGTGTGGTGTCATTTACCTGTCGACAATAGCGCTTTTTACATTTACATTTATTCATTTGGCAGACGCTTTTATCCAAAGCGACTTACAAGTAGGAGAGCAAAAGCATTTTTTGTCAACACACTAAACCGTACCATTAGTTTACAAGGCCATGATACTAGAGGATTAAAGCTGGAGTGAGCAAAGGAGAGAATGAAGTACTACTTTTTTTAGAACCAGTTATTGGTTAGTCAAATAGATGCGGAACATGTATATTTTGAGCTGTTTTTGAAAGTTGTGAAGGATGCTGCAGTTCGGGTGGAGGCTGGTAGTTCATTCCACCACAGGGAACCCAATGAGTAAACATCTTCAATAACTGTCAACAGCTTTAAACAGTCGTCCAAGTTCAGAAAGATATGAAAAGGCTCTTTATTCACACGCCACTCCCTACAGTGAGTCTGTGTGGCCGCTCGCGCGCGCAGCTTCAGACGCAACACTGACCTCCGTCGATTTGCAGTCGTGTTCCTCTGTGCATTCACGGTTGAGTTCCAAAGGTTGGGCTTTCAGGGGAACCGTCGCGCCCCACCTGCAGTACTTCTGAGAAGCAGTTATATGTGTAGCTATATGACTGTTGGACTGGTTAGATATGTGTACGTTTATAGATGTATTGTGTTAAATGCGTAACATATGTTATTCCTCTGTATGTCTCCAGCATGACGGTTAAGCTGACTTGACGTGACGTCTTGTTTTGTCAGACTGTTGTTTTAAGTGTTTTGATGTTTCCGGTTCTGAGGCGGGTGGGATTGCGAGCGTTCTCCATGGCATCAGAAACATATTCATCTGGCACACACTCCGCTGCCTTCGTCACCTGCCCCAATGACACAGTGGCCAAAGAACTTGCTAGGTAGAACGCACGCACGCACGCACACACACACACACACACACCTTTATTTCAAGGTTTTCTGTGAAAATAGACATTATAAATGGAAAAATACATTTGCCTGTTTTTTCACAGAGGGATCGTGGAGAATAAACTGGCTGCATGTGTGAACATCATACCGAAGATCATATCTGTGTGAGTAGAGCTACAGGTTGTGAGTGTTGTGAGTCTGATGGGTGTGTGTGTGTGTATCTGATGTGTGTCTGATGTGTGTGATGTGTGTGTGTCTCATGTGCGCCTGATGTGTGTGTCTCATGTGTGTGTGTCTGGGGTGTGTGTGTCTGATGTGTGTGTGTGTGTGTGTGTGTATCTGATGTGTGTGTGTATCTGATGTGTGTGTGTATCTGATGTGTGTGTGTATCTGATGTGTGTGTGTCTGATGTGTGTGTCTCATGTGTGTGTCTGATGTGTGTGTGCCTAATGTGTGTGTGCCTAATGTGTGTGTGTGTGTGTGGGCTGTGTTGCAGGTACGAGTGGCAGGGGAAGATTGAAGAAGACAGTGAAGTTCTGCTGGTGAGTAAGTCAAACACATTTCTTTCAGTATCTCCACCAGTAAACCCAGACTGGTTCATGAAATCTTTTCTACAGACGAGATGTCAATGAGAAATCCAGTGGATCCAGCAGCAATAAAGTACAATTGAGTGTGTTAAAACACATTTAATGTGTAGTGAAGAAAAGCCAACCCCCAAACACAACAATGATTGATCACAGATCAGAAGTGTTCAAATGATGTCTTTTATTTATATGATATCAGGGATTATGGCGCATTAGGTTCAGTCTTATCTGATGTATAGACACGATGCTTCTGTAACGTAACACTGGTCAGAGAAAATATCAATGACTGCCACAGATGTTATTTGTATTTCTTTGCATTAATAATTGTAATGTTTTATGTCCAGTGAAACAGTTCAGAATGATTCTTGAAGCACACTGAAACACATTAAGCAGATCAGACGAGTGATCTTGGTGTTTTATGTCTTTCAGATGATTAAGACGAGAAGTTCAAAGGTTTCAGCTCTGGCTGAATATGTCAGGTATCACCAGCTGTCATGTCACTACAGTCTGTACCTGCTCTGGAGATATTGATTATGATGTCAGAGATATTATTGATGATGTCCTGCAGGTCGAATCATCCGTATGAGGTGGCAGAGGTGATCAGTTTGTCCATTGATCAGGGAAACCCGCCGTATCTGAAATGGATCAGTGACACTGTACCCGAGTGACCGGACCTTCTCCCACACGCTGCACTTCAGACTCTTTACTGGAAACGGCAATGAGACCTTAAGTTTCTTTCATTTGATGTTTATCTCTAGAGTAAATTGAGTCTTTCCACTGCACACCACACGTGAACTATTAAAGAGCGCCTCTGAGCGGAGTGTGATGTACAAGCAGTTTGTGTGTCAGGTTTGTTTGTTCCTGTTCCGTCTGTGACCATCAGTTTTATACGTGAGATACGTTTCGATACATAAAACACTTATTTGTATTGAGAAAATGATCTGCTATGAATATAACCTGAATGATTATGCCCTTGACCTGTACATTAATACTGTTATAAGAGATTTCCCTGCCACCCAGCGTAATAGAAAAACTGTGTGTTGTGTGTGTGTGTATGTGCGTGCGTGTGTGTGTGTGCGCTGTAGACTAGGGTCTTCTGTGACACCGTGTCTTAAGATATGAGCTGTTTGCACAAAATGAATTAAATCATGTAATTGATCTGATGTTTACATTTAATATACAGCAGGTAAAATTAGTATTGAACACTTCACCATTTTTCTCCGTTAATATATTTCAAAATTTTCTTTTGACATGAAATTTTTAGCACATGCCGGTAACAACCCAAGTAACCCATATGTACAAAGAAAACAAATCATTTCAGAAATGAAGTAATGTGTAATAAAATGGAATGAACCAGGGAGAAAGTATTGAACACGCTTACTGAAATTGACTTAATACTTCATACAAAAGCCTTTGTTGGTGATGTGCTTCAAGACGCCTCCTGTATCTCCTCCTGTGTCGCGTGTGTTGCTCAGGTGGGATTTTGGCTCATTCTTCCATACAAACAGTCTTCAAAACAGAACGTGGGTCTTTTCTATGAACTCTGATCTTAAGTTTCTCTAATAGATTTTCTATTGGATTCAAGTCAGGGGATTGGCTGGGCTTCATTTCTTCTCTGAAACCTATTGAGCGTTTCCTTGCCTGTGTTTGGGATCGTTGTCTTGCTGAAATGTCCTTCCTCGTTTCCTCTTCATCATCCTGGTAGATGGCAGCAGATTTTTATCAAGAATGTCTCCATTCATCCTTCCTTCAACAATATAAAGTTTGCCAGTGCTGCATGATGAACAACAGCCCTGCACCATGATGTTTTTGGGTCGATGTGCAGTGCCCTTTGACCTCCAAACATGGCGTGTATTATGGCAACCAAAGAGTTCAACTTTGGTCTCATCTGACCAGAATATATATTCTCCCAGTATATCACAGGCTTGTCTAAATGTTGTGCAGCAAACAGAAATGAGCTTCAACGTGCTTTTGCTTCAGCAATGGAGGCTTTAGCAATGGGGTCTTGGACGACTCTTCTGATAATTCTTCTCACTCCTCTGTCAGAACTCTTGCGAGGAGCTGAGCACCTGGTCATGGCCGGTTTACGGTGAACTGATGTTGTTTTCACTTCCGGATTACGGGCCCAACGTGCTGACTGAAACATTTAGAAGTTTGGAAATCCTTCTGTAACCAACGCCATCAGTGTGTTTGTCTTGAGAGAGCTCTTTGCTATAACCCATCATGAGATGTTTCTTGTGTGACACCTTTGTAATGAGAATCCTTTTAAGAGGCCATCAGGTGGGACTGAGGCCTAGTCCACACGTACACGGGTATTTTTCCTTCTTCGTTTAAAGAAAATTGCATCCACACGAAAACGCAAAAACACTGTCAAAAGCATGCCAAACCAATAGGTGACGATATAACCCTAACCATAAAACCATGTTGGCAAATCAGAAGCCTGGAATCTGACATCAATCAAAGGAGATAGCGGCACACATTCCAACGTCATACGCCAAATCTCCAGTTTCATCGTCTACACGACAACACTGAAACCGGAGTTTCTCAAAATCTTCACCCTCGCAGGAGAAAACAGTTTGGTTTCAGTGACCGTACTGCGTTTGCGTGTGGACGAACGGCCAAACCGCATCGAAAAATGTGCGGTTTTGAAAATACCCGTGTTGGTGTGGACCAGACCTTAACCAGCTGATGTATAAGGGTCAGGATTGCGTTCTATTTACTGATCGTTATCAGCTGATGTCTTGGCTTTCCATGCCTTTGTGCACTTCCCATTCTTCATGTGTTCAATACTTAATCCCTGTGTCATTCCACTTTATTACTTCATTTCTGAACTTGTTCCCGACACAAAAACCACAGAGCCCTTAAATATCTGAACCCACACATGACGGCAGGAGCTTGAAGATGTCTAGCTGTCTGTTATATATGAGAATCAAACCTGAGAAACCAAACACCTTTAATATTCATTTTTGTCAACCGTTGTGTTCGCAACGTGCAGCTGTTGCACAGTTTTCTACAGATGGACATTTGTTTTTGGGTGTTGAATGAAGCAGTGATGTTTATCATCATTACTTTGAGGTCAGAGGTCACAGAGCTCTCATCTTTCTGGTGTCCACCACTGGAGCATTTCTTCCCTCAATATTACAGATAACTGATTTCCAGCGCAGAGATTTTCTCCGTCAGGATTTGATCTGCTCTTTGTGCTCCGTTGCGAGCAGCTGTGGGTTCAGGGTTCAGACTGATGGAGCGGTCACCTTCTCGCTGGCACCCGTTGCTCCCACCGCAGAGCTCCGTCTTCTCATCGCTCTTCATCTCTCCAGTCTCGTTGCCTTTCTCTGTGTCTTTCAGAAGACTTCTGGGTTCCAGTTCTCTCCGGATCTCTTCCAGCGGTACGGCCATCATTCCCGTCCCCTGCTGTTGATCCCGGTTGTCGACACGTCGGGATGAGCGACACAGAGCTTTCCTGAAGCCTCTTTTAAAGTTATCCGACAGAAAGCCGTAGAGAATAGGGTTAGCGCAGCTGTTGGCGTAAGACAGAACCACCACGAAATAATAGAGTCCGCGGAACTCTCCCGGGAGCAGAACCAACAGGTTCACGATGTTCAATACGTAAAACGGCAACCAGCAGAACACGAACACGGCCACGACAATCACCACCATCCGCGTGATCTTGCGCTCCGACTTTCTGCGTCTGAGAGACGAGACTCGGACCCTGCGGCCGGAGCTGCGTACCTTCACCACGATCAGCAGATAGCACAGGCAGATCACCGTCAGCGGGCCGAAAAATCCCACCGTGGCCGTGTAGATGATAAAAGTGGCTTTCCAGACTTCCGCTGGCTCCGGCCACACGATGCTGCAGTTTCCATCGTCCTGCAGAACGTCCGCAAACACCACCACGGGCAGAACGACCACGAACGACACCGCCCAGACCGTGCCATTCACCGCTTTTGCCACCCGCGGCTGGCGCCACCTAGAGGATCGGAGGGGATGCACTACAGCCAGATATCTGTCGATGCTCATCACGGTGAGGCAGAAGATGCTGGTGAACTGATTTATGGCGTCCACCGTCATCACCAGACGACACATCAAAGAGCCGAAGGGCCAGGAGAGGAGAGCGTTTTGCACGGCGAGAAAAGGTAAACCCAACATGAAGAGTTCATCGGCTATGGCCAGGTTTAGGATGTAGATGTTGGTAACAGATTCGGCTTGAGAATATCGCAGCACAATGTGAATGACAAGAGTGTTTCCGATCAGACCGACTATACACACGGTGACGTAGATCAGAGGGATGAGCACACTGGCAGCGTCTGGCACGTTTGTGAAGTTGCGCGGGTATCCGTCCGGAGACGGATCGCTCGGAGAGGAATGTGAAGGAGAGGAGGGTAGACTGAGATCTGAAGAGTTGCTCCAGACGTCTTCTGAGGGCTGGGAGATGAAGCTGAGGGTCGATGTCATTCTGTGGATCTCCATCACTACAACACATTCAAACATCTGATCTCAACATCGGCTCGTGACACCTGCAAGTGAGAAAACACTGAGGTCATTACACATTCAAATGATCCAAATTTTGCTGTTCTGTCTGTCACGCATGTTTTTGTGTGTTGTCGTTGCGCAAGTCTTCTTCTCTTGTGTTTGACATGTGGGTTCAAAAAGACACGAAGGTGAGTACATGATGACTGAACTTTGAAAACACAGATCACCCAAACAGGCTTCACGTGTGTCTAAACAAACTGGTTCCGGAAGAAACACGTTAAGTCAGGAGAGAATTGAAGGTTAACCAACAAGATAACTTGTTGTCTTTGCAGCTAAGTATTGAGTGAAAGAGTGAACGAGTCACGTCCAAGCTTCATGATGGTGTTTGTGGGTCTCATCTCGTCTCTCTAATGCACGTTAATGAAGACTCTCTCACAGACACAGAACGATGAGGATGAACACATGGCTCAAACCACACGCTTCATTAAGACTCAGTTCAGATGAAAACATGCAGAATAAATTGTGTTTCTCTCTCGGTTGAAACCCGTTCTCGTGAGTCTGTGTAAGTGACACCAATTACAGCGTCTGGCCGGGGATTTCAAAGGCACAGCGTCATTATTTTGCCTATTATTCTGCTGTTTTGATACAGAACTGCTTTTAGGATCATTTCAACAGCGCCGGAAGCTTCTATACAGATGAGTGCAGACATGAGTCATTTAGTGTTTGTTATGACTGGAATCAAATCTGCTGCCATGAGTCTCCAGTGAAGTTAATGCTGCGGTCTCACCTCAACATCATCTTAAGAGTCTCTGTCCTTTAACATCGCTGTGAGCGTGAAGTCAAACTGCAATGAGCTGCATTGAGATATATAGTGAAATAATGACGCAACACAACACAACACAACACAACACAGATCATGTTCATTGAGTTCTCTGGAAGACTGCACGCATGTGAAAGACAAAGATCTCTAACGTCTCGGTTATTTCTCTAAGACATCAATGAGATTACATCGAGGGCAAAAGGAAACTTTTACTTCTCCTGAACAATTTTAAGAGAAACATCTGAGACTTAAATGATTTCAGGTCATATGTCTTATATACATGTGTGCATTTGTCAGACACTTGTATTTAAGGCACTTGCAGCGCAATCAATGAGATTTGAGAGATTTAAAGTCTATTTCTATATGTTAAAGTCTTGTTGGGGTTAAGCTGATGTTAAGGTGCAATAGTGGAAGTGTTGAGCTGGATGTGCTTTGATTGACAGTTATTGTTCTTCATTCTGTTCAGATAAAGAACGCTTTAACAGATCACCCCTAATCTCCCTGACACACACAATCATGAAAAACACAATCTCCCTCCCTGACGTTTGTGTGTTTGTGTGCGCTCTCTATTGTCCTTTATTCTTTTATGCTCTTTTACACGCTGCACATGTTGTGTCTCCACGGCGACAAACGGAGGCGTACTTCCCCTTTAATGTTTACTGGTGGGCAAGCTTGTGTGTGTGTGTGTGTGTGGGATCCCAGTAACTGAGCTGAGAGAGAACACGCACACACACGGACGCACGCACACACACACACAGTGAGGATGATGATGATGAAGGTGTTTGTAAAGTCTGTTTTTTTGTTTATCTTTTTTTTGTTATGTAAGATGTATGGCAGCATTGATTACAGACACATCACAGTAAATGTCAATAGAATAAATCACTCACATAACTCCACCGCAGATTGTTCAGAGAGAGTTTAGATCATCATTGATGTCGGTGAGGATTTTATCTGCTGAAGAACAACAGACATTTATATCAGAAACACACTGTAAGTGTGTGCAGTAGCGTTGTTAACCACACAACCACACAAATGCGTAGGGCCCGCAAGCTTGGGGGGCCCGTAGTGGCTACAAGCGGTAAAATCATCTGACGCTTGATTTAGACACACAGAAATACACAATACGAAGCGCATGTATCAAAGCGGTGCTTAAAAACTAAAGAAAGCAAAAGAAAGAAATCTAATACTAATTTTATGAATATAGCAAAACAATGCTATGAAAAGAAGAATCTTGCACCTTTACATATTTACATACACACGTAGCTTTACTCTCTATATCTTTATCTTATGTTTATTGTGTTGTATTTCTTAACTTTGTATACCCATAGGCCCTTATTTGAATCATCTGTGTACTGTATTCTATTGTGTTATGGTCTCCGTGTACTGTTGTCGCTGATTCTGTGTACTGGATGCTCCTGTCACCAAAACAAATTCCTTGAATGTGCAAACATACTTGGCAATAAAGCTCTTTCTGATTCTGATTCTTTCTTACTTTCTTCTACTGTAGCTAAAAGCATTCTGTATTATTCTGAATAAAACAAAGGACACTGTTTCATCCCAAAACCAAGAAGGTTTATTCTTATAACCAACTGTAGAGAATTGTGTGGTGTTATTAGGTTAGGTATACTTTATTGATCCCAAGCTGGGAAATTGCAGTGTAGCAGCAGCATTACACACAATAACAACACAATAAGTAAAAAGAGAACAACCCAGACATAACAATTGTAGTGCTAAGTAAAAATATAAAGTGCAGTGAACAGATAGAAACCTATAAGGTGCTTGAAGACTATATTGTTATGACCAGAGTTTTAGCTGTTATTGTAGAGTGTGATGGCATGTGGCAGGAAAGATTTCCTGTATCTGTCCCTTCCACAGCGGAGCTGGAGTTTTGTGGTTCAACGTAAAATAAATCCAGTTTATATGTGTATGTATGTCTCATTAATTCCATGTACTCAATACTGCTGTGCAATTCAAACAATAATGTTGAGCAATGTGTGGGGGGCCTCAGGTCTTGCTTAGGGCCCCCAAACATGGTAAACACATCCCTGTGTGTGTGTGCGTGCATGCGTGTGTGTGTGTGTGTGCGTGTGAATCAGAGATGTTAGTTGAGACGCTGGAGTGTTTGATGGAGGTTTATTTATGGTGGTGAATTGAGCAGTGTCAGTGTGAACAGATGTGGAGGTTAATCTGGATTAACGACGGATCTGTGAACAAAAGCTTCAGTGGTTTTTATCTTCAGGCAAATCGCTGCTATTGAAGTAAATCCTTTCAGTGGAATCTCGTGCATCACAAACATCTGCCGTCCCTGATCAGCGATCAGTCATTACCACAGCTCTTAAATCATTTCATCTTTATTCGAGAATTCAATACGTTTTACTTTAAAAAGCATGAAGTGCATCCGTCATTTATAACGCACTTCACATGCAAATGTGACTCACACATGAATCCATCCTATGGGTGTAAAGAAACTCTCCGAGTTTAGTTTAGTTTGTTTTATATTCAGCACCTGTAACGTGTTAGCACACAAAAGCATTTCAGCAGAGACGTCGACATGTTTTAGTGTGAATCACATAGAAGAGGTTTAATAAAGAAACAGTCCTCACACTTCTGTTTCTGTGATATTCAACAGCTGTTGCACACAGAGATGAACCCGATGAGCTATAGGATGAGTGCTTTACAAAATGACCTGGAGTATATTTACACTCAATTAAACCATGAAAAGACGAACGTTATGAAGTCAAAATAAATCTGTTATTTGAGTTGTAGTTTTAATTTCTGCATTTGGTTTCAAATATTGTGATATTATTGTTGCATACAGTGTGTATTGAGTTGTAGTGATGCAGTCTTAGATCAGCGTGAGACGACTTTCTTCTGAATGTCTGCATTTATAATGTGTTTAATCAGATGTAATGTTCAACAGCAGTGTCAGTGTCAAACTGAGAGGATGTTGACCTGACAAACCCTTCGAAACATTTCTTTATCTTTACAGAGTCACAGTGATGTATAAATGTGTGACTACATGACTTGTGCACGCAGTTCACAGGACTACACACGTTTGTTTACATGTATCTCTCACAAACACAACAGCTTTAAATCTCACACACAGAATCGCTTCAGTTGAGTTTAAAATCACAGAGTAAAACAGAAACTTACCCATATTAAACTTCAGCGTGTCTTCACCTGCACGCGCCGCTCTGAAGAAATGAAACACAGCCGCTGCAGCAGCGGTGTGCGGAAACACAGCATCCCGTTACCAGGCAACCGGAGCAATGATGCTGTGTGTGCGCGAGAGAGTTAAGAGATGTTAGTGTAGATGTTCCTTTGAGATTACACATGGAAAATCATGTTAATGTGGGCACATGTGGGGTCAGATAGACCTGAACTGAGATCTGTCTGACTGACAAAAACACATCCACAGCTGAGGATTTGAGAAAGAATCAAACAACCCTGACTATTTAAAGAATTTGTTTTTCTATTATTTTGTACACATCATTTTGAATGTAATGTTGTCTCTTTACTGAACTCTATTTATAATAACATTATGATTAAAGATATGGATGTTAAAGTGATGTTTACTGTTTGGTGTTTGTATTGACTGATGTGTACAGCAGGTAACACAGATAATCTAAACACCACAATGTGACGTGACTGAATATGTGTAAATATGAAGAATATCAGCACTGATTCACATGAGATTCATTGAAAGTATCTCAGCGATGCGTCTCGTCTGATGTGTCAGAGGGTCTGATAAGACCGTGTCGACCGATGACCGCTCATCTTCTCTCTGTGAATCTGTGAAGAGAATCAGAACTCTTTCAGTGTGTTTAATAACTGGTGGTCTGAGTCTTTCTGTTTCTGTTTATTTCTGCAGCACTTTTTACTGTTTTGCATTGTTGAAAAACTGAACAGAAAACACAACATGAAACAAACAGTCAATAAGCATAATATGCAATCATAGAACAGAAAAACAATCCAATAAAATACATATTTCTCTCCATAAATGTGACCCTGGACAACAAAACCCGTCTTGGGTCAATTTTTCAAAATGTAGATTAGTTGAGAGTTTTAGACATCATTAATGTGAAGAAGTTAAAGTGATTGGACATTGACACAGCAGGCAGATTGTTCAAGTCAGAGGATTTTTATGCATTTGACATCAAATGCTTTTATTGAATGTGACAGAGAGAGACGTCCTCTGTGCTGCCATCACACAATACTTTATCAGCTAAGCACATTCTGAAAGAAAAAGACACATGAAGAATGATAAGAGTTGTGTTTCGGTGACAGTGAGAAACAGTGGAGCTGAAAGCACTAACTCGCCCGGTCGTGTGTGTCACAGAGAGAGAGAGAGACACAGAAGGGCTTATTAATGGTCTCATAAAGCTGAAGATGCTGTTGTTATTGCTGTTTTAATCTGAAGGCTTCTAAGAGCGGTTGCTATGGCGATGCTGTGAGGAGGCTCTGTTCATTGGCTGTTAATAGTCACTTAATGGACGTAAAGACTGTAAAGACTTCATTCATTGAGAAAAACACACAACAGTCCATCAACATTTCTATGATGAATGAGTTCAGGACACAGATGTTCTCTCTCTCTCTCTCTCTCTCTCTCTTAAGTGTGCATTATTGTCATTACAAAATGTACGTTTGTATTGTCCAATAGTGCAAGTATGTATACAAAACAAAAGAAAGATAATTCTTGTAATACAATTTAGTGTGATGTATGTGGTGCAACTTAAAGTGGTTTATAATACATGTAAATATATAAACACAGAAATAGAGTTTAGTTTAAACAAAGATTTACAAAAGCAGAATATACATTTCAGTCGCAGAATAAAGGGATATAATCATATAATGTTATGAACATTATTGGAAACATCAGGTCAGGGCAGATTGATTGTTTTCTCTTTTGTTGTGACAGTTGTGCAGCTAACACACCAACACAGTGTTACGGGAATTCCTGAAATTGTCACGAAATGTAATCTATTAATTCGTGTTCATCAACACGAATTTGACATTTTTTCATTACACACACCGCGTAGCCTATATATGTACATTTATATATTTCTAACCTGATATAGAAAGAAGTTGCAAATACTTTGGGAGTTTAGTTGAGGTTTAGACCGCAGGAAATAGGAATTCAGACGAATGGGCCACCTTGTAAAATAGGTCTGAATTCCCATCAGATTGCGTTGATATATATTTCTACATATGGAAGATATCTTTTGATGGAAAGTCGTGCTGACTGACACGAAAAAAGGGCGAAATTCGTGTTGATGAACACGAATTAATAAATTACGGCTCGTGACAATTTCACGAATTCCCGTGAGACTGAGCAACAGAGGGGTCTGCAACCCGAGGCGCATGTGGCTCTTCTGCCCCCTGCTGCGCCCCCTGTAGTCTACAGAAGGACCTGTTCGTGACAGAAAAACATACTGAGAGTAGGCTAGTGGTTTTATTTCTGCTTTGACAGATGTGAGACAGCGCCGAACACTGTATGCGTGTTATGGAATGGTGAGAAAACATTCTGCTTGGTACGTTTTTGTCCGGCATAGTTTAAACCCAATCAAAATCTCCCTATATAACTGGGTAACTATACCTTACGTGTGTTATGGTCATTTAAAGGTTACATATATCTTGCGTCTCCACACTGACATGCTTTCAAACGTCTGGTGTATGGACTTGTGTAATAGCCTACAGTTCAAAGTAGGGAAGGAAGGAGGCGGGAACCGGCGAACATTTAAACAACGAAAGTAAAATGGCGGCAGCTCCTCACGGACCACTGCCGCCCACACAAACATATATAACCTTAACATGTGTCCGGGCCCGGTCCTCTCTGGTCGTATATTTTGCCGCTCGTCCTTTTATGCTTCCGATCTCCTCCGTCAGAAATGCGGAGCCGGTGCGCGCACAGCTGATACCCATCGCCTCCTTGTCTGAGGGCTCTCGTCCCGCCTTCCTCGCAACAACTTGATTTTTCCATCACACATTGTATTGTGTATTTTGTGCATTCTGATAGGAAGTGGAGTTGTGTAGAGAGTGGACACAGTCTCTGGTCCTGTGGCAGTCATGTTGTGTGTCTCTGCCCGTCTCTATAGTGAGTTTGTGTCCACTGAGTCTGGATCTTGTCAACGTGGCTCTTAGTTTTTGATCTGTCACAGACTGGATTCTCTCTTTTGGGCCAAATAACATTGCATTTGAGTGATTTAGTTTTGTGTCATCTGTGTTGTCATTTGATTGAGTTTGGTTTTGTCAGATGTTAGGACTGAAACATCAGGACTGAAGCTCTGGAGCAGCTGACAGAGAGGATTGAGTTCTGCATGCAGACTCTCGATTGGATGTTTTTCCATTTAGAAAAATCTTGATTTGGATTTGTCAGCGGACCCCACACTTCCCTGACCGCTCTAGAATGGTGCAGTTCATTGATGTAAATATGAAGGAATGTTGGACTTAAAGCGCAACCCTGTCTCACCCCACACTCCTCATAGAGATATCTAGTACGTTTTGTGTAGATTTTTCATTTACTCTCGGTGTACATTGATTTAAGGTCAGGGGTTTTACCACCTGTGCCACTTTTAATTTGTTTGTAAAATTGAGTCAAAAGCTTTTCTCTCCCTCTTTGTTTTGTTTGGACAGTAGAGTCACCAGCAGATGGCATCATGAAGGTGTCACATCATTGTGAAGCTGAAGATGAGTTTTGTGTTAGCAGAACAGAAGTTGTTACGCGGAAACGCTTCACTTCTGGTGTGAAAGTGTTCAGGGCAGGGCAGCTGATAGAGGAACTCACACACCAACATGAAGAAAACCTGCAGCAACTGAAGACTTTAAACACACAAACACACCCAGCTTCAGCCAGTCTTATTCTGTCAGGATGACGGAGTGTCAAACAGGTAAGAGAGAGTTTAACCTCATCTACAATCCACTTACAAACCTCTGAACACACTGGGATTGTGAGCTGTGGATTTCAGAACAGACTGATGGTGTTTAGATCTTTCGGTGGTGTGTTGAGACACTTTATATGTCAGTGTTATACACAGAGAGGTTCAATATAACGGCTGTTGTTATCTCTATAGACGTGTGCGCATGAACACGAGTGAGTGTGATGCAGAAGAACGTTCAGGAGTTCTCCGTCATGTTTCTCTCATGTCTCACGTGTTTTCATCAGAGTACAGATATAGACCTGTAAACTTTAACAGCATATGGACGTCTCTCACTTTTCATAGCAGACTTTAGTGTCTTGAGGAATCTGAGATGTTTGAGATGTGTGAGACACATGAGTGATGAGTCCATTGATCTCTGTTCAGTCTCATTGCTACAGGCGTCTGCAAGAAGAAAAGATTTTCTGTAGACACACAACATGTAGTTGAGATGCAGAAAGTTTTCTTCAGGTGTAATGTGTGTGTGCTGTATTCATTTTCATTTGATCTCTTTGTCTGGACACAGACAACGCACACGCACAAACGCACTCACGCACACACACGCACACACACACACACGCACACCCCATAGATTTCCTGTTTCATAAAGCAGAAAGGTTCTGTTAACAGACAGTGAAGTGTATTGTTTGTGTGTGTGTGTGTGTGTGTGTTTGTGAGTGTTGTGTGTGTGTGTCTTTGTCTGTGTACATGTGTTTATATCCCGGTGGGGACCTAAACCTGAATGCACACAACACATGGGGACTCGTGTCACTGTGGGGACCAAAACTGAGGTCCTCACGGGCACAAAAGCTTATCAATTGTACAGAACAATATTTTTTACGTTTTCTATGATCTTTAGGTTTAGGGGATAAAATATACAGTTTGTGCGGTATAAAAAACATTACGCCTATGGACTGTCCCCACGGAGATAGTGAACCAGACATGTGTGTGTTTTTGTGAGTGTTGTGTGTGTTTGCGTGTGTGTGTTTGTGTGTGTGGTGTTTGTGAGTGTTGTGTGTGTTTGCGTGTGTGTGTTTGTGTGTGTGGTGTTTGTGAGTGTTGTGTGTGTTTGCGTGTGTGCGCGTGTGCATGTGTCAGATAGATGTCATTTTATGTTCATGAAAAGTGTGATATTGTCATTGTGACATTATTGTGTTGCACAGTATCTTGAAGTGAACTCTACAGTATGTTGGTGTGTCTTGATACATCACAGTTGTGTTGAATGTTTGTCTCTCATGGACTCATGATGGTTGTTGTTGTTGTTGTTTTCTCAGATTTTGCGGTGGAGGAGAAGATGGAACTTGAGCGACTGAAGATGCACAAAGAGATCCTGCTGGAGGACATTGAAGTGAGTGAACATCATCCGCCCATAATACAAACCTGAAATCTGGAACAAACAGACAGCATTACTCATACTGTAAAAATAAGAATAATCTAGAAATATGGGAAGTATAGTATTTACATACACTGTCAAACCTTTCTGTAGAAATGACAGCAGTTTGCCAGTAACTTACTGAAGATTTACATGTTATGTGATTCACTGGCAACAGTTTGTTCAAAGAGAAATGAACATTAAACATGAACAAGTCTTTATCTTTACAGAATAAATATAAAATAACAGCCTCATGCAAAGCATTTTGGGACCCAGAAAAGTTTTTTCATTTTGCTTCCCAGAATGCTTTGCATGAGGCTGTTATTTTATATTTATTCTGTAAAGATAAAGACTTGTTCATGTTTAATGTTCATTTCTCTTTGAACAAACTGTTGCCAGTGAATTAAATCAATATAAATCTACAGTCATATTCTGGAAACTAGCTGCAATGTTTACAGTGTTCACACATACATGTGAAAGAAAGAAATCAACTGTGACATTGTAACATGTGCAATATTTCCTGACTGTGTGAATGACACAAAGAGACAGTAAATGAGTGTGTGTACATGTGACGTTTACTAGGTGTGTTTGCTGTAACTAAAACACTTCTCAAGCTCGAAAACACACTTTATTTTTCTCAGAAACTAAAGAACCAGATTGAAAACGTCATGGCAGATATTCAGGGCTTCAAATCTGCAGAGGACAAGTGAGTGAATTTATCTGTGAGACGCACATGCACACAGACTTACACAGTGCGTGTGCTGTTGAGTATTTTACTCACGAGATCTAATGAAAGCCTTTCTGATGTCACTGGAGACACCACTGAGACGTGACTGAGACATTCTTCTCTGTTGTTGTAGTAAAGTACTGGAGAGAGAGAAGCGCTTCAGCAGTGGAAAGAAGAAGTTTAACATGGACCCTAAGAAGGTGAGTGATTGAGATGAAGAGGTTCTGTCTGCCGTTTGTGTCCAGCGTGAGATGAAGTTGGAGAAGATGAAGTGGAAACTCTCACCTCTCTGTTGACGTCTCCTACAGACGGGATCTGTGGTCAGTGGTGTGAAGATCTGATGTCTGTGAGATCATGTTTGATCAGATGAGAGATGTGCAGTGTGTGTGTGTGTACACTCTTAACAAAAGGTGCTTCAAAAGGTTCTTCCATGCCATAGAAGACCCTTGTGGTTCCATAAAGAACCTTTAACATCTGAAGAACCTTTCTGTTTCACAAAATGTTCTTTGTAGCAAGAAAAGGTTCCTCAGATAATAAAAAAGTAAGATAGAGACGGATCTTTGACTGAATGGTTCTTTTTGGAACTCAAACTCAAACTCAAAAAAGGTTCTTCTATCTATGGCATCACTGTTAAGAACCTTTCAAGCACCTTTATTTTTAAGATTGTAGATGAGGTGGTGAGAAACAGAAGGTGTGCTTACTGAGCGGATGGAGAGGAAACTCACAACCCTCTTTGGCTCTCTGAATAATGTTTGTGGTTTGGTGATGCTGACTGACACACAAAGAGCAAGACCACCGAGAACAGAGACGTCTCGAGACGAGAGCCAGAAGAACTCTTGATCCCTTCATTCTGAGCGACACACACATGATCGAGAGAAGAGAGCTCACTCAAGTTTCAAATACAGAAACAAATCCAGATATGAGCGTGTGTGTGTGCGTGTGTGTGTGTGTGTGTGTGTGTGCGTGTGTGTGTGTGCGTGTGCGTGTGTGTGTGTGTGTGTGTACTGAGCAGAGTTGAGGTGTGATGTGATGTTTGTGTGTTTCAGGGTGTAAAGTATCTTGTGGAGAATGAGCTGCTGGATTGGAAAGCAGAGCCAGTGGCTGAGTTCCTGTTTAAAGAGGAAGGACTGAACAAGACGGCCATCGGAGAGTTCCTGGGGGAGAGGTGACACAACACAACACAACACAAAACTACACAACACTACACAACACTACACAACACAACACAACACTACACTACACTACACAACACTACACTACACTACACAAAACTACACTACACTACACTACACTACACTACACTACACTACACTACACTACACTACACAAAACTACTACACAACACAAACTACAACACACTACACAAAACTACACTACGACACTACACCTACACTACACTACACTCACAAAACACAACAACTACACTACACGAACACAACACACACGACTACCACACACTACACTACACAAAACTACACAAAACTACACGAACACAACACAACACGAAACTACACAACACTACACAAAACTACATTACACTACACAAACACTACACAAAACTACACTACTACACACTACACTACACAACTACACTACACGAACACGCTACACTACTACACCAAACTACAACAACACAACACAACACAACACAAAACTACACAACACTACACTACACTACATAAAACTACACTACACGAACACGAACACAACACAACACAACACAAAACTACACAACACTAACACAAACTACACAACACACTACACACACTACACTACACACACTACACTACACTACACAAACACTACACTACACTACACTACACTACACTACACTACACTACACTACACTACACTAAACTACACTACACTACACTACACAACACCACACAAACACCACACAAACACCACACAGACACAAACACAAACACAAACACAAACACAAACAAAAACACAAACAACACACACAACACAACACAACACAACACAACACTACACTACACTACACGAACACAACACAACACAACACAACACAACACTAACACAACAAAAACACATCACAAACAACACAAACAATACACCACACTACACAATGTCAAACACAAATCACGTGAAACACAGGTGGAGTGTTGCTATTCTGTGTGTTAGAGTTCTTCACAGGATCATGTGAGAATGTTGTGATATGTGCAGAGAGGAGATGAACCTGCAGATCCTGAAAGCGTTTGTGGACCTGCACGAGTTCTCACATCTGAACCTGGTTCAGGCGTTACGGTGAGAGCGTCTCTAACACATGTTGACATGCGGTCAGATGTTGAAGAAGAGCTCATGTTGTTCTCCGTGGGTTCTCAGGCAGTTCTTATGGAGTTTCCGTCTGCCGGGTGAAGCTCAGAAGATCGACCGTATGATGGAAGCTTTTGCCACACGCTACTGTAACTGTAACCCGGGTGTGTTCCAGTCCACAGGTGAGTCGTGTTCTCTGACTTGATGAGTCCTCCGTTACATTCTGAATAATGTTCTTCATGTGTGTTTAACGTCTTCAGACACCTGTTATATTCTGTCGTTTGCCATCATCATGCTGAACACGAGTCTACACAACCCCAACGTGAAGGACAAAACCCCGCTGGAGCGATTCATCAGCATGAACCGAGGAATAAACAACGGCAGCGACCTGCCTGATGACCTGCTGACGGTGAGCAGCCAATCAGATTCAGACCTCGCTGGTCACATGATCCTCATCCTGAAAATCTCTTGTTGTTTTTATCAGAATCTGTACAACAGCATTCGTAATGAACCCTTCAAGATCCCAGAGGATGATGGGAATGATCTGACACACACATTCTTCAATCCTGACAGAGAGGGCTGGCTGCTGAAACTGGGTACATCTCTCTCACTCGCTCTCTCTCTCTCTCTCTCTCTCTCTCTCTCTCTCTCTCTCTCTCTCTCTCTCTCTCTCTCTCGCTCTCTCGCTCTCTCTCTCATCTCTCTCTCTCTCTCTCTCTCCTCTCTCTCGCTCGTCTCTCTCTCCTCTCTCTCTCTCGTCTCTCTCTCTCTCTCTCCTCTCTCTCTCTCTCTCTCTTCTCTCTCTCTCTCTCCTCCTCTTCTCTTCTCTCTCTCTCTCTCTCTCCTCTTCTCTCTTCTAATCTCCTCTTCTCTGCCCTCCTCCTCCTCTTTCTCTTTTCATCCTCCTCTCCTCTTTCCTTGCCATTCCTCTTCCTCTTTCTTGCCCTCCTCCTCTTCCTCTTTCTTGCCATCCTCCTCCTCCTCTTCCTCTTTCTTGCCATCCTCCTCTCTCTCTTTCTCTTCTTGCCCTCCTCCTCTTCCTCTTTCTTGCCCTCCTCCCTCCTCCTCTTCCTCTTTCTCCATCCTCCTCTCCTCTTTCTTGCCCTCCTTTCCTCTTCTTGCCCTCCTCTCTTCCTCTTTCGCCCTCCTCTTCCTCTTTTCTTGAACTCCTCTTCCTCTTTCTTTCCTCCTCCTCCTCTCCTGCCCTCCTCCTCTTCCTCTTTCTTGCCCTCCTCCTCCTCCTCTCCTCTTTCTTGCCCTCCTCCTCCTCTTCCTCTTTCTTGCCATCCTCCTCTTCCTCTTTCTTGCCCTCCTCCTCTTCCTCTTTCTTGCCCTCCTCCTCTTCCTCTTTCTTGCCCTCCTCCTCTTCCTCTTTCTTGCCCTCCTCCCTTCCTCTTTCTTGCGGCCTCTCCTTGCATACACACTCTCCTCGTCCTCTCACATTGTTTCTTCTATCCATTCTCAGACTTTCTCCTTCCCACCTTCAACACCTGTTGCTCTCCTGAACTGGCTTATATTGGTTGTGTCACATCATTTGAAACAGGTTAAATCAATTTTGAGTGGTTGTGTTCAATCAATGACATGTGTTCTCTGTTGCCACTTGTGTTTACCAGTATGGATGACATGTGCATTAGAGTGCAGAATGGGTTTTGAGAATGAGATTGTGTTTAGAGTTTTTGCAAAAAGTCTAAGTGAGATGCATATTGTGTTTTACCATGTGAAATGGTGTAAGGTACTGACAACAGACTGCACAAATAGCTGAATGAGTTCAGGCAACTGAGAACTTGGTTCAGCCAATGGGTTTTAGTGTTTTAGCAATCGAGAAAAACTGTAAGCAGATGTGAGATGTTTTGTGTCCACAGGTGGTCGAGTGAAAACATGGAAGAGACGCTGGTTCATTCTTACTGATAACTGCCTGTATTATTTTGAATTTACGACGGTAAGAACCCCCACACACGTCTCTCTCTCTCTCTCTCTCAGTGTCTGTCAGTCAGAATGATGAAGAGGAGATTAATGTGATTGTGATTATAGGATAAAGAGCCGCGTGGGATTATTCCTCTGGAGAATCTGTGTGTGAGAGAAGTTTCTTTTCCTCGCAAACCGGTGAGACGTCGACACACCACATCAAACACAGCGTTCAAATGAACTATATTGTTTTACAATAAATGCTTTATGTATTACTCTTCAGTCATGAGAATCTAACAAGAGTTACAAACATAACTGAAAAAGTACAAATCTCTCTCTCTCTCTCTCTCTGTGTGTGTGTGTGTGTCTTTGTGTGTAGTATTGTTTAGAATTGTATAATCCTAACAGCAGGGGTCAGAAGATCAAAGCGTGTAAGACAGAAACAGACGGTCGTGTGGTGGAAGGCAAACATCAGTCATACATGATCTGCGCTGCTGCAGCCGAGGAGAGAGATGATTGGATAGAATCCATCAGGTGTTGTGAAATACACACAAACGTGCCAACACCACAATATTGTTTAGTTATGAGTGTAAAAGTGTAATGTAAAAGTGTTGTGTGATTGTGTGTTTACAGGGCCAGCATTACCAAAGATCCGTTCTATGATCTCGTGTCTGTCAGAAAGAAGAAGGTCATCAATAAAACTCCGGAGTGACATCATACGTGTGTGTGTGCGTGCGTGTGCGTTCGTGAATGCGTGTGTGTGTGTGTGTGTGCGTGTGTGTTTCAGCTGAAGTCATTCTGGTAACAACATGTGTGTGTCACTCTGACAAATATACAATTGTGTGATGTTGACAATCATCTGAATGTTTTATATGTATATATATATTTGATATGTACAGGAGCTCAGTGTTTTGCGTGTTATGACGCTCTTACACTGGAGCGATGTTCTGCTCTTTTAAATCTGCACTTTCATCCAATCACATTCCAGAACACACTGATTTATAAACTAAGATATTTTGGTATCAAATGTTCTGAATGTAAAATTACATTTATTTATGCAACAAAAATATTGTATATATTTCATGGATCATATGATTATTTTCTTATTTAAATGTTATTTGGGACATAAAGTCACATGCAGTAATAGTTGTGTTGTTGTAATAGTGTTTTATTAAAGTCAAACATGAGAAATGTTTTCATACAGAAACAAACGTGTGTGAGCAGAATGTGAGTTTACTGGTTTAAATAATGTGTTTCTACCACTCTTGTGTAGAGTCGAGTGAGGCTATTCCAGCATTTATAGATAACTTGAGAAACGTGATGTGGTTGAGTTTTAGAGGAAGTTAACACAGAAAATCTCTGAAGTGTGGCCTAAAGATTTGAAGGGAAGCAAATGTTCAGTGGATGAAGATGAAATGTGTTCCTTCTGAGTTTGATTCACGCAACAGCCGCATTTAAAGAGGAAACTTAACATGACTTCATAACTCTCACTTCCTCTGACTATCTGAACATGTGAAACCTGCTGCTTCTCACACACGCACGCACACACACACACACACCCACGACGCACACACACACCCACACCCACACACACCAGACACGCACACACACACCACACACGCACACCACACACACACCAGACACGCACACACCCACACACAACACACACCCAACACGCACACACACACACACACACACACACCATACACCACACACACCCACACACACACACCATACACCACACACACACACACACACACACACACATACACACACACACACCCACCAGCACACCACACCCACACAACACACACACACACCACCATACACCACACACACACAACACCAACACCACACACCAACACACACCACACACACACACACCACACTAACACACACACACCCACACACACACACCAGACACGCACACACACACACCAGACACGCACACACACACACACACACACCCACAACATACACGCACACACACCAGACAACACACACACAACGACAACACGCACACACACACATTACACCAGGCACACAACACCACATTCACACACACACACGTTGGGGTTCCATGCTTTGACCCGAGTCCACATGAGTTGGTGTGCATTCAGGTTTAGGTCCCCACTAACATATAAAAACCAAGTCAGACACACACACGCGACACACACACGCAAACACACACACACCAGACACACACACACGGACGCACCCGCACCCGCACACACACCAGACACACACACACACATGTTGGGGTTCCATGTTTTCTGGGGACATTCCATAGACACAATGGTTTTTACTGACAAACTGTGTATCATATTCCCACCCCCTAAACCTCACAATCACACAACACTTTCTGCTCTTTTACATTTTCAAAATAGTTCATTCTGTATGATTTATAAGCTTGTTTCATCATGGGGAACAAAAAATGTCCCCACAGGGATTTTTGCCATCTTTGTGGGGACATTTTGACCCAAACCATAGGGTTCACACTTCCCACAAAACTCTGTTTTTTTTTACTTTGTGTCACATCAGTGTGTGTTGTAGTGTTGGAATGGGGCAGTAGGAGAGGGCAGCTCATATTCACACCCACCAGTAACCACATCCTGATACTGCAGAACATCATCATCCAGACATCCTTCACCTGCTGACACACACACACACAAGTGTTTGTGTGTTCAGATTGAACAACAGAGGGTGAGATGAGCACATGAGACGAGTGTCCGTTAAACCCGTCTGATAACATTCATCACACACACCCACCTTTATATTTCAGATGTCACAGTCGCAACTTTCCGTTCACACATGTTGTTGTTTTGATAGATTCATTACACTGAACATTATACGCACACACACACACACACAGTAATATGTGAATGTGATGAGCAGACGAGTCAATGTGAGTCTAAAAATGTTCTCATTCATTTCTCACTTCTGAATCTTAAAGGGACAGTTCACCCAAAAATGAAAATTCTGTCATCATGTATTCCAAACCTGAATGAATGTCTTTGTTCTGCTGAACACACAGGAAGATATTTGGAAGAATGTCAGCAACAGCAAACAGATTGCATCCCCCATTGGACGCCACAGTAGAGAAAACAAATACTATGGGAGTCAATGGAGGTGAGATTTGACATTGATTTTGTCTTCCTGTGTGTTCAGCAGAACAAAGAAATGCATCCAGGTTTGAAACAACCTAAAAGACCGTTCACATTAAAACGATAACAAAAGAACGTTTCTCAATTCAGGAGAACAACGGGGTTCACACCATAACTATAACGATAAAGAGAACGGTATCTTTGGGATCACTTCCAGAACCATTTTCTTCCAGCTGATGAAGTATAAAACACACTGTCAAACAGCTTCTGGTGGATACCGTTAGACTATAGGTGATCGCAATGTGGGTTTAATGTCTGAATCAGAGACTCTAGTGGTCAGAAAGCGGTGTGTTTACAGCGGGATGTTATATATGTGCTTTACTTCCCGGACACGAGCGCACCTTCAGCCTTCAGACAGAGCATCCAGCCCTTGCTGTCATATTTTGGAGAAAAGACGTTCGGGAATGAAAACGAAAGCATCAGCAGCAGGTCATCTACATTCATTTTAGTGTCTGAGAACACTGCAGCCCGCAGGCTTAAATAAACATAACCTTATTGTTATCGTCCGCTGGTGTGGACCTAAATATAGTTACAGTGAACGGCCCTTTAGGGCGAGTAAATGATGAGAGAATTTTCACTTTTGGGTGAACTGTCCCTTTAATCTAATGAACTGTGAGGATCATTTTACTGTCATAATGTCCTGTAAAGAACAAACCACGACAAACACCTGAAGCAGGGCTCTTTTATTAAAAGAAAATGCAAAATGATTTTACAGATTTATTCTGAGGTCTGAACTGTGAGCGTCCATCTCTTCAGTCTGTGACACAACATGTCCAGACCGGCTGCAGAGGACACACGGCTTCACAGAATAAATGAACCAATGTCTTCAACACAATCTTATTTCGCTTTTTTAAATAAGTTGAAACGTCTCTTAGTGTTTGGCTTCGAGTTCGCATCTGCGGCGTGTGTTTGTTTGGTTGTGTCGTCCGTGGCGTTTGGTTTGTCCGTGGCGTGTGTTTGTTTGGTTGTGTCGTCCGTGGCGTGTGTTTGTTTGGTTGTGTCGTCCGTGGCGTGTGTTTGTTTGGTTGTGTCGTCTGTGTGTGTTGGATTGAGTTCTTCACTGACACTTTCATTTTTCATCTTCTGCTTCTTTTTAAAAGTCGGCCTCCAGCACTTCTTCTTCTTGGTCTGTTTGGGTTGTTCGGGCTCGTCCGCTTCAGGAACGGGTGTTGGGTTTTCCAGCTGTTCTTCTGGGCCATGTTGACCCGGTTCGGGCAGCTCCAAGTTATTGAGGAACTCCTGTAGCGGTGTGCTGGATCCCGGGATCTGTCCGAGCGCCAGCAGGTATTTGGGGTTGTGGTATTTGTGTGCCGGTACGTCTCCATGTGCCCTGTCTCCGAGGTTGACCTGGAAGCGAGAGTAGGCAGTAACGGGGCGTTTGGCCACCGCGGCTCGTGCCAGCGTCCCCGTTTGAGGTTTGTCGAGGTGAAACTCTTTAAAGAGGTCGAGTTTGTCTGAGATGGCGTAAAGTTCACGGAAATCATTATCGTAGAAATCCACCACCTGCCCGGACATCACAGTGATCATGTTTCTATCCATACGAGAACAACTCCAGGAGAAACTGAAGGAAAAACGCAACAGCTTTACACACACTTCACAGCAGAATTCACAAGCACACACACACACACACACACACTCACCTGTACGTCCCAAACATGACTTTATCTCCATCGATCAGCATGTACTTGCTGTGAACGTTTCCTGGGATTTTACCGAACGACAGATTCAGTCCAATACCCGTCACGGTCCGACTTCTGACATTCTGTGAGAAACATGCGACATGCTTGAATGCGGCGGTTCAGTCGACACACTGACAGACAGCTCATCAGCTCTTTGATTCATTGTGTGTGTGTGTCTGGTGTGTGTGTATGATGGGTGTGTGCGTATGTATGTATGTGTGTGTGTGCGTGTGTACCTTCAGTTCTTTGGCACCAACTTTCATTCGGTTACACATGTCGAGAAAGTGTGGAGCTCCCTGCACATCCAGCACAATGTAGACGGGTACACCGCGTTTGGATGCCTCAAACAGGTCCTGTAGAATCTGTATGTCAGTCAGGAGGTCCATCACTATAGCGACAACCTGAACATTACACATGATGAATGACATGTTTTTAGTCTTACTTTTGGACTCATCCCGACAATTCAAATAAAAAACACATTTAATACTAAAACATATCGATGACATCATTTCCTGTGAATGTTACTGGCGGTTCTTTCTCACTCTCTGTAAGATATAACAGGAACAGTTTCATCTTTAGCATTTATTCTATTAATGTCAATAAAATGTGAATTTGGATATCTTGCATACCCTGTCTATGACTGTCAGGATATTTTTATGAAACTTAATCACAGTTCAAGGCTGATTATGATTGTTGTTATATTTTGGAGTGTATAACAATGCAATGCATGTTTATTTTTTTCAATCTGCATAGATGACAGGAAATGCCGCAAATATCCTTTATTTGACCCATAACATTAACATGCATAAAGATTTTTTCCTGCAGGAAGTGAAACGAGTTCAGTGATGTTGGGACAGGTTTCTTCTTATCCAACAGTTTTCCGTAGAAGTCGTCTGGTGGACTGACAGGAAGTCACCTCACACAACCAGAGGTGTGGCTCTTTCTTCACTTTCACTCTCGTATGAAGTCTGCGGTTTATTTATATATGATCAATGTTCAATGTTCTATATGATATCAATGTTCTCTCACAGACAAGAACACATGAGTGTGTTGAGTTAATGATGTGGAATGTTTGCAGAACATGTCTGTACACCGATTCTTATAAATCCATACATGACGTCCGTCTGCCTGCATATATAGTCATTCAGATCGAGTCTGAACAGACCAGTGGCTGATGTCTGATAATAATCAGACCACTGACTGTTGGCAATAGGTCCATCAATCCCATGAAAAATCCCCTACAGAAGCATTAACTGAGGTCATACAGTAAACAGAACATTCTGAAGAAAAGGAATTCTATATGTGGAATGTTTAGGGGAAGTGATCATCTGACCTTGTAGGATTTCTGGATTAATTTCCGGACGACCTCTTTGATGTGCGGCCCGTTCGCTTTCGGCGGGTGTGTGTGGACGGTGACCTGGGTCACTCCTTTAAAGAGCCCGGATGAGGGCCACCCGATGTCCAGCGCGGGCACCTCCGTGTCCGACATCTGCGGCCAGTAGGTGGAGCGCAGAGACTCTGAGTCCCGCTGTTTGGTTTTATTCTCCTCTTTAACCTTCTCTTCTTCATCCACGAGATCACTTTTGACGAAGGTGTTCGTGATGGTCTTGAGTTCTCGCGCTGACAGGAAGTCTGTGCTCTTCTCTTTATTCAGGAGGGTTTTAAAGGCTCCGTCGCCGTGTCTCAGCAGCTCCTCGAGCGCCGCCCGATGCCGCTCGCTGTAGTAGAACTGCGGGTTGGATTCGGGCACCTCGGCGGGCATGAGCCCGTCCTCCATACACACGAGCTGAGACTCCGCCATAACTCCTGTCTGTCTGTCTGTCTGTCTGTCTGTGTGCCCTGAACTCTTACCTGAACTCAGTACAGCTTACCTGTGCGCTCGCGCGCGCGCGGGTGGGTGTGGTCAACTGATCCTGTTCCAATGAAAAGTTCGTTTCCGAATGAATGACATCACATTTGATCTCTCTCCCAGTCAAGGAAATACAAACAGCATTGTTTTATCACGACAGTTGTGTAAACATAAGAGTTCGTGTATTACTCGAGTATTTGATTTGGGATGTTCTGTGGATGCTTTTCGTTTTTCTCCCAGACAGAACTGACAGTTACATCGGTATTAAGTTTGGTGATCATACAATGCTTGTCATAAAAACAGAAGGACATCATGTGCGATTGTCCGAAACAAGACATCATCACATTCTTTACTGATTCATTTGTGCTGTTGTTTACCTTCCTATCAAATGTTGTGGTGACGTCATTAAAGAACGGACTAACACAAAGGCAAACATCACAATATGTTCCATTTGTTTGTGATATTTTAACTTGTGAAAATACTAAACTGTAGAAACAAAGACCCGTCTGAAATACATAGTCATTGCAGAAACTGCCCAGAAAATCAAGCTTTTTGAGAAGTTCATTTGTTTTGCCTTTTCTAAACTGGGATTATTTGACTGTAAATAATAAATAATATGAACTTCATAACTTGTTCACATCAAAACTAGGAACATTTATTAAGACAGTAAAAAGAGTTGACTCTGAGCTTTAGTTGTCACTGTGGCATTTATTAAATAAAGAACACTTTAAATCATGTTTCTGTATGTTCTGTTGTTACTACACTGAAGTGTAATATAAAACAATATTAATCTATTGTGTGTTTGTCTATCCTCTGATAGATGGAGATGATACGTCATGTGTGATGAGTTTTAAACAGGATTTGTGTAGTTGACAGGAAAGAGTCCGGTTCTTCCACGCAGGCGACCCTTCCACCAGAAACGATCCGACTGATCTAGAACCTCAATAAGATCTCCGGTGTGAAAGTTCAGCTCATCTGGAACTTCCGCAGTGAAGTCAAACATGGCTCGAACTGACGTCACAGACGACTGCAGACGCAAGCACACATGAAAACATCTCAAGTCACTTCATCAGCTTCTCACACAATCAAATCACCTGTATAACAAGTGTGTGTGTTGTACCTGTGGAAGGGGTTGAGGGTCAGGGGGGCGGGGCAGGGGCAGGGCTGGTGCCCTGTAATTGTTGGGTCTCCCCTATGACAATAAAAGAAAACTTCAATTAAACTTCATTTGCGTCCTGAGATCAGACGAACACGTGAATGAGTGAAGCTCTACCTGAGAGAAGGCCGATGGTTGTACAGGATTTCTGCGTGGAACGTCTGATGGACTCTGACACACAGAGAGAGAGAGAGAGCAGCAGTATTAATGTGAAAGAGTCAACTAGCTTTAAAAGCATTAACAGGGAAAAGATCCGCCTCTCTCCAAAGACACACCTCCAACTATTAAGAAGACCCTTTCAACTATTATAACGTATTGAATTGTTTCTCAGCGGCTGCTAGGGTGTCCTGTGTGGTTTCTGGACCGTTCCTAAGTGATCTTCAGGGTTCAGGGCGACTCACCCGCTGTTCTGTCAGCAGAAACACTCGATTCTGTTTGGAAATGGAGTTGTTGGTGTAAAACTCCACCAGTTTGTTGAGGGAACTGAACTTCTCCTCCCAGAGATAATACTGCCTGCTTTTGCTTCTCATCACCTTAAAGTGCTGAACATCATTTTCATGTCTGACAAACACAAACACAGACAAACTCCAGTCGTATGAGGTCGAAACAACAGTTTCTGACCCTGTAAAGGAAAACAGCTTGTAAATCAAACTGAAAGATGTCTTTGGAAATGTAAACCTGTACCTGACTGAAATAGAGAAGTCTCCTGGTGAACTCTGTGAGCCGCGGATGAGGAAGGATCCGATCGGCTGAGCCATCAGTTTCTCCTGTGAGGCTTGCCGGCTGATGTTCTCCTGAAACCAGCTGAAGACAGATGGCACCATCACACAAAGAACCGACACCATCCTCAACACACTCCAGACACAAGCCTGACCTCTGACCGCTGAAACACAGCTGACCGGGGCCGATGTCTGTGAGTTACCTGGGGAAGTGTGTGATGATGTAATTCTGCGGCACAAATCCTTCCATGCCGTTGATTTCTGCTCGGAACCAGTTGTCATTGGTAGCTAAAACCTACAGTAGATGAATACAAAAACACTTCAACACCTCCTTCAACAGCTTCAAAATATCATCAGACTAAACATAATCGTAACGTTTAAAGGACCAGTCAGTGAAATTTAGCGGCATCTAGTGGTAAAGTTGCGATTTGCGACCACCGGCTCTCTCCACCCCTCCTTTTCGAAGCACTAAGATGTCGTCATTTTTTCGCTTCTTTCCTGAATGAGATAACGTATTTATTTGCAGCGATGTGTCTTTTTTAATGTTTATTTTATTTTATTTAACACAAACAATGCCAGGGGTAAACAGAGACAAACCAGAGGGATAGATTGGCAAGAAACTCCTAAATGACTCCTAAATGCATGCAGTAAGTATAAAGTGTGAATGTATTCATAGCCTATTTTAATACAAATAAATGAATACTAAATAATAAAAAAGATCATGTATTTACGAAACGCGTTCTGTAGAACAGTGTGTGTGTTTGGGCTACTGAAACAACGTGATGAATTCCATGTAAGGGGACTCGCAGTTTGTGTACATAGAAATAACGGCTTCTAAGATAATAAAAACATAACGCTTCATCGTGTAAGGTCTTTATACACCTCTGGCCACATGGTTATGTATATGATATTGCATTTCAGTCAAGAGATCCTACAAAATATTACACACTGGACCTTTAAATGAATGTAGTAATTGAGTGTTATTTTTAAGCGTTTTAACACAAATTGTGTGTATCAGTGTAACATGTATGTGCTAAGCAGGTCAGAGACCTTGATGTTATCTCCTTTCCTGAAGCTCAGCTCATCCTCCGCTGAAGCACTGAAGTCATATTTGCCCGTCGCCTCCATGATCAAAACTCAACTGAGAAACACAATCAACATTTGCTTTAAACTCATGACACATCAACAGTGAACCGTCACAAACCATTCCACATAATGACGGTCTGTCTGAGTGACAGCAATGGCAAGACTTTATATTATTATATTCATCAGATATTAATTGAATGGTGAAAAGACAAACTTTGTTAGGGAGATATCATGCAGCGACGAACGCTTCACATAAGAAGAAGAGAGAAAAAAGTGTTGATTTTGATGTGGAAATTCCAGAAACCACATGTCAGTCAAACTCAATAACCACAAGGCAGCACAAATACTCAAACTACAGCACTGACATGTGAATAACACACAAACACAAGGAATGCTTGAGCTGCTAGCATGTTTAATCCAGTAATGTGTGTGTTCATGCAGCGTCAGCATCTGTTTCCGTTCAGAGCCGTTTCTGCACCGCTGGTTATGTTTCTATTTGATCTCGCTCGAAAGCTTCAGGTCGAATGTTTGAAAAGGTCAGAACAATGGGGCTGTGGTCACAGCTTTTAGCTCAGTGAAGATTTCTCAGTGTGGATTTATATTATAGACACAAACCTCACTGTAACTACAATCATGACGAAAAACAAATCTGTTACTGTAACACACGGGTGCATTTATTGACATGGTTTGAACCATATTGACACATTATATGGGGTAACGTAACTTGTCACCATGGCAACCTTCCGTTGAACAGCCTGTATATATACATACATAGTGTTTATATATATACACTTTGTGATGACTAATCCGCTTTTCAACAGAAACCACAACACTTACATCAGACTCATCTCTAAACTCAAAAGGTTTTAGTTCACTACATGAGCACAACTTTTGTTCAGATTCATGCAGTGATGTTTGAAGAATATTCTGAAATATAAAGATGGTTGTACTTACAGTTCCCAATTGCGAGTTTTCTTGCACGAGCTGTCAGCTTATTTCATAACGTCTGGTGGAAGACCTCAAGTCAAACTCATGTTACATTATGTACGAGTCTCTCATGCATGATTGGAAAAAGAGGAAACAGAAATAAGAAATTATACCCTCCCCTTGAGTTCTCACCCATCCAGCTGTTGTTTAGACTGTGACTGACACACATACACCCGCACACACACACACACGCATGCATGGACACACACACACCCGCACACATACACACTTCCTGTGCATTTAAGGAACATAACTTATGTCCACAGAGATAAGTGTGTTACTCTATAACGTTTAATTTTAAACTAACTTTATAATAGACCTAAGCTTTAAAACTTTTGTTTAAGTATGATAGAACCTTTATATTATATCATACTCATTTGCAGTTGTTTTGTAATCATTTCGACCTTTACTGTGGCTTTGTAAAATGTGTGTTTGGCCTTGTTTTTATATGCTGGTGGGGACCCTGAGTGCACACCAACTCCTGGGGACAAAAATTGAGGTCCTCACGGGCACAAAAGCTTTTACATTTTTGTGTATATAAAAGTGTGTATATAAGACTGTGATGTGGTTTGATACATCTATGGTCGGTGACGACTGTTTTTATGGTAACTATCGTGGAAAAAACACTTCATATAAACACAATATTTAGTAAATGTAATGCAGATGGCAATTATCAGTCCAGTAAGATTTGTAACTGTTGATACTGTGTTCAGTTGGAATCTCGCGATACTTTAAAGTCAAACTCTGATCAATGCGAGCAGCACCGCATCAAGTCAAACCGCAAAGTGACCCGATGTTCGAGTCACATGACGGATGTGGTTTAGGGTGGGAAGTTTAAACATGTTTGTTTGTTGAAGCGGTCAAATGAATCGACTTATCTTGAATGTTTATTGGTTATTTGTTTGGATGTCTTTGAGACCTGACAGGATGAGATTTATGCACGAATGCAGGTGAATGTTGCGTCATGATCTTCATACACATGTCACTGATGTAATGGTGTGTAAACACTGTGCACATTTTCTTGTTTGTGTGTATATTTGTAGCAATAGCTGGTCGTTTTGTGATGGTTTAATGTCACATTAATGTGAATCTGTCATGTGTTTTGAACATGAAATGATTTAAATATTGAAAGGCCCGGTCACAATACATTTACAGTAGTGAAAGTGAAGAGATTGAACACATGTCTGTGATACTGTGTGTCTGTGTCACAATAATAGGCCAATGACTCGCTGACTGGAGAATTCTTTCTAAACTGCCTTTAAACTGTGAATCGAAAACACTGAACCGAGTGAAGCGGCTCCTCCTGAAGTTCTGTGTTTTGTCTATGGTGTGTCTGTACTGTGAGGTGTGTGTCTGTACTGTGAGGTGTGTGGCTGTACTGAGGTGTGTGTCTGTACTGAGGTGTGTGTCTGTACTGTGAGGTGTGTGTCTGTACTGTGAGGTGTGTGTCTGTTCTGTGAGGTGTGTGGCTGTACTGAGGTGTGTGTCTGTACTGTGAGTGTGTGTCTGTACTGTGAGGTGTGTGTCTGTACTGTGAGGTGTGTGTCTGTACTGTGAGGTGTGTGTCTGTGTCACAATAATAGGCCAATGACTCGCTGACTGGAGAATTCTTTCTAAACTGCCTTTAAACTGTGAATCGAAAACACTGAACCGAGTGAAGCGGCTCCTCCTGAAGTTCTGTGTTTTGTCTATGGTGTGTCTGTACTGTGAGGTGTGTGTCTGTACTGTGAGGTGTGTGTCTGTACTGTGAGGTGTGTGGCTGTACTGAGGTGTGTGTCTGTACTGAGGTGTGTGTCTGTACTGTGAGGTGTGTGTCTGTACTGTGTGTCTGTACTGTGAGGTGGTGTCTGTCTGTGAGGTGTGTACTGAGGTGTGTGTCTGTACTGAGGTGGTGTCTGTACTGTGGTGTGTGTCTGTACTGTACCTGAGGTGTGTGTCTGTACTGAGGTGGTGTCTGTGTGTGTGTCTGTACTGAGGTGTGTGTCTGTACTGAGGTGTGTGTCTGTGCTGTGAGGTGTGTGTCTGTACTGTGAGACACTAGAGGGCGACAGAGATCAACTTGCGTCAGTGTGATGAAAGCAAAAACACTTCACCTCGTGCCATTTATCAATCTACCTCTGATTTCAGATACATTATATTTTTTAATGATTAAGTAGATTAAGAAATGTGTTGCTTCAGAAATCATATAATATTAACGTTATGATGTTGGAGCCGATAGCCTTGTGGTTAGTGCTCTGACGTAAGGCGCTGTTGCGCTCCGGGCGACCCGAGTTCGAGTCCCGGCTCGTGGTCCTTCCCCGATCCCACCCATCTCTCACCCACTTCACTTCCTGTCCTCACTCACCTTTTGCACTAATAAAGACAAATGGCCAAATATTCATCTTTAAAAATATATTTTCTCCATGATAAAATAGTGTTTAAAAACAGCAAAAAAATGTTTTAAGGTTAGGTAACAGAAATGATCATAAGCTCTGTTTAAATGTGAATGGGCAATTCCATGAAAATGTCAACCTTGCAGTGAAAAGATAAAGTTTTTACCAACGGTTTACTATGGTAACAGCACAGATATTAACATTTGGAGGTTTGAATACTCATGTGAGATCTCTCATCAAATTTGTAAAGCATTTGTTTTATTTTTAGTGCATGATTTGTCATAGTCAGGTAAGTGCCATTTTCAGGATCGTCACACCCATAACGCTTCATATTCCTCATAAATGGACACATGGAAAATAAAATAAAGTAACTATTTTATGTTCTATAAAGAGGCGTCCCTTCTCCATTTATTGGGTATTATTGCTTCAGGATTGTGCATTTTATTTCACAGAAATCCTACAAAGTTTGTCGTCTCCCAAAAAACGCATCCTTTTTTTGTCACATCCATAACGCATGTTTATTTCCCTTTTTTTTAAATAGAAAATTAGTTCATAGACTGACTTTTTATGTTTAGACTCTATCAACAAGGGTTTAGCAAATATATAAACAGATGGTTCAATTTATTCGTAACAAATTCATTCTCTGAGCATTTTTATGTCACGTCCATAACGCTGGAATTGCCCTTAAACCTCTGGTGATGGGAGTTTGTCTGATTGCGGGTGAGGCCGGTGTGTTTTATGATTTTGTGTCACATGACCAATAATGTGGTTTGTAAATCTGCCGTCATTTATGTGAGTGCTGACGGATCAATAACACAATTCAACACAATCGCACTTAATGATCCGACACATTCTGTTTACTGCGGTCAGAATCTCTCTGGGAAACATTGATACATAATTACACATAAACACAAATAATGGTTTGACGTCACATTTATTTGGATTTAAAGCAGCTATAACTTTTCTAAAACGGCATGCCTTCAAACTTGTTTGAGCTGGTCTTATAAATCTTACAGATGTAACATTTATGTGTGAGTGTGAGGTATTTCTTTGCATGAATTGGTGACTCTAAATTGCCTGTAGGTATGTGCGTGTGCGTGTTATGTCCTGTGATGGACCCCAGTAGGGATACGCTGTATGGATGATGGATTGATGTTCTCGTTTTAGCAGGAATGATGTTGAAGGCGCTGCTGTTTTTTATTGTTGAGACACACACACACACACACACAGTGATGAATGCCATTGACATCAGCATCAAGCTCCATCACATGACTGAACACATCTAATCGTGCTCTTCCGTGATAAATACAATATCTCTGTAACTAGAATGTCATAAGTGTTTACTTTGAGTGATTGTAATACTGGATTTGGTGTATTTAGAGTCAGAAGTGCTGAAGAAGCATGAGAGATATACTGTGTAGTGTGCTCACTGCTTAGGGGTGAAGAACCATTAAAGAAGCATTAGAGGAAGAGTTCACCCAACTGTCTGTTATGATTGTCTTGTTTAGGTCAAACTCTGCTCCATCACTGTCTGTCTCACACGCCTAAAGGTGCATTCAAGTACAACTCAAAATGTCTTTCAAAGTCCTTCAAGAGACAAAGATCAGAAGAAAAGTATTGAAAAGCAGTTTAAGACTGGGGAGCAATTATTTTAAATGTTTTGAAGCCACTTACTGTAGTAGGCTATAGTGGAGCAACTAGTAAATACTACAAATAATGATGTACTTAACTATAGCGATTGATTTGATAAACTGTAGTAAATACTGTATTTATGATATTTACTGTGGTATGCTTCAAAAACATCGTAGCACATAAAGTTAACTATAATACATACTAAAGTGTACCACAGTGCCTTCACGTGTGTGTTTTTTACTGTAACACAATGAATGTTTTTATATGTGAATGTTCATTTGAGGCACAAACGGTGATTATCTTGCGTGCTGTTGCGCACCAGAGATGTTGTCTACATAGGGAGCTCATCAAGTGAGGTCTGTGCTCGGCTCTCCTTCGCCTTCACGGAATCACCGGAGCGCGTTTGTGCGCGTTCCCGCGTGCGCTCACCTGAGGCGATGCTGCGCACGTACGCTCAGGTGATGCACCAGCCTCCAGAACCCACGCGAAACACGCCGCGGTGTTTGTGAAGGTTCGCGGCTGTAGGAGAATCTCACTTGAAGCTTAGCGGAGCTGGAGAAAGTGCGCGCGCATCTGAGGAATCCGCGCGCGTCCTCGAGCGTCATTCCTGAATCCCGCTCACCTGCAGACTGAAGACATTCCCACAGACACATGTGTGAGACACGAGGAGCGCGCGCGGACAGATTGAGTCTCTCGTGTGGATTCTGGAGGAAGAGTTTCCACAGAGCTTCTCTGTGTTCATTTGCATTGGTTCACACACTGGAGAGAAATAAAACACATTTCACTGGACATTTCTTCATCATCTGAGGCGGGACGGAGTACCACGAGACCTGCACGCGCATCTCTCCGCACGTTCATCTTTAATGACAGAAATCACGGTGAGTTCAGGACGTGACCATTCAAACTTTTACCCTCATCTGAACACGCACACGCACACAGAATAAATGCTCGTGCGTCGTGTCGCACAGAAGTCGGATCTCAATATAGTAATTATTTATTTTAAATGGACTCTCCTCTCATTTATAGTAATATATTAATTCTAGATAATAATGAAATGTTCTATTCTATAATGGATTCTTTTATGTGTCAGAACATGTGATTGAGATCAGTGATGTTGAGATATTACAGGTGGATTTTTGTGAGTCACATGAGGGAGTTTAAGCATCGGCTGGGATGTTTTTTCCTCAGAAACACCGAGTGCGCCCATCACATTCATCACATTTTTATGTATTTATCATCACGGTTTCATCACGGGCTAAAACCATTAAAACCATTATTTACATTCATAAGAATGCGGAGATTTTTGTGTTTTATTTCTAGTTTTATTTATAGCACGCGACTTGCAGAAGCGGCTGCTCGCTCCCGTGTGTTGTCTGTGAACGAGCTCATTGAATCACGAGAGAGTTTAAGATGTCTATAATCGATGAAAAACAT
This sequence comes from Triplophysa siluroides, assembly GCA_006030095.1. Lineage (NCBI taxonomy): Eukaryota > Metazoa > Chordata > Actinopteri > Cypriniformes > Nemacheilidae > Triplophysa > Triplophysa siluroides. Next base: position 738,584 of record VCII01000263.1, on the reverse strand, counting down.
TTTGAGAAAAATCTGATAAATGACATTAATTTGAATGACAGGTTTGCAGTATAAAGTTATAAAAAAAGTCATGTATAAATGTTTAACTGTTAAACAAAATCAAAGAGGTAATCTCGGTTGTCCATGACATGTTTACGGGATTATCTGTGGATTATGGAATAGTTCACGCTTGTCATCTCAAAGGTGTTTAACAGCTCTCATGTGTGAGCTCTGATTGATCTGATGGGTGGAATCTAAAACAACTTGTGCACGTTCCTCACCGGACTCTGATTCCCACTATTCCCTGGACTCACACCTGACATTCACCTGAACCTGTTTCCCATCTCACTCATTATCTGGACACTATTTAATTCCCCTTCTGCCTCAGTTTTAGGTCGGTTATTAAATGGTGTTTGTTGTCGGATGCACGGAGCGCTGTTATCCTGTGGACTTATGTTTAGTTCTCACCTTGTTCTGATTTATTAAACCTGAAAACCTTACCTGTGGTGGTGACATCTTTCTGTTCCCGAGCGTCGTGTGACACACCTGAACTCTTGAGATGAAGCGGCAGTGCTCGCCGTGAGCTGTCGGATGAAAACAGATGTGTTGGATGATTTCTTTTTAACATTTGCCTTAAGAGCATAAAGTACACAGCCGCATCTCAAGAGTTTGTGTTGATGGGTATGTGTGATATTATGGTGTTGTTTGTGTGTTATAATGAATGTAATCGCTGTGAGGTGAGTTGAAACAAACGTCTGCTCATTTGATGTGGAGTGTCTTCTGGATTGTTGTGGGTTTGGAAGCCCAATCTGTTGCCGTGGTGAACTCTGGATCAATAAAACTAATAACTCAGCCCTGCGACCTCACACGCTGTCATTCTTTAGGTCTTTGCTGGTTTAAAGGTGTGTGTGTGTTTGAGTCAGTGCTCAGATGTTTCTCCGTCACGTCGGACACACAGGGCTGTTATTATAAAGGATTTGTTTTAAGAGAAGTGTGCAGGTCTCTGTGTCCAGGATCAGGCGGATGATTTGACTAATGGCTCCATTAATATTGTAAGAGGTGCAGACAGAATGTGTCTCAGAACCGGAGAAAGGTTTCTGGATCTCTATCACGTCTGAATCACAGACACTCTTTGGTCATACTTAAGTTTCAACGCAGTGATGTCATAGAACAGTGTTTCTTAACCAGGGTCTGCAGCGCAGTCTAAAACATTGAGAACCCACCCTTACCTCTTGATAGTCTTAAAAAGCTTTTAACACAACAAAGAACTTCTAGAAAATGCTTCACTAAATGGTTCTTGTGTGGCTTTGTCACCTGTATCTTAAGAGTGCAGGTGGAGGTTCTGTAGAGCGTTCAGTGTCATGTGCTTGATGATGAATATTGATCAGTGTTACACACGTGACAGGAAGTGTTATCTGTAGAGACCCTTTCTCTAAGAAGTGCTTCTGAAGATTATATCAGTAAAATGATAGATGTGTGACTGTGATTATTGTTTGTGTGATACACTTCCACCAACAGTGTGTATAGACAGGAAACAGATGCAGTGACCGGAGTGAATATTTTTTAAACAGTTGTGTATTTTGGGAAACTGATCAGTGTTGTGTTGTGATTGTGAGTGCAGGATGTGATGTAGGTCATTCATAGAATAGTCTCTTTCATTCATAACTCTCTCTCTCTCTGTGTCTCTCTCTCTCTCTCTCTCTCTCTCTCTGTGTCTCTCTCTCTGTGTCTCTCTCTCTGTGTCTCGCTCTCGCTCTCTCTGAGAAATTCTAAAAAAAATATTTTTAAATGCTGGCCGGCTGAAAGAGTTGATGGGGCAGGTCATTCCTTTTGACCAGACATATTGTGTGCGAAAGATAATATTTGTCTCGTTCGAGATGTTTTAAGTGGTAAACTTAGGGTTTATTTCTATTGATAAAAAGAAGGCTTTTGATAGAACATCAGTATTTATTGGATACATTAAAAGTGTTTGGGTTTAATTCTGGTTTTATTAACATGATAAAAACGTTGTACCAAATTTCTGTTTATGCTGATGACGATTGGGAGGGTGAATTACCAAAGTTGCCTGAGGGGTTGATTTGGAATAGGGAAGGAAAAGTTTTTCTTGGGGATTGTACTACTCAACAAAGGAAGGAAAGTTGAAGAAATGGAAATGGATTCATTCATAATTGTCTTTTTTTCTTCAACATTTTGGCACAGACTATCTTGTATTGATCCACCTGCTGGGTTATTGTCTCAATTACAGACAATTTTAGTGATTTTCCTTTGGGACAATCTACACTGGCTTCCTCAGTGTACTTTTTCTTCTGAAAGAGGAGGGAGGACTAGGACTGGTACATTTGCCAAGCAGACTCGCAACCTTTTGTCTACAGTTCATTCAGAAACTTTTGACTGGTCCTGGGAATCTGTTATGGAGAAAACTCATTTTGCATCTTGTTGATGGACTTGGGCTGGATGTTACACTGTTCCTAATGGATCCAAGTCTGTGACATTGAGGCACAAAGTTAATGTCGCCGGGTCTGAGTTGACCAATATAAACGCAGTAGCAACATTGTTGGGTCAAAGATCGACTCGTCATACACAAAACATAGTAGAAATGTGGAAGTCTAGGATGACAAATGAAGAGCTGGTTTATTAAGGAGTTTTAAGAGTGAAGGAATTGGATTGGATTTAAGAGAACCTTTTCCAAAATTGGGGTGTTCACCAAACTTGACGGATATGTCGTGTCCTTTATTGGATCTTAATGGCTTCAATCTGGCTTCAAAAAAACAACAATCTTTCCCATCCCCTGATAAACTTCAGCGTAAATAACGCTCTCGACTAAACCTACTCCCTCTAAACAGAAGTACATGGCAAACGCTCCTTACCTAATGTGTTTAACAACCAGCAACTACATTATCCACAAAGTGTACAGTACATTGTACGATAAAATAAACAGCACAATTTAATTGTAAAAACATTGAATCATTTGATTATATCATTTTATAAATGAATTTAAATACAGTTAATGTAACATAAATTAATACAATTATAGTTGTGTTAAGATCAAATATTACACAATTATACTGTAGAGAGTACGTGCTTTTTGTGTGTATGTGTGGTTTCAGCTGTCTCTAAATTTCTTCATAAATATAGAATAATTTAAACTTATGTTAAACACACATCAGCGTGTGAGAGTCAGCTTCATGAATGAATGATCCTCACATGAACACTTTTCACCCGGGGGATGAGAAATCACATGAAAGGTGAATGACAAGCGTGTGTGTGTGTGTGTGTGTGTGTGTGTGTGTGTGTGTGGTGTATTGAGCGGTCGCTCCTCGCTGGTCCCTCTGTTACCGGGGAAACACCCGGCTGATGTCAAGCATCTTCTCTGGTTTGTGTCACTTTGATGAAATGATGCAGTTATTTATAACACTCATCAATATTTCAGTGCAGGAAATGTGTTTCAAACTGTCCGCTGTGATAACACTGTGTCACTCGTGTCAACACAACTATTTCAGTCCTGCTGTCTGTTGTGCTTCCTGACAAACACATTCCTCAGAAGCTCAATCCTTGTTTACAGTCGTTATAGATAGAAAATAAGCATTCAACTTTGACCTCTCGTCCTGCATTCATATGAAAAGTGTCTATAGTATGTTGTTTGGCACCTTTACACACACTACGGTTACACAACTATATTCATTACACGGCTCGTTGGAATGCTTGATTCTGATTGGCCAGTTGCATCATTTACAGGTTCGTTATTCCCAGATAACAACCTCTCAAAACGAATAACACACGGTAACCGGGATGCAGAAATCATTTGACAGGTTTGTTTGACGAATTAAATATAAATATGTCTTTACATTATTTTGCAAATGATTCAACCAAATTGCCTGTTCGTGACATTTGAACGTCGTTTCTTACCTTAAAACTGAAAGCAGAGGTTTTCATTTGGTAAAAATGAGCTAATACAATTAGGGATTCACGATAAATTAATAACATTCAGGCCGATATATTAAAGCCGATAATTTCCTCCGGTTGAACCACTTCAGCTGTACGCTGCTCACAGTTAAAATGCACTACAGTTCTGTCTTTCTGGCATGATCATTCACTAACTGTTATTAGCAAAAGATTGTTGATGTACTGTAGATATTAATGAACGTGTAAATTATAGAAACAAAAGCTTATTGTTTGAAACGGACCGCTGTCTGAATGCTTTCTGTCTTGAGACCTGTTAGACATGAGGCTATTGAGAACACCGTTCTGGGTTGCTCTGAAAGAACATCTTTAATTTGGTTATTAACTAAACATTATACCAGAAAAGTTTGAAAAAACAATGACAGAATCTTTCATTAGTGTAAAGTTGGTTTGGTACATGATTTTCAGGAGAAAAAAAAAAATTCTGTCTCAGAAAATGTTATATTATTTAAATACTGTTCAAGAATTATCGCTTAACGTTATCGGCCAAAACGTACATATCGGTGCATCCCTAAATAAAATATTTCAAAATCACATTTCATGTTCAGTCAGTTCAGTTTCTCATGTGGCATGTAGCCGTGTAATAACAAGACCCTCCGCTTCACCTGATCACACTGTCAGGGATTATTTCTGCCATAACAACCGGCTGCCTGGACATTATCCCTTACATGTATACTGTAAATATTTATAAATTAAATTGAAGTTTATTGGTGTCTTTAATCAAATTGATTTTCATATGTGAATGATGTGTGTGTGTGTGCGTGTGAAACAGGAGATAGTAAAGGGTAACACATAATGAGTTTTTTGCTCTTACCCAGAGGCTGTAGATCTGTGTGACAGTGTACGTGTTTGTAATATTAAGTGTGTGTGTGTTTTGGAAAACAAGTTCTTGTTTAAGATTTTGTTGTTGTGAGAAGATTATTGTTATGCGCTCATTGTTCAACACTCATTTGTGTTCAGAATCGTTCAGATGAGGGTCTGGGACTCTGTTATGATGGTGTGGATCAGAACGCAGATCTGTTGATGGTCTGATTATAATGTGATACAGGACAAACACACATGTTGTGTTGTGAAAGATGATGAGATGCTGTTTGAAGCATGATGGTATCAGGTGATGAAGATACCACAATATCCATCCTTTAGTTACTTGTTTTAAAGTGTGTGTGTGTGTGTGTGCTGACAGTCCTCTGGTGAATGAAGTGTGTTGTGTAATTTAGTGTGCAGAATGGGAGTTATTTTAGAGTGTCAGCGCTAACGGTCCGGAACAGATAAAGAACCAGAGAATCTGTCTGAGCACAGCACCCGCGCGCACGCGTGTGTGAGACAATAACACTGATTGTTTAGTGCTTAATGAGTCTGGACACACACACACCGCTCAGTTCAGACTGTGTGTGTGTGTGTGTGTGTGTCTATAACTCTGATGCCAAACAACACCCACTGAAAACTGAGCATTTATAGAAATAACAAACACATGGTTTATCATGTTTTAAGGACACATGGAGATGAGTGAGGAGGACATTTCTGTGTATTTCTATTTGTGTTAAATATCAATATAATGATGTTTGCTTAATATTGGCCATGTTTGTTTAACATTAGTTTTGTTTGTTTAAGTGTCAGACTTGTGTTTGTTTAGCATTAGTTGTGTTTGTTTATTAGTCAAATTTGTTTAGCACCAGCTGTGTATCATTGTGTTTATCTCATATTCTCCGTGATGTACAATATTTGTGTGCAGTAAATGTGTCATTAGCAAACATTAATGTTTAATTTGATGATGTCATTTCAACACATCGTGTGAGGGATGTGTGTGTGGCACTGATGACATCATTCTGCAGCGGTGTTTTGTAGGGTGGTATTTGATCAAACTCATGTCAGATGATGTCAGAAACTCTTTACATGAGCATCATGTGTTGCAGCTGTAATTGTATGTTAATAGGCTCTGTTGTGATTGGCTCATGGCTTCACAGGTGAAATGACTGACAGCGCTCTGTTTTATTCTCATTATAGTGAGTCTGTCTGCTGTTGAAATGAATATTTAATACACGTTAGTGAGGGTCAGTGTTCTCTCTCTCTCTCATTCTGTCTCTGGTAAAAAGCATCTGCAATAAATACATGTAAATGTAAAATAAATAGAATTATATAGAAATAGAAATAAAAGCACAATCATGAAATATTTAAGTAGCACAATAAAGTTATGATATCATTTAGCTACATAAGAAAACGATCTCTCTCATTGTCTCGCTCTCGCTTTCTGTCGGTCTGTCTGTGAACGTTTGACATGAGGTCTGATCGTTTGTCGTTAAGTTCATTAGTGTTAATCTGTTCCTATCCAGAGAGGAAGTGGATTTGATTGGCAACAATTCAGTCAACACCAGAAACCTGCCAAGAACATTTCACCCTAAATTTAAAAGTGAAATCAGAAACTGTATTTTTGCATCAAGAAAATGAAATCAAAAGTATCACATATTCAGATTATTTTAATGTACATTTAATTTTTAAAGTATTTTTGTATCATCATTGTTAATGTGATTTGTGCTCAGATACAAACATCATGTACAGTATATAATGCAGAACTGTATAACTGCATTATGAGGGATGAGAGCTTCTGTTGTCTGCTGGATTTCCTCAGAATAGAGCTTCAGTTTTTAGGGTGTCATGAATGTTCATGAGACTCACAGTATGAAACCAATCGAGCTGAATTTCCAGGAACACAGTTGACGTCTGAACGTCCCTCCTGCTGTGTGTGTGTGTAGATTTCTATAACTCCTCATTTAAACAGGTTTTATTCAAGTTTTATGTCGCTTTACCTCCCTCAGTATTTCAGTCTCGTGATTTAATAAAACTGTGTAGGTGTGTGTTTTACACTTACATAAATCATCACGTTATGCAACGAGAGGTGTGTGTGTGGAGGAAAGTTTGGCTGAAGCTCATTATAGATATATAGGTGTTGTGATAGTTGGGTATGTTTTTCTTTTATGTTGTGAATAATAGCGAGTCCTCGGTTTGGAAGTGTTGGAACAGTAGAAGAGACTACAGCTGTAATTTAATGATTTACATTTTTGTAAATGTAATCAGGTGAAAGAACGGCAGAATAACGCTGATGTGTTTCTCATTTATAAAGTTGAATAAAAAGCTCCTGTCAGAAGTGAATGAGAGAGAACACAACAGGTGCTGTAATGTCCTTTTCAGAATGTTCCGTCCACATCGGACACAGTGTGATCTCCACTGAATGAAAGTGAGTAACAGGAGAGAGAGTGTCACCTGTACCTGCTCATGTTTAACTCGCGGTTAGATGTGATTTGAGCTCCAGACCTCTGGGCTTTACTGTGGTAATGTGGCCCAGTGTCATCTCATCTATCATGGGTTCAGAGCGCCACTGAACTGAGTCTCAGAGGATGTGATCAAACCAGACAGAAACACAGCCGTCGCTTCCAGACACATTGCACTCAAGTTTTCTTTTCATTTTTGTTCACTTTTCCCTGAAGTCCACTCGGAATGTTGATGAAGGTTTCTGGCATCATGATGTAGTTTTACACCTGTTCACACATACATAGATCTAGTAATGATGTGATCGACCACACATGTGATCGACCGCATGCACTGGTGACGTCATGTGATGTAACAGACACGCAGCGATTTTATAAAAGAAAGAAATGTTGCATATAAAATGTTGTGCAATGTTTCAGTGCTTTTGACAGTGTACACATTCTGTTACATCACGCCAATAAAGCTCTCTGAGCGTTTATTAAGTGTCATTCTCAGCTGGTAAATAATAGAATGATTACTTATCCAAACATAACATCAAATCTGCACATCATCAGTTTGAAGATGTGTTGGTAAAGTTTGCGTATGTATCAGAGTTACTGTCGCCAGTCAGCAGAGGGTCTTTGTGGCTGGTCGTATGTTTTGTGTTGTGCGTGCGTGCATGTGTGTGTGTGTGTGTGTGTTAAATCACTGGGTCATTAATCATCACCTGCACACACACACACAAACACTGGGCTAGTTATCTAAAACAACATACATCACATGCTTTTGTACCTGCGGCACTTTCCTAAGACATTAACAACGAGAGAGAGAGAGAGGGAGAGGGAGAGAGAGTTTGACAGGAGTGACGGTGAGTTTTGGTGATGTGGGCGTGTCTAGTCTAGTGGGCGTGACACAGTTGGGCTAAAGATGTTAGAATAGAGATGGGGCTCATGACTGCTCTCGAGGGTTTTTCATGCTTTACATAAAACCAAATGGAAAATTGTGTCAGAAATTGTTAGTAATTTTGATTCCTTCCTTTTGTGTGCGTGCGCGAGTCTGTGAGTGTGTGTGTGTAAGAGAGAGAGAGTGTGTATGTGCGTGTGTGTGTTTGTCATCAGCAGGTGTTTAGTAAATAAAGAAACATCATTATGTAAATGTCATTAGTTTACACAAGAGGCACCTGGAGACGCGCGCGCGCACACGCACACACACACACACACGCACACACGCACACACGCACACACACACACACACACACACACACACACACACACACACACGCGTGTCTGCTGCAGTCATGTTTCTGATGGGTTTCACTTGAGATTGGTCTCAGTGATTCAGTGTAGCCACATGAGGAAAAACAAGAGCAAAATGTAAATTAGACTCATTTTCAGCGGAGCTCTCAGACTTCTGCACTCTCCAACAAAACAAAACTAGTTTAAAGGAGCCAGTCTTTGCTGTTTTTGAGGCTTTGGTTTTGTTTTGGGGTGTTTAACAATAGATGTTCATGTTTAAAAAAAAAAAACGCTTTATATTTCACATATTTCAAAGTCTATTGTTCCCCGCCGTCCCTCTTCTCACAAAACCACTGGATTTCTTCCGGTCTATATAAAACCCCTCCTTCCGAAACAATCTGATAGGTAAAGCTGACCAGGTCTGTCGTGATTGGTTCCCCGCGTAGAGCATGTGTGTGAAGATGTCCCACCCACACCATATCAGCGAGCTTCTGCTTCTCAGGCTGTTGTGATTGGTCGGTCCCCTCTCAGTGCACGTGTGTTCATAAACTTTGGCTTTCAGCAATAAACAGATGACCGTTGGTTATCTCAGAATGTGTGTCGCTGAATTCTGATGACCAGCTGCAGGACTGTGATGACAGTGACACTAGTTTAGCGCGTAGCTCAGTCAAATGTTTACGATCTCTGATAACCGAACACTACTCCAGCGGCTCTTCCTCTTCTCTGAGGAAGACCTTGCCCATTCTTTGGTGTGTTCCCATGGGCGGAGGTTAGTAAAAGCACTGGGAATAGTGACATCATGTACCCGGGAAGTAGAGGGCTGTAGTCCGATCCAGCTGTTCTCTGTAGTCCTTGAAAAGTGAATTCTGTTAAAGACAATATCTGGCTTGGCACTGAACTTTGACCTTTATCATTTTGCAGGTTTTGTTTATGCTCTAACAGCAACATTACACACCAACTAAAGGTTGAAAAATGTGATTGCGGGGAACGTGGCCTTTAACGTGTAGTTCTGTGTCATTACAGCAGTTCTGTCATCAGAGGAGAGCTGATGTATGTGATTCTGAATTTTTTCTGTCTCTGTTGCAGTCGGGTCCAGAGCCATGACATCAGAGGTTCCCGCTGCGGTGGGGGCGGAGCCACACGTGGACCCGTCTGCCTCTCCCGGCTGGGATCGGCCTGTTGAGCAGGAAGAGGCGGGGCCGAGAGAGGAAGTGGGCGATGACGTCAGCAGTGAGTTGAGCGATCTGGTTGTTCCGTACCCGGAGTTAGCTCCCATCATCTTCTTCTGTCTCAAGCAGAGCACCTGTCCGCGCAGCTGGTGTATTCGACTGGTGTCCAGCCCATATCCTTTAACATCACACTTCAAACATCAATCATGTTCATGTGTCTGCTGTGATGAATCCCGACACACTTCTGTCTCTCTCTCTGTGAGTGTGTGTGAGAGACAGATATTGTCGCGGGTTATTTTTCCTCTCAGAGATGAAAGCAGCTCTTCTGTAACAGATTGAGCGTAATGTGCCTGATGGAGAAGAAATCTCACAATCTCTGGAGCTGAGCTGAAGTAGATTTACGGCAATAAAAGGCTTTGATATCGCAGGACGATTGTGATCTGAAGTATTTTATGTGTAATTCAGTGGAGGTGACTCGATTTAGCACAGAGCTGTTGTGTTTAAATGCAGAAGTGTGGAGAATATGATGAATAGATGATAACAAAGATGAACGTCTGTCTGATATGAATGAGTGATTGATGTTCTCTTTAGATGGCATTGTTCTTAAGTGCACACACCGCTTATTGTCAATGAAGGAAATGAACAAAACATGAAATGATGAATGCAATCAAATCCAAAACGTCAGTTTTGTTTTCTTGTTGATTTAAGTGTCTTTAACACCTGTAGTTTATGGTGAGTCATGACGGTGTGTGTGTGAGATGAAAGGTTGTGACGTAGAAGCATGTATTGTGATGTGTATTGATTTGTCTGTGGCTTCAGTGAATGTAAAGATCAATGACAGAAACAGATCAGTTACTGAAGAATGAAAATACATCCCACATCTGAGAACAAAATGTCTTCCCGCTCAACACTTTAACACTTCAACAACACTACACTTGTGTGTGTGTGTGCATCTATGTTTTCATCTATGTGTGTGTGAGTTTGTGTGTGTGTGTGTTTAATGTGTGTGTGCGCGTGTGTGTGTGAGTTTGTGTGTGTGTGTGTGTGTGTTTAATGTGTGTGTGCGCGTGTGTGTGTGAGTTTGTGTGTGTGTGTGTGTTTAATGTGTGTGTGCGTGTGTGTGTGTGTGTGTGGTGTGAGTATGCATCTATGTGGTGTGTTGAAGGTTGCTGACAGTTATGCAGAATTATGTACAGTGTCTCTGATGCTCTAGTTTGTTTGTGTTTATAATGTGTGTGTGTTTAATGTGTGTGTGTGTGTTTAATGTGTTTGTGGTGTGTTGTGCGGTGTGTGTGTGTGAGTTTGTGTGTGTGTGTGTATTTAATGTGTGTGTGTGTGTGTGTGTGTGTGTGTGTGTGTGTGTGTGTGGTGTGAGTATGCATCTATGTGGTGTGTTGAAGGTTGCCGACAGTTATGCAGAATTATGTACAGTGTCTCTGATGCTCTAGTTTGTGTCACGATTGCACAGAGACTAGGCAGGAGAACCCAATTGCAGGCAGAGGCAGGGATGAAGGGGTTAACAGGTATTTATTATACAGGACAAGACTATACAAAACAGGCAAAACAAAACCCATGAGGGGGAAAACAAGACAAGATAATATATTTAAACAAAACAAGAACAAGGACTAACTAAACTATAAAACAACACTGGGAACAAACACTAAACTGACACTTACTATAACTCAAGGGACAGGAACAAGGTAACAAGGCATGTACAATGAAAACAGGATCGAGGGACATCAAACAAACGAGGTAAGACGTACACTTACATACATACAATGAACCAGACAGGACAAAGAACACAAGGATGTTTTAAAGGGGAGCAAATCAAGAGGGAACAGGTGCCAGGGATAAACTAATTAACACAAACTAGGAAACAGGAGGGTAGCAACGATGACGCAGACTAGGGAAACAAAGGATCCTGTATGATTCCACCTCTAGACCAAGAAATACCTGACAAGGAGAGGTGGAACCATGACAGAACCCCCGCCTTAAGGAGCAGCAACCTGATGCTCCTCAAAGGCACAAACAAGACAAGACAGACTGGGACACTGACAAGACCAAACAAGACATGGCAAACATGACAAGGGGCAGACAGGCAAGAAAAATCAACGGGTTAGGGTGGGACAATAAAAAATATAAAACAAGGGAGGGGGGGTGGGGGCAAACAAGAGTACATTGGGGGCAGTCCAGAAGGGGTAGGGCTGGGTGGGGAGGTTCCCGCCCTTGGGGGCGCGCCAGGGCGCGGAGCCCCAGGAGGCTTGACAGGGGAAGTCCTGGGGAAAACTGTTCTTGTCCCCGGGACTGCTGGGCTGGACCCCGGCTGGAATGCCGGGCAGGACAAGGGCTGGACGGCCGGCTGGAATGCCGGGCAGGACAAGGGCTGGACGGCCGGCTGGAATGCCGGGCAGGACAAGGGCTGGACGGCCGGCTGAAATGCCGGGCAGGACAGGGCTGGACGGCCGCTGAAATGCCGGGCAGGACAGGGCTGGACCGGCTGAAATGCCGGGCAGGACAAGGGCTGGAACATAGGCTGGGCAGCGCTCTCCGGCGGCTGGGCAGCGTTCTGTGCCGGTTGCTGGACCGGGCTTGGTGCCGGTTGCTGGACCGGGCTTGGTGCCGGTTGCTGGACCGGGCTTGGTGCCGGTTGCTGGACCGGCCCTGGACGGGCGTGTTGCTGGACCGGGCTTGGTGCCGTTGCTGGACCGGGCTTGGTGCCGGTTGCTGGACCGGGCTAGGTGCCGGTTGCTGGGGAGAGTCTGCGGCCGGGCTGGCCGCACGGACCGTCACATCCCCACGGCGCCCCCCCAAAAAATATTTGGGGCTTGAGACCTCCGGACTCGGGACCCCTCCGACTCGGGACCTCCGGACTGGGACCTCGGACTCGACCACCGGACTCGGGACCACCGGACTCGGGACCACCCTCCGTTGCCTCTTCTTTTTCAGCCGAACCACCCGGCTGGTGGTCGGCTGAATGAAGGAGGTGAAGGGCACAGCTGGTTCGGGGTTGGAGGCCTCCGAGGATGACCCCGAAGACGTTCTCCTCCCCCGCTTGCCACGGCGACCAGTCGGTGGTGGTGAAGCTGCTGCGGATGAGGCGGAGGGAATGGTGATGCCCAAAATCAAGAGGGAACAGGTGCCAGGGATAAACTAATTAACACAAACTAGGAAACAGGAGGGTAGCAACGATGACGCAGACTAGGGAAACAAAGGATCCTGTATGATTCCACCTCTAGACCAAGAAATACCTGACAAGGAGAGGTGGAACCATGACAAGTTTGTTTGTGTTTATAATGTGTGTGTTTATAATGTGTGTGTGTGTGTGTGTGTTTAATGTGTGTGTGTGTGTGTGTGCGTGTGTGTGTTGTGTGTGTGTGTGTGTGTGTGTGTGTGTGAGTATGCATCTATGTGGTGTGTTGAAGATTGCCGACAGTTATGCAGAATTATGTACAGTGTCTCTGATGCTCTAGTTTGTTTGTGTTTATAATGTGTGTGTGTGTGTGTGTTTCTGGAGGCACTGGTCAGTAGTCTCTGGTGGTGTGATCTGTGTGAAGTGTGCTCTGGTTAACAGTTCTTCTGTCCAACAGTCGCCCACAGACAGAAGGAGTCCGTCTGACAAACGTTAGAGGTGAAGAGCCGTTTGTTTTGTGTGGTTTGTCTGAAAGAGTTGATACTACAGGACCAGACGGTGTGTGTAGACATGTGTACTGTGTGTCACATGATCGTCCGTGTTGGTAAAGCAGGAGGCTCAGACAGCTTTAGAAGATGTTTCTGTCCCAGTATAATCTCTGATACACAGCTGAGAAATCTGTCAGTCAATAAATCAACACACAGAAAAACCATCTGACAAACTTTAACAAGATGTTCATTTGCTGCTGACACACATCGTTCACGTTCACACAGTCACTTTTTAGGATTGACAACCGTATTTACTTACGAGTCTAAAGATGTTCAGTTCACACGCCGGTTTAAAGTTGCAGCTTGTTTACTGTCTGTTTGAACGAGCAACCGAACTCAAGCCTGTACGGTATTCGCACGCGGCGCTTGTAACCATAGTGACGGACGTACACATGAAAGATGGCGCATACTACAGACATTATTGCAATGGATTTAGTGCTATATAGCAAAACTAGGCGTGATTTTATTCACAAAGAAGTAATAAACCGACACCGACGGCGGCTGAGACTATTTTCTTAACTTTCAACCCTTTTGTTTTTAAACACAGCACTAACGGCTGAGCGTGGGGTTGTTCCCAAAACTGGTGAGAGCAACTCCGGTGGAAGGAGAATGACTGGATTGAAAACTTACGCATGACGCACAGTTCCTATCTCTGTCTCCTTCATTATCGCTGGACGAGATATCCTCAGAAAATCCTGCCCCCTCCGTGGTCGAATCAAAAGTGTGTTCGGGCGACAACCTGGGTTACCCTTAAGAGTTCTGAAGAATTTAAAATCTTCCTTCCTCTTCCAGATCGCTTGTTGTTATCCACAACTTCCTTGAACTCCGTTTTCAAGGACTTGATTTTCCCTGGACATGATACAGCACTTCTGATAACTCCCGCTGCTTTCATTCTCTCCCAGACAATTCCTTTGAAACCCTCTCTGCCCATACGTTTATCTCTGCATCAGACCACACGACGCCTCTCTCTGCCATGTTTATCACTGTCACTACAGATTCACTCAGGCTGCGTCCAAATACTTCGGTCTTGGCCACTTGAGAGCGCGTGCACGCGACAGGAAGGAGCGCAAGTGTGTCCAATGTCTTAAAAATGCCGAAGGGCAGTGCGCTTAACGCACACTGAACCCACACTAGCTTGAATACCGCTTAGGAGTGGTATTAAGGCTTAGAGTATCCCATCATGCAACATGTTCTGGATATGAATCAAATGATATGACACCACACGCATCAAATGACAATGAGCCAGCACAGGACAGAAAACACGGGCAAGAAATCAGAGGGAACAGGTGCGGGGCACGAAATCATTAACAATGACTAATGAGGAAACGAGAGGGAGGAAAAGAGACGAGACCGGAGAGTATGGAAGGCCACCGGGGCCCTAACGCCTCTCTCCACATAAAACATGAGGCTCTGTCACGATCCTGCCACTAGATGAGAAACATGACATGATGGGGCAGAATCATGACAGATTTACTGTCAAATGTATTCACAACCATTTTGTGGGAAAATAAATGCTAGAGTAAACTTTCCGCTGTATTTGTCAGATCCGCTTCGGACAGATGAGAGAATAATGATAGTGGGCGGGTCTTTCTGTGAAGAAGCGCGTTTACATTTGTCTTTTCAATGTGAATGTGGACAACATCCAGATACAGGTCGCATGTTACAGACAAATAGAGATTCATCAGTTTACCTCTCATCTGTAGCTCAGACTGACATCGTGTGAGGTGAGATCAGACTGATGCTCTCGTGCCATAGAGAACACTTCACACACTCATTTCTAATGAATCCTCATCTATAAAGGCGCTCCTACTCTCTCTCTCTCTCTTCTGCTCGCTCTCTCTCTCTCTTCTCTCTCTACTCGCTTTTCTCTCTCTCTCTCTCTCTGGCTCTATCTTTAGCTGCTGAGGAAGTCTCATTAATGCAGAAGTGTGTGCGCGTGTGTGTGCGTTTAATGCTGATGTA
Source organism: Triplophysa siluroides (assembly GCA_006030095.1). Lineage (NCBI taxonomy): Eukaryota > Metazoa > Chordata > Actinopteri > Cypriniformes > Nemacheilidae > Triplophysa > Triplophysa siluroides. The sequence continues at coordinate 723,358 of VCII01000263.1, read as the reverse complement.
TCTGGTCTAGTTAATCTATTTTCCTCATTTTTCATTCATCTGTTTTTCTTGTTTATAATTTTTTTATTTTCAATTTTCTTTGTTCTTTTTTGTTTCTTTCAATAATAATAATATAATGTAAACACACACATTAAAGTGAAGTTAACAGTGCTGTGAATGTTGTTCGGTCTGTAATGTAAATTCTCTCTTTTCCATCCCAGTGGTTATAAACAGCTCATACACACATACAGTATGTACTGTGTTCACCCTAAAGCCCTCAGGTTCAATGTTAACACATGTTTCTATGAGAGGAAGTCACAGGTTTATATGCTGATGAGGATGGATAATTTTTTTAATTAAATCTCTTCCCCTGTTGTGAATTTAATTCATCATGACAGTGACAGTGGTTTTGGCTGAGCTGATGAGCTCACGTGTGTTTGACCAATCCCACGGCTGGAAATGACAAACATTCTGTCGTGTGTTTGAATGTAAAAGATTAAGGGTTGATTCATCATCTAACAGAGCCGAGCAGATATCAAAGACAAGACGGCACGCATGCGCACACGCAGTGAATAAAGAGAAAGTATCAATGAAAGAGAGAGATATAAGGGATGTGAAACTGAGATCTGACATTTAAAGCGCTCGCCTCACAGACATTAAACACTCATTAGCAACACAAATCATTTTACAGAGACACTGTTTATAACGCCATGAACCCAGAAACACACACACACACACACACGACAAAACATAAGATCTGCTATACTCTGAAGAATGAAACTAGCATGAAAGATCACAGAAATGAAAATGACACGCTTGTGCAAAACTCACTCAAAAGACACATTCACACATCACACTACACACAGCACACACACACACACACACACACACACACACACAGACGATGAAACACTAGCCAGGTTTCCATTACCCTTCAAAATGCGCAAATTGAAACAGCGCATTGAAAATACTCCCAATGGAAACACGTCAATTTCTCAAAATCTCCCTTGTATCGCAAACAAGTTCTCACGTTTTTTCAGGCATATTTCGCAAAACTGGAATGGAAACACTTTGTCGTATAAAGAAGTCACATGACCATTGGCGGTATGTTTCGGCAGAACATTTAGAAAGATAGGATGTAAGGAATTCACATGAAGTAATATCTGACGGCTCAAATGCAGGAGAAGGAGTGAGTGCAGTATGGAGATTTATTAGAAACAGTGAGGTCATATGAACATAGATCAGGAAATAAAGACATTTCTCTTCACTCTTTCATCACAGTAGGTGATATTGTTTTAATCGGCATTTAGAAAACATCGCTTCAATTTTGGGAAAATCTGTAATGGAAACCTGGCTACTGTTGTTGTGTTAAATATCCGAGCTGTTGGAACACAGTTTTGTGTTTTCTAACAGAAGTGTAAATGATGAGGGTGTGAAAATATACAGCATGACCCATTTCCACCTGAAATAACTGCTTCCACCTGCTGCTCATGTAAGCACATTTAACAAACTCGTGTGTATTAATACACAACAGTGTGTGTGTTTCATAATAGTGCATGTGCTCAAACACATGTGTAGATGAGTCGAGTTTGAGAAATGACCCAAACTATTTTCAGGTCACCTGCACAGAACCTGAACTCAATTCTGATCCATTTGTCTCGCATGTCTGTTGTAGATCTGTGTGTGTGTGTGGTGTGTTTGGTGCTGTTTTAGTGTATGACAGCATCATTCAGGATGTGTGAAACGGGGAACACACACGCACACACACGTCGAGTGACACTGAAGGAGTGAAAACACTTGATTCTTCTCCTCTGGTTTGGAGTTTTGGTTGAGTTGTGTAATGAGAGTTCCTCTCTTCTTCTCTCTCTCACACACTTCTATTTGATTTTATTTATATCTCATTTATTTAACGTCTTTTGTTCTTTCTGCATCTCTCTGTGGATGACTGCACGCTCGTCTCAACCTTTCTCTCTTTTTTCTGTTGCCACAGCAACAGGATGGGTTCTGTCTGGAGGAAAGCTCGCGGGGTTCTGTTGCCGTCGGCAGCAGTAGAGAGAAGCCCGAGTGTTTAACACAGAGCGTGTGTGTGTGTGTGTTTGTGTGTGTTTCTCTTCGGCTGTCTTACACGTGTGACCTTCATCACTGCTGATCATGTCACTGACACCATCCCAGAATAGATCTTCAACTGTATCCCAATCACACACACAACATGATTTCACAAAACAAACAAACACTGTGCTTACAGTATAGAGCACGACCGGTTCATCATCATGAAGTCAGTGGCTTGAACACATCACTCGGGATTTTCTAGAAGTTTTGATGTGTTTCAAACAGAGGGTTCGCTAACCTGGCTGAATATGAGCAACAAAGGTTATGACAGCTGATGTCCGGTTGAGCGATGAGTCAGAAATATGCTATTTAATTGTGATGTTGTCTTCCTCCAGATGGAGAGGACTGTGGTCTTGTGCCTGAGTGACATGAGCTCTGGTGTTGTTTAGTGTTGAATAATGAAACACAATCATGTCATTTATCAGATCTCAACACACGAACAGAAATAAACTGAGTGTGTGAGGAGAATGTCAAGATCACAGAACGTGGAAACAGAATGGGACTTTCCATTATCAAGTAAATGTGAGGAATCAGAGGGAAGTGTGTGTGCGTCTGTGTGTGTGTGGTGAGGTTATTGTGTTATCAGAGCCCTCGGCCTGCCGTCAACTTTTAGACATTTTTAGACATTAGACAAAAAGACTCGAGTGAGCTAGTGATGTGTGTTTAGTTTGATGTTTTTTAATGAGCTGTGACAGACTTTGCTTTAGTCCTGCGGTGTGATGTCACAGATTCTTGAATGTGAATAATGTCTCTCTCTCTCTCTCTCTCTCGGTCTGTCCTCTCTGGATTTGTCTAGATGTTATACACTATTGGCTGATGAAATCCAGCTCTCAACAGTTGAGTGAGTTTATAAACATGAACACATGATGGTGTTGTAGTGCTCTTTCTCGTCCAGTCTGATGCGCTGTGACTGTGGATTGTGTGGAAAGGTCTTCATCATTCCACCCGTCCTGTATAAATAAAGCCTTCAGCATGTGTCCAGAGTTTGTCCCACCCACAGATTAGCACTGACCCGGGGTCAGCATTATGTGTGAGATGTGAAGCGGTCACTGTGACCGCGGGAGAATCTCAGACAACAGTGCTGATCGATGAGTGAATGTGACCAGACCAGAGAATCTTCATCATGAGAAGCTGTGCAACACGTCTTGAATTTAAGTTGAATTTGAACTTGAAGTTGAGGGAGTAAATCTGACTGTTAATGAATATAAACCCCATAAACTTGATCAGCAGTATTAAAAATAAATACATCATTACTAAAATGACAATTAACAACATTTCAGATATATACAAAATAATTCAAAGTAATAATAAAAGCACTAAACTGTAATGTGAAACAAGCCAAACTGTGCATGTCACAGACTGATAAATCAAAGAGAATTCCCAGCATGTGTGTGTGATGATGTCACTGATGTGTGTTGTGTTCTGTTATGATCTTGACCGTGCGATGTGAACGTGGTTCGAGCGGGTCACTATGCTGGTGATTCTGTTAAACTGTGTGACGTTGGGAATGTTTCAACCCTGCGAGAACACGGACTGCTCATCTGAACGCTGTCAGATTCTACAGGTCAGTCTCGTCTGGTCTCGTCTGGTGTCACACCTGGAGACTCTCGTGTTATTAAAGTCTGTGTCTGTCTGTGTGTGTCTTCAGGTGTTTGACGCTTTCATCTACGTCTTCTTTGCTCTGGAGATGGTGGTGAAGATGTTGGCTCTGGGAATCTTCGGCCGGCGCTGTTATCTGGGCGACACATGGAACAGACTGGACTTCTTCATTGTCATGGCAGGGTGAGATGTGACTGATCTCAGAACACATTTCCTCACGATAAACACTGATTCTATAGACTGATTCAAGATCAGACTGTAATCACAGACGCTTGATGAAGGCAAACATCACTCGAGGGTTTTCAACCGTACTAGACAGATGTGAGACTTTACTACAGTTATACTTCTCAATCTTTATATTGTGTATGTGGAGTTTACTTTTGTGGAGTAATCACTTGTTTTATGGTAATGACCAGTGTTGAGCAAATTACTATGAAAAAGTAATGAGTTACTAGTTACTTATTACATTAAAATGGTGTCATTAGATTACTGTACAAATGACTCTCTCCAAAAAGTATTTCATGACTTATTACTAATGACTCTCTATATTCTACATCAACATCGATGAGTTCAGTGATTCAAGCATAGACATGAAACGGCTCTTTTAATTCATTCAAATAAATCATATAAAACTACATAAAGTATTATTATTAACTGACCAGAGTATTACAAATGTGAGAATTATACATTGAAGCAGAGATTTTAAAGTTCGACTTTGAATGTTGATGTCAATTCCACTATTACACAGTTTAATTACATCAGAAGTAACTCATTAAATTACAGAAAACATAAGAGTAATCCCTTACTTTACTTTTCAAGGGAACACTAGAGGTGTACTTAGTACTTAATACTTAGCAACTAGTTACACCCAACAGTGGAAACGAGTCACACCTGTCAGTGTTAATGATGGTCTCCAGTGAAACTCCAGATACTGTGAGAGAAATTAACATTTAAAGGACCAGTATAAAAAGTAGAATCAAGGGCTTTAATGTCTGGACCTTCATGAATTATACACAGACTGTCAGCTCTCCTCCGCTGCGTGTGAAACTCTCATCACACGTGTGCTTCTGTACCGTATGTTTCATATTCATAATGATCCTCATGTGTACCAGACCCATGTGTGTGTGTGTGTGATGTGAGAGAGAATCATCACACTGCTGTTACACAAACACTGCAGCTCACTATACAAACTAACTGAAGCTTTCACTCTCACGTGTGTGTTTATGTGAATTTGTGAATATGTGTTCAAAAATGTTTGTGTTTTGATAAATAGAATGTGGGACTGTGTTTGTGTGTGTTTGTGTGTAATGTCTTATTATTGTATTGTGTTTCTTTCATGGGGTGTCAGAGTTTATAATGAACGTGTGGAAATGCAGGACAGATGGAGCTTTAATTAATGGTGGCTGTGTGTGCGCGCGCACGTGTGTGTGTGTGTGTGTATCAGATGTGTGTGTAAGAAACTGTCTGCAGATAAGAAGAAGAGCTGTTTCATGTCCCTGAACAAACATCACTGAGACCCAAAGCACAAACACACAATTCACTTGATTAGAAAGACGCACACACGTGCACACTGTGTGTAACATGTTAAAGCTGTTTCTCCATCTGCTGTGAACACAACAGTGTGAGTCTTTCCGTCCAGTAGATGATGATGATGAGCAATTATAGAGTTACTGTTTTGTGTGTGTGTGTGTGTGTGTGTGTGTGTGCCTGATCTTCTATGTGTCTTTCCATGATACGAATAACATGTGTGTTGTGTTCTTTAGGGTGGTGGAGTATTCACTGGATCTTCAGAACATTAATCTGACAGCCATCAGAACTGTGAGAGTCTTGAGACCTCTGAAGGCCATTAACAGAGTTCCCAGTGAGTCCAGTGTCTCTCTCTCTCTTCACTCTGATTGTGTTACTTCGTTTACACAACCTGTCTGTTCTACCGCTCCGTCATGTCTTTCTGTGGAGCGTCTGGTTCTGCTCTTCTCCATGTGATGTAAAACACCTCATTTATATCACACATGTGCTGGGTTCAGTGTTGTCTGGTTATCAGTGGTGTTCAAAACATCTTTTGTGTTCTGCAGAAGAAAGTTGTGACGTGAGGGTGAACTGTGCCTGTAATGACACACACGCACAGACACACACGCAGACAGACACACACACACACACACACACGCACACACACACACACACATGCATGCACTCACAGACAGACAGACAGACAGGCAGACAGACACACACACACACAGACACACAGGCAGACAGACACACACACGCAGACAGACACACACACAAACAGACAGACACACACACGCACGCACACTCGACATATGAAAGTTTGCTGTTGTATTGAGTATTGACTTTGATAAATCACATCAGAATAGAGACACACAGAATCTACACACTGATGTTCATGATGGTCTCAGTATGTGACTCATCATGACTGAATGTTGCAGCTCAAGTGTCCAGTCACAGTTGATGTGTGTAGCTGTGAGCTCCTGTGTCCACCGACACCCGCTGCAGGCTGAGCGTTCTGCCTAAAGTTGAGCATTTATTCACTCTTGGCGCCGCTGGAACGCCGGCTGTGATCGTGGGAAAAGACGCCAGCTGCTCGCTTTTTCAAAAACGCGTTGTAAACAATTGCAAAAACACACCGTACGCCGGCAGAAACGCCTCCGTGGACACAGCTGCTTCACTAAATGTGTGGTCTTGTTCTGTCTGGCCACTGGAGCATGTTATTACTGTGGGTTGTTGGATATGATCTTGAGCTGATGTTCACCACACAAAGCCCTCAAACAGTTTCTCTCTGAGACTGAAGAGAGTGTTAGTGAGTCAGGTGCTGATATCAGCTTCAGATGGAGAACAAGCATGTGATCAGTGAGATCAAATGAGTCTCGGACAAGTCTCAGACATTTCTCCTGAGAAAAGTGTGTCCGTCATGAGAGTTTGAGAAGAGACGTCTGAAGATATGATTGAAGATCTCAATATCAACTCAGACATTTCTCATCACATTGACTCAAATCCAGATGATTATCTACATTCATTTACACCTCCAGACTCTTCATGTGTTCACACAATCACACTCTCATTTCATTCTCTTTTACTTCTCCTGAACAATCTGAGACACAAGTGAGAACTCCATCACATTTCCTCAGCTATGAAAGAGCAACATGTGAGCAATAACATTGTGTGTGTGTTTGTGTGTGTTTGTGCGTGTCAGGTATGCGTATTTTAGTGAATCTGTTGTTGGACACACTGCCGATGTTGGGGAACGTGCTGCTCTTGTGTTTCTTTGTCTTCTTCATCTTCGGGATCATTGGTGTACAGCTGTGGGCGGGGCTTCTGCGGAACCGCTGTTACCCGGAGGAGAACTTCACACTGTGAGTCCACACACACACAGAACAATCTCACGGAGATCTCAGATCATTGGTGTCGTGTCTCTCATCTGTGCCAAACCAAACGTTATAGTTTTGTAGTGTTGTAAATTGGTTTGTGAATAGATTTGCATCATGTTATTTATTGAAAAAAATTGACTTGATGTTTAATATAAATGTTATTCTGATCACAGATGTGTTGGGGTTGGGAATCATGTAGAACATCAGATCTCTGATGACTGTAGAACTCATTTACTCTAAAAGGAGCCTCTGGTTATTTATTTATATTCCTCATGTGTGTCTGACTGACTGTCTGTTGCCATGTGTTCACTCTCTTCAGTTCCTCCAGTTCTCTTCTCTCCTGTTCCTCTTACTCTCACGGGTTCCTCTGGTTCTGTGGACGTTCCTCTGGTTCTGTGTGGGTTCTGTTTGGTACTTTTGGTTCTCGTGTGGGTTCCTCTTGTTCCGTTTGAGTTCCTCTGGTTCTGTTTGGTACTTTTGGTTCTCGTGTGGGTTCCTCTTGTTCCGTTTGAGTTCCTCTGGTTCTGTTTGGTTCCTGTGGTTCTTTGTACGTTCCTCTGGTTCTGTTTGGGTTCTGTTTGGTACTTTTGGTTCTGTGTGGGTTCCTCTTGTTCTGTTTGAGTTCCTCTTGTTCTGTTTGGTTCCTCTGGTTCTGTGTGGGTTCCGCTGGTTCTGTTTGGTTCCTCTGGTTCTCTGCAGGTTATACTGGTTCTGTTTGGTTCTTCTGGTTCTGTGTAGGTTCCTCGGCTTCTGTTTGGGTTCCTCTGATTCTGTGTGGGTTCTTCTGGTTCTGTTTGGTTCTTCTGGTTCTGTGTAGGTTCCTCGGCTTCTGTTTGGGTTCCTCTGATTCTGTGTGGGTTCTTCTGGTTCTGTTTGGTTCTTCTGGTTCTGTGTAGGTTCCTCGGCTTCTGTTTGGGTTCCTCTGATTCTGTGTGGGTTCTTCTGGTTCTGTGTGGGTCCTCTGGTTCTGTGTGGGTTCTACTGGTTCTGTTTGGCTCTTCTGGTTCTGTGTGGGTTCCTTTGGTTCTGTGTACGTTCCTCTGGTTCTGTGTGGGTTCTTCTGGTTCTGTTCTGTTCCTCTTATTCTCATGGGTTCCTCTGTCCCCTCTGGTGTGGTTTCTTACACCTGCAGTAACTGACAGACGGTTCTGTGACTGTAATGAATGACATCTGCTGAGCCCATCACTGCTCGGTCTATCAGTGGAAATGTTTATTGGGTGTGTGTGGTGATGTTTTTGTGACTAATCTCAGATAAATTGCTGTGACTCACAGTTTGATGTTTGTTCACTAATTCTCAGTTTCATTAACAGAGAGACAGTTCATTTAGGATATGATACCCCCCCCTCTCTCTCTCTCTCTCTCTCTTTCTTGTGTTCTCTGTTAATGTTCCTCTGTGTGTCAGGGGCTGCTGGGAGAATTATGACTTTGACCTTCTTATGTCATATGAAATGGAGTGTGTGTGTACGTGTGTATGTGTGTGCGTATGTTTCAGTGCTGGGTTAAGCTTTGGCAAAAGGAGCCATAGATTCATTAGAGAGCTGCTGTCGTTTTATTATAAAACAGATATAAAGTCTTAACACAGACGTGATGGAGGTTCTCTCTCTCTCTCTTGTTAACAGTATGTGTGGTGCTGTGTGACCTCTGTTGTCCAGCAGGAGATCTGTTATTCTCTGATGGGTTGTCTGTTGTGTTGTGATTCTAATGTTCATCAGAGGAACTCAGTGTGTGAATCGCCATAACAAATGACTGACCGTTCTGTTTCCAAACAATATATATATATATATATATATATATTAAGATCAATAAATCTGTACATACTTTAGACAAACAAATCTATTTCTTACAGTATGACAGTATGAAAGAAGCCTGTCTTCCTGATGTAAATGAGCAGATCATCTGCTCTGTCGTGTGTTATCTTCTCGGGTGTATTAGCTCTTGTGGTTATTCTGTGTTTCTGGATGTGTCTCAGCTCTTCTCTGTATGTTGGCAGTGATCTGAAGCTGAATCTGGGCTCCTTCTTTCCTTGTTTGTATTTTACGTGGTTAAAAGACAATGTGCGGTGTGAGCAGCTGTGATCAGATGTTCTCCTGGAGAGATGAGTAGGAAACCTCAGAAACATGTTTATCATGTTAATGAAATGTGAGGATGAGAGATCTGTCTGTCAGTTTATTGTGAGGTTTCTTCTCCATACAGAATCATGTTTATCGTCACCTGACACAGACTTACAGATTCAGCTCCACCGTCTAGAGATGCTTTAAGTGACCGACTAAAAGAAAGAGGAATATAGGCTTATGTTCTCTGTGATGATGTTTGTCCTCTGTAATCTTCAGAAATATCATTTCATTTACTCTCAGACTTTGATCTTTTTGTTTGCTGTGATGAGCTCTCAGGGTTTATTAAAAACGGCTCAATTTAGGATTTACACACAGAGAGAGCTAGCTAATAAAATCCCTGACCCTCCTGTTAAACACTCTGTCTGCGTGTGTGTCTGTGTGTGTCTGCATGCGTGTGTGTGTCTAAGTGTGTGTATGTGTGAGTGCGCGTGTGTGTCTGCGCATGTCTGTGCACGTGTGTGTGTGTGTGTATTGGACACCTGTGTGTCAGTGTTTGTACAGTAAACTTTATGTACTGTGTGGCACTTTATTTAACGAGGATAATTAATAATGACGCTGACTTTACATCATACTACTCAAATCCTTAGCATTTAGAGAGAGCAATCCCAGAATGCAGTTCCACAAGCTCTACTCAAGATGGGAGATGGATTATATAAACATTCAAGAACACATTTAATTGAAGTTCAGTTTGAGTTTATATTGTGCTTGCAGTGAACACATGTGAGCACAGTCAGTAAGTGTGACGTGACGTGTGTCATGATCAGTGTTGGGTGTAACTAGTTACTGTAATTAAATTACTTTTCCGTTGAAAAAGTAAAGTAAGGGATTACTCTATGTTTTCCTGTAATTTAATTACAGTTACTTCTGATGTAATTAAACTAAATATTGTGTGTAATATTTGTGTGTGCAAACATGGAATTGACATCAACATTCAAAGTCGAACTTTAAAATCTCTGCTTCAATGTATAATTCTCACATTTGTAATACTCTGGTCAGTTAATAATAATACTTTATGTAGTTTTATATGATTTATTTGAATGAATTAAAAGAGCCGTTTCATGTCTATGCTTGAATCACTGAACTCATCAAGGTTGATGTAGGATATAGAGAGTCATTAGTAATAAGTAATTCAATACTTTTTGGAGAGAGTCATTTGTACAGTAATCTAATGACACTGTTGAATATGTAACTAGTAACTAGTAATGAATAACTTTTTCAGAGTAACTTACCCAACACTGGTCATGATAAAGCCGACACACCAGACCAGCTGACAGAAAGTACAGATGACAGGATCAGTCAGACATGTGATTGAACATTGTGTTTCATACGTTCGATCTGATTTGACGTTAACTGTGTTTTAAGGTCGACGGGCGTGTCACTTCCTGCTCAGTACTTCTCACTGGATGAGGAAGACGAGCGGCCCTTCATCTGTTCTCTGCCGCAGGATAATGGCATCATGTCGTGCGGTGACGTGCCGGCTCGTCGTGTGGCCGGACATCAGTGTTGTCTGGATGCAGATGATGCTGTTCATCATCAGACGCTGGGCCTGACCACTGAACCCTTCCTGAACACCAGCGCTCTCATTCCTGGACTCTGTGTCAACTGGAATCAGTATTACACACGCTGCAGCACGGGGCACAAAAACCCACACAAAGGAGCTATCAACTTCGACAACATCGGATACGCCTGGATCGTCATATTTCAGGTTATGGACCGGACAGTCACTCTCTGGAAACTTTCCTTGTCCTTTTATTTGCACTTTATGGAGATATGGAAGAAATGATGGTTTTCTCCCAAATGTGTGTGTGTTTAGGTCATAACTCTGGAGGGTTGGGTGGAAATCATGTATTATGTCATGGACGCACATTCCTTCTACAACTTCATTTATTTTATTCTGCTTATTATAGTAAGTACACAACACACACACACACACACACACGTGCGCACACACACACAAGTGTAGAATTAACTCTTTCTCTCTCTCTGCACTTTTGTCTCACCTCACAGATTGGCTCTTTCTTCATGATAAACTTGTGTTTGGTCGTCATAGCGACACAGTTTTCGGAGACCAAGCAGCGTGAGCATCAGTTGATGCAGGAGCAGCGTGCGGCGTGTCTGTCCTCCAGCACTCTGGCTGAACCCGGCAACTGTTACGAGGAAATCTTTCAGCTCGTCCGTCACGTCCTGCGCAAGACCCGCCGGCGCATCGCCACGTTCTGTACAGCTCTCTGTCACACACCACCGCAGAGAACCGCAGAGAACCGCAAACACCACATCAACGGAGGACAGATCCTCCAGCACGGTTAGAGCTGCATCACAGGTCTCACACTCCTGTCCTGAGGGGCATAAAGCTGAGCGACTCGCCCTCATATCTGATGTTCTCGTCATTAGATCAGACGGATCTGTGCTGGAGGAATGAGATCAGACTACTCATCTATGAACTCTGTTTACAGTCAGTGTGTGTGTGTGTGTGTAACAGTGTCTGTTTGATGTCCTACAGATAGAGTGACACCTGCTGCCTCAGCGGCCAATCAGCAGCCAGAGGAGGGAGGGGCTGATGAGAGTGTGGAGGGGGCGTGTCAGGGGCGGGGTCTTGAGCTGTGGATGGAGATGAGAGTGAAACTGTGGGCGATCGTGGAGAGTAAATACTTCAGCAGAGGCATCATGATGGCCATCCTCATCAACACAATCAGCATGGGCATAGAACACCACCAGCAGGTACACACACGCCACTGAACACACACACACATGGAACACACACACACATGATTAAACACACGCCACTGAACACACACACACATGATTAAACACACGCCACTGAACACACACACACATGATTAAACACACAACTGAACACACACACACATGATTAAACACACACACACCAACACACAACTAAACACACACAAACACAACACACACACACGCCACTGAACACACACACACAGGTGAGGGAAATATGTCAGAAATGAAGTGTTTCATTAAGCGTGTTCTGGTGTTATTGTTCAGATGTTGTGTTGTTGTGTAGTTCTGCATGAGTCTGAATGTTTAGAACTCAGTGAAATAAAAGATGTCTGATGTGATTGACTTCATCATCATTTACTCTCGTCATTACTGCACCTAATGAAGCGTTTTGTGTGTGCGCGTGTGTGTGTGTGTGTGTGTGTGCGCGTGTCTGTGTGTGTGTGTGCGCAGCCAGAAGAGCTGACTAATGTTCTGGAGATCTGTAACATCGTGTTCACCAGCATGTTTGCTCTGGAGATGATGCTGAAGCTCACGGCGTTCGGCTGTTTTCATTACCTGAGTAATCCCTACAACAGTTTTGATGGAATCATTGTGATCATCAGGTAAACAGAGACAACAACAACACAATCATTCACACAACACTGATGGTGATTCTGCTCGATTCATATCTGTGTGTGTGTGTGTGCGTGCGCAGTGTGTGTGAGATCATGGGGCAGTCTGACGGCGGTCTGTCAGTGCTCAGGACGTGTTCTGAATTTGTTCCGGTCTGAAGCTTCGGTTGGTTTCGCGGCCAGCTGGTGGATCTTCATATGTGGCCACGTTCTGCATGCTGCTGATGCTCTTCATCTTCATCTTCAGGTGTGAATTCACCTCTCATTACACTTGAGCAATACAGTCGCACAAACTATTTCATTTCAGGACAAATGGAGCAAGAGTAGCTTATAGTTTACACATGATTTGACCTCTCTCTCTCTCTCTCTCTCTCTCTCTCTCTCCTCTCTCTCTCTCCTCTCTCTCTCTCTCTCTCTCTCTCTCTCTCTCTCTCTCTCTCTCTCTCTGTCTGTCTGCAGTATTCTGGGGATGCATATCTTTGGCTGTAAGTTCAGTCTTAAAACAGACACTGGAGACACAGTACCAGACCGGAAGAACTTTGATTCTCTGCTGTGGGCGATCGTCACTGTGTTTCAGGTACAGAGAGAGAGACAGAGAGGTGTGATCCACACGTCACTGCGACACACGCATGACTCTGTGTTTGTGTGTAGATTCTGACGCAGGAGGACTGGAATGGAGTGTTGTATAACGGGATGGCCTCCACGTCTCCTCTGGTTGCTCTGTATTTTGTGGCTCTCATGACGTTTGGGAATTACGTTCTGTTCAATCTGCTGGTGGCCATACTGGTGGAGGGATTTCAGGCTGAGGTGACCCCCTAAAATATCACTGAATTAAAGCAGAATGCCATTGAGTTCCTGCTGAATGTCTGTGTGACCACCAGGGAGATGCCAATCACTCATACACAGATGATGACCGCTCGTCCTCTGATGACAGCGAGAAACAGAAAGATTCGCTCACAGTCTCTGGTTTGATTCTCTTTACACATGATTCACTGTAAATACACCCGTGTATATACCCGTTAATGTTCTGCATGATTGTTTTGGTTTCCAGCATCTCCTCTGAAGTTCTGTGGCTCTAAAGATGTCTCTCTCTCTCTTTCAGATCCCAAACTCTCCTCTCTCACAGCTAACGGTCATCTTGAGTTGACACCGCTGGCAGAAGGAAAGAGCCGGACGAGTTTTTCTGAGGAGAATCACAGGAGTCGACCCATCAGTCTGTGCAGGAGATCTTCATCTCTGGTGTGTCAATAGAGATATAAATGTCACTCGTATGTCTGTGTTTGTGCTGGACTGTCATTGGTCAATCCTGATTCTTCTCTAAAGGCCGGCTTTGTGTTTTCATCACCACCTCAAATCTCATCTGATTTCCTTCTATAAATAGAACCTTCAAATATTGAATCTGTCGGAGGAGTTTGTTCCGGTTGATATTTAATGTCAGCTTAAGCGACAGGTCTTGCTCAACTCTAAATACTTCTCATGTGTTTGTAAATCTGAATGTGAGTCTTTCTTCAGAGGAACACAAAAGAAGATATTTTGAGAAATGTCCACGTGGTTTTGTGTTCATACAATGAAGTCAATGGAGTTCAGTGTTTTTTGGTTATCGACATTCTTCAAAATATCTTCTTTTGTGAGAGGGAAGAAATACTTTTTTATTTTTGAGTGAACTGTCCCTTTAAGACGGCATCTGTGCACATAATATTTGGATTGTGTGTGTAGACATTTTTGGGTGTGTGTTTGAGTGAGACAAAAAAATCTCTCGATAATGTGTGATGCTCAGTCAAAGCCTTTCGGGGTTTCCATGGCAACCTCTTTTTTTAATTGAAACAGCCATGTAGAAAGAGAGAGTGTTGTGTTTGTGTTGAGCTGGTGCAGTCTGAAGAGTGCTGTGGTAAAAGTACACATGTTGTCAGGTTTTGACATAATCAAACGTGTTGTCCAGACTGCTGAACTGACGTCTGACTGATGTGATTGGGTTTGTTCATCAACACAACTTTCTATGTGAGGTCAACAGCAGAGAACACACGTTTCTATGGCAACTGTCAATTTACTGTTCCCGCTTCTAAAATGAGCACATGCCACCCAACACCCCATCTTCATTCTCATGTCACGAGGGAAGTCATTTGTGCTAAAAACAAACCAGAAAACAGATACAGAACTCAACACTTCAACATTGGTGCAAACTGTAATTGTGATTTGGTCTGAACTTCTGTAACTTTGTGACATCACACAAGTATCGTCATCATGTCAACACCTATTGGATGACGAGAAACTCGAGTCGTCCAATCACAGTGACGTCATCTTTATGTTAAAAATGATTCTACAAATCAGCTCTGAATCTGATGAGTGTTAAAGAGAATAACAGACATGAAGAACTACATTATATTTGTTATTCAATTGTATACACTTCATTAGTCTTTATTTGTAAGTCACTTTGTCTGAAGGCATCTGATGAATGAATATGTAAATACTGAAATAAGAGTTTGTCTGTCTGTGTGTGTAGCGGCACAGCCGCAGTTTTCATTATCACCACTGGGGGCGTCCTCCTCCTCCTCAGGCGTCGGCGTCCTGGAGTCGGCGGTGCAGTTGGAACAGCGCGGGTCGTTCTGCTCGGAGTCTGAGGTCAGCCGGAGGGATCGGGGGCAGTTTAAGGGTTTGTGGTGTTCACTCACATCCCACCGAACACGAGACGCTTCTGCCTCATCCTCCGTTCCTGTCACGGCGAAACCGCCGGGCTCTCTCGCTGGAGCTCCCTGAACCCCTGCAGCGCCCCCCTCTGCTCCGGAAGAAGAGCGTCTCAGCGGAGCACCACGACTGTAACGGGAAGGGCCCGGGACCTCAGGGGCCGCTGCTCGGAGACGTTTATCCTCAGCTCAATGTCCGTAAAGACAAGAGTGTCCTGGATGAAGACACAGAATATGTGAGTGACACACAACTCAGAACACTGGACGCACAAATTATTTATAGCTGCCAAACTGAAACTTGCGGGTTAGACCTGTTAGAACTTGACATACTGTAGGACAGGGGTCATAGACATCTGAGCGTCAGGGACCCTCTCAAAGTGATAACAGCTTTTCAGCATGTTTATCACATTCGGCGCTCTTACCTGCATTGTCACTTCAGTCATGGTGATAAATAAAACATGAATCCTGTTAATTCCACTTACTTTCTCTGGGTGATTTAAGAGTTGTAATAGAACAGCAGAACTTGATCATGAATAGCTGGCTCCATTGAAACAATCACAAGGATGTATGAATTGTTGGTACCTGACAAACAAATGACAGCTAGATTGTGACCGAGACAACGACTCTTTCTGTTTCCAGCACTAGTATACAATGACTGAATCCGTCTTTAAATACAGCGACGTGACACAGATATGTGTATTATATAGCATACTTATACTATAGTTATGTGTGTAGTGTCTGTTTTTTAGATACAGAAACATGGTTGTCATTTTGTAATATATGTGTCTGCTGATCTGTTTGGCTATTAAAATAAAGATGACTCACGACTTCCATTAAACATTTTAGTGTTGAAGGGACGTTGAACCGGTGGCTCGTCAGGAGCATTTTCAGTTATTTGATAAAGTAATCCGGGCTCATCGCGGCGTGGTGCCTTTAATATTTGATGATGTCATAAGAAATGAAGATGTTTCTCACAGATAAGTGGTTTGTTCTGGGATATTGGATGTTTATGAGGCTGGTCTCAGGCTTTAGAAAGTTTTTATTCTTTCTTGATGTGTTTGTTATCCGAGATATGTAATGAACCAATATCCGAATAAGATTTACAACGATTTAAGCGTGGTTTTCAAAGGACAATATAAGATATTTTTTTAATCAAATCCCTCACTAACAATTTGATATGTATGGAAGTAAAATAGAGACAAATGTGTTTGAAGCAAAGAGACGTGCTGAATAGCACTAACTGAAAAAAAGCATTGTAATAAGAGGTTTATTATTTAAGGTTCTGCCATTTAACATGGTTGCATATTTAAGATGTGATTTTTTCAAATGTAAAAATTTCACACACAGTTTCACCGTTTAAAATTCAACCCGTACACACCGAGTGCCAACAAAACTCAGACGTATGACTCAGTTTGACTTGCCGCGTGCAGTTCATGTCCGGCATCTTTTAGCGCTGGGACCGCTCGCTCTATCAGTCTCAAACCATCTCCAGATCCAGCGTTACATCCAGCGTTTCTATAACATCCATCACTGAAATGCCCTGAACAAACAAACACCTCAACTTCACTGTCACAAGAGCAGCCGGCTGCAGTGCAGATAATGTTGATGGTAAACGGGTCTCGCTCGTCGGTGGTCTCGTGGGTGGGCTCTTTCTTCCGCTAATAGGATAGGATCCAGAATTAGAAAAGACTTTCTGAAACTATTTGGAGTGCTGGGGGAGTGTATCGAGTACAGAAATACTACGTCATACGTCCAACTCGTTTCTTAGCATTGAAAAGTGCGATTAACAGTGTAAAGAAGGCAGAATGCATGACATAGCATGATAGCTCCGCTTTAAACCATTTTTTTTGTATTTAATGGTGAACACTTGTGCACAAATTAAATAACTCTCTTTTCAAAAATTATTTCTCACAAAAATTATATAAAAAAGACCCTCAAAGTCATATTTATTTTATACAGCAACAATTTGTCAAGTCTGTGCCTTACATTGTTGTTTTTTCCCAATGCAAATCTCCGCACAAAGCCAGCAGCTGAATGGTTGCACATCTTTGAGAAACAGACAGTGGTGATTTTTTACACTTTGAACAGAGTGAGTCAATGATTCAGATGCAGTTTTGAAGCTGTTTGAATAAATGGGTTGAATGAATGACTCGTTGTTTAAAATCTTTATTGAATTTTTCTGAATAATTGTGATTTTTTTAATGGCCATTCTTCCCGTGCACAGCACAGTACATGATTTAAAGTCGATAGAGTCACCAAAGGCAATTTTGAGAAAAATTAAGCTCAATCTTTAAAAAAAAAAAAATATTTTCCCCAACAGTTAACTAAACAATCACTTAATATATAACAGATTGTGTCTGTGTGTGTGTGTTTATATGTGTGTGTGTGTATCGGGATGGCACGCTGTCTGAGAGCTTTGTGTCCGTCAAAGCAAAACGACACCCTTGGTATTAGGAAAGATTTAGAGAGGTGCACTTCTCAGAAAACATACAAGTAAAGATCATTTGATTTGTTTATTTGGAGCACTGGGATCAGTAGACGAGGGCTTAACGCACTTGTTTTAAAGTATTCCGACTCCTTTAGCTTTAGCACGAGTCACAAATGATTTTGCGGCCCCCTGGCTATAGACTGCAGATCCCCAGGGGTCCCGGACCCCCCTCTGAGAACCTCTGCTGTAGGAGAAACGGAAGGAGACGGCTTCGAATGACTATTCCTCTGTAATTTCGTAACAAAAAGTGATGGGTTGCAGCTTTGAATATATAAGTGTCGGTCAGACCTCAGGTTTGTTGTGAGGAAGTGATGAAAGCAGCATCTTTAAATATGATGATATGACATCAATGCACTGTTTATGAATTCACATTCGCTCATCTGAGAGTTTTATGAAGTTTCTCTCTCTCTCGTGATGTATTTGTACTGAACTTCATTTACAAGTAGACTGAGGATGTTATTTTACTTTTTAATAAACATCTCAATAAAGTTTAATCCTCATCTCATACTGAAGAAATGAAAATATACTGGAAACCCTTCACAATAACCTGATAAATGTTTGTGTGTGTGTGTGTGTGTGTGTGCGTGTGTGTGTTTTCACAGAGTCTGTTTTCTCGTGTGCAGAAGATGATGGAGGTGTATCGTCCAGACTGGTGTGAGACCAGAGATGATTGGTCCATTTACTTATTTTCCCCTCAGAACAAGTATGTGCTCATCATCACCTCATGACACTTCTGTTCAGTCTCTTGTTGAATTAATCCAGTATAAGATAAACATCATGATGATGTGATACACGTGTTGTCTGGATATATGATCAGATGATGCTGAAGACTCACAGATGTGATTGACAGTGTCGATTGAGAATTCAGTCTGTGTGATTTCTGCCTCCGCCGGACCATAAATGATCATTGATATTCACAGATGTCACAGTTATAGATTGATCACCCACCGACCTGTTCATGATATCTCTGTTTGTGTCTCTCTCTCTGTGTGTGTGTGTGCAGGTTTCGGCTGCTGTGTCAGATGATTATTGCTCATAAGCTGTTTGATTACGTGGTTCTTTCTTTCATCTTCCTCAACTGCATCACTGTAGCACTAGAGAGACCCAGAATCCATCAGGGCAGCCTGGTACGACTCAATACGCACACACACACACATGTCTGGTTCACTATCTCCGTGGGGACAGTCCATAGGCGTAATGTTTTTTATACCGTACAAACTGTATATTTTATCCCCTAAACCTAAAGATCATAGAACACTTTTTGCATTTTTCCATTTTTTTTTTATATTGTTCTGCACAAGTTATAAGCTTTTTTGTGACCTCAATTTTTGTCCCCACAGTAACAGGAGTCCCCATAAGTTTAGTGTGTCCCCACTGGGATATGAAAACAAGGCCATACACACACAGACACACACACACACAGAGACACAGAGCGTTTGTGTGACAGTTTGACTCATCATCATCACGTCTCAGTAGTGTGACAGTCGTCTTCAGCTCAGTGTGAAATCTGTCACATCATCATTTATGAATGAAGTGTGAATTCTGCCTGAATGAATCCACAGATACGAGTGTGAAGAGATCTCAACACACACACACACACACACACACACACACACACACACACACACACACACACACACACACAGCTGATGTGTTCTGTCATGAGTCTGGATGTGTTTTCTCTTGTCAGGAGCGAGTCTTCCTCACCATCTCCAACTATGTTTTTACTGCAATCTTTGTGGCCGAGATGACAGTGAAGGTAAAGCTCACCTGAACACCTCACATCTCACTCTTGTGAGTTGTGACTTGGACTTGTGTATGTGTCCAGACATCAGAATGTCACTGACTCTCTCTTGTCCTGTCAGATGATCCCACAGCAGAATCTCTCTCTCTCTCTCTCTCTGTGTCTGAGGTGGTGTCTAAGGGTTTGTATCTGGGCGAGCGAGCATATCTGCGCAGCAGCTGGAACGTTCTGGACGGTTTTCTTGTCTTTGTGTCTTTGATTGACATCGTGGTGTCAATGACGGGCGGAGCAAAGATTCTGGGCGTGCTGCGGGTTCTCAGACTGTTGAGGACACTGCGCCCTCTCAGGTGAGGACTGGAAACTGCAGACGTCACCCGAGAACATTCGTGATGAAGGTGCTTGAATGTCCGGATGAGACGGGATGTGTGATGCGTGATTCTTCTGGGTGTTTGTCAGGGTGATCAGTCGAGCTCCAGGACTCAAGCTGGTGGTGGAGACACTCATCACCTCACTGAAGCCCATCGGGAACATCGTCCTCATCTGCTGTGCCTTCTTCATCATCTTTGGCATTCTGGGAGTTCAGGTCCATCTGATGTTCAGTGTTCTTCTCACACACATACAGATTCATCCATCAGCAGATTCTGCTTCATTCACCAGAACAGTCAGGATAAACCCCAGCTGATCTCCTGACCCTGTGTTCAGTGTAACGTGGAGCAGCTGAACACATGTAGCGTCATTTCATTGGAGTTTGAGCAGCAGGATTCAGTGTATTAATACTGTACATCCAAACATTTGACCAGACGAAGTGCAGATTGAATGTTGACATGTTGAGTTCACACACATCTCATATTTATTGTGTGTGTGCGTGTGTGTTCGTGTGAATGCGTGTTCGTGTGCATGTGTGTGTGCGTGTGCGTGTGCATGTGTACGTGCGTGTATGTGTTTGTGTGCATATGTGTGTGCGTGCGTGGGTGTGTGTGTTCATGTGCGTACATGTGTGTGTGTGTGTGTATGCGTATGTGTGTGTGTCTGTGTTTGTTTGTGTGTGCATGCGTGTCTGTGTTCGTGTGTGTGCGTGCATGGGTGTGTCTGTGTTCGTGTGCGTGTGTGTGCGTGCATGTGTGTGTCTGTGTTTGTGTGCGTGTGTGTGCGCGTGTCTTCTTTTTGCAGCTCTTCAAAGGAAAGTTTTATTACTGTGTTGGTTTGGATGTGAAAAACATCACGAATAAGTCGGACTGTCTCTCTGCTAACTACAGATGGGTTCATCACAAGTACAACTTTGACAACTTGGGTCAGGTACACACCACCAGTACAACACAACACAACACACCTCCACAGCGTCTCTTTTCAGCTGCTTTAGTTCTGGAAGTATTTCTCTTGATCATTTTCTGCAGAGAGATTTCTTCAATAAAATGTTTTCATGCATGAATCAAGTCAACAGCCGTGAAATGAATCACTTTATAAAGTCTGAAGTGAAACTGCAGGCACACTGCATGCAATAAGAGAAATGCACAAGACTGTGAATGAGTGACTGATCTTCTCATCCCAAATGATTTACTTCAATACAAAAAAACTAGTTCAATCTAAACCTTTGTTTGGAATATGACATTTCATCACATCACTTCAGAGCTCACAGCAGAGCTGTTTAAACATGTTGTGTTGTGTTGTGTAGTCAGTCTGGATTATCATTGTGTGTTTAATGCTTTTACTCTTCAGGCTCTGATGTCACTGTTTGTGTTAGCATCTAAAGATGGATGGGTAAATATCATGTATCACGGCCTGGATGCTGTCGGTATCGACCAGCAGGTAAAACACACACGGGCACACACCCACACACACACAATCACACACACGCACACACACCACACAATCACACACGCGCGCATACACACACACACACAACACACCCACACACACACACACACACCCACACACACACGATCACACACACCCACACACACACACAACACACCCACACAATCACACAGCATCACACACACACACACCCAACACACACACACCCACACACAATCACACACACCCACACACCACACACACCCACACACAATCACACACACCCACACACACACACACGCGCGCATACACACACACTTTTGGACATTACAATCATATTTCTGTACATGGGTCTCAGTACTTTTATATCTGTCATTTTTATTTGTTTGTTTTTTACTTGATTTAGCTGCATCCACTCACAAGGTTTTGATAGATTTATTGTATGAAATTAAAAAAAACATTTGAGGAATGTAAATCAGTGTAGTGCTGACTCCAGTGAGCTTTCAGTACATCATATAATAAAACACACCGGAACTAAATGGTTGGTGTTGTTTGAAGTGATGTTGAAGTGAAGACTGTTTGATGTGTGGATGCGGTGGATGGTGTGGTCACATCATGTGTGTCAGAGCTCAGCGGGTCTAGAGAGATGTGTCTGTGTTTCTTCAGCCCGTGACCAATCACAACCCCTGGATGCTGCTGTACTTCATCTCTTTCCTCCTCATCGTCAGTTTCTTTGTGTTGAACATGTTTGTGGGTGTGGTGGTGGAGAACTTTCACAAGTGTCGTCAGCATCAGGAGGTGGAGGAGGCCAAACGCAGAGAGGAGAAACGGTTTAAGAGGATGGAGAAGAGGAGACGCAGTAAGAACACTAGAATTTCACTCCATGTCACTTTCATCAGGTGTCTTTGTGTATGTGTGTGTAACAAAAACTAAATGAGACCCAGAATGACATGGTGAGGAGCTGAAGAGAGCGAGAGAGTCCTGTTTATTTCTCATAACTGTTGATGAATGTGAGAGCTCATCTCTCTCTCTCTCTCTCTCTCTCTCTCTCTGTGTCTCTCTCTCTCTCTCTCTCTCTCTCTCTCTCTCTCTCTCTCTCTGTCTCTCTGTCTCTGTGTCTCTCTGTGTCTCTCTCTCTCTCTCTCTCTGTTCAGGGGCTCAGCGGTTGCCGTATTATGGTTCATACGGTCGTGTTCGTCTGATGATTCACTCTCTGTGCACCAGTCATTATCTGGATCTCTTCATCACTCTCATCATCTGCATCAATGTGGTCACCATGAGTCTGGAACATTACAACCAACCTCAGGTGAGCCGAACTATCACATGACCTCACACCAGCCAATCAGCACTGACGTCTTCATCTCACCTGCTCTGTTAACATCTTCATGTCACTCCAGAATCAATAAGAGAAAAACTTTATTTGTATAATAATGTTCATTTGTCTCCTTACTGGAATGTGAGTCAAGAGGTGTATCATTTAAACTGCCAAGTGTTTCTATCATGGTGAGAATCCCCTTTTTAATGACGCTGTTGGAAATCAATCATAGCAGTAACAGTGATTTACAGCTTCTTGAACTCATTGTGCGAGTCGACACCTCATCAGTCATGAACACAACATGACATTACAGAATAACCAGCACGGCTCTGTTCTCCTGTGTTGTAATGTGAACGTATGACGTGTGTTCTGATGACTGTGTGGCAGAGTCATAAATCACACAATGTGTTGATGTCAAACGCACACATGAGATCAGACTGACACACACACACACACACACTCTCTCTGTGTTTTCTCTCTCAGTCACTAGAGACGGCGCTGCAATACTGTAATTACTTCTTCACCTGTACGTTTGTGGTGGAGACCATGCTGAAACTCACCGCCTTCGGCTTCAGACGTTTCTTTAAAGACAGGTACAAACACACACACACACACATCTAGAAAGAGTGTTTGAACGATGTGTCATGTTCAGATCACAACACACACGTGATGATTGTGATGTTTTATTGTTGACAGGTGTGATGTATGAAGCAGACAGGGCTTTGATGATGTGATGAGGTGTCAGTGTTTCTCGTTGTGTCTCAGGTGGAATCAGTTGGATCTGGCTATAGTTCTGTTGTCTGTCATGGGCATCACTCTAGAAGAGATCGAGATCAACGCTTCTCTGCCCATCAACCCCACCATCATCAGAATCATGAGAGTTCTGCGCATCGCTCGCGGTGGAGTCTCCATCTGTTCAGTGATCAGAGTTCAGCTTTAGTGACATGAAGCTACAGTCATCATGCACTATGAGAGAAATATTGATGATCAAAGCGTTGATAAGGAAATGTTGAGGTCAAATGAATGTCTCCTGCTCTGCTCATTGCTCTTTGTGTGTGTGTGTGTGTGTGTGTGTGTGTGTGTGTGATTTACACTGTGAGCAGGATTTAATCAGTTCATCTCTTGTGTGTTAACAGTTCTGAAATTGTTGAAGATGGCCACAGGAATGAGAGCTCTTCTGGATACTGTCGTCCAGGCTCTACCACAGGTGTGTACAGAACACACACGCACGCACGCATACACACACGCGCACACACACACACACACACACACGCACACACACACGCACGCACCACACACAAACACATGCACACACACACATGCACACACGCACACACACACGCACGCACACACACACACGCACACACACATGCACACACGCACGCACACATGCTCACACGCACGCACACATGCTCACACAGCACCACACACCACGCACACGCACGCACAACACACACGCACACACACACGCACGCACGCACACACATGCACAAACACACGCACGCACGCATACACACACGCACGCACGCACACACATCGCACGCACGCACACACATGCACACACGCACACATGCTCACACATGCGCACTTACACACACACGCACGCACACACGCACGCACGCACGCACACACATGCACAAACACACGCACGCACGCATACACACACGCACACACGCACACACACACGCACGCACACACATGCACAAACACACGCACACACACATGCACACGCACGCACACACGCACACGCACGCACAAACACACACACGCACACATGCACACACACACGCATACGCGCACACACACATACAGACACACGCACACAGACACACCCACACAAACACATGCACACGCTCACACACAGACATGCACAAACACACGCACACATGCGCACACACACATCACACGCTGAAGGTCTTTCTTGTCATCACAGTGTTGATATTTTTGTATATTATAGAAGTGAACTGGTGTGCTGACGGTGAATTGAGTTTATCTGAGCTCATCGGTCACATCACGCCGCTAGCATCACTGAGGTCACGGGTTTGAATCTGACTGAATGTGTCTCGTGTGAACGATGTGACGTGACCTCTGGTGCTCAGTGAAGTTCTGTCAGTGTGTACACCAGGTTTGTCACACGTAGAGCTGTTTGTGTAGACAGCACAGGCATGTGTGAGGTGTTTGGAGAGAAGGTTGTGTTTAGCTGAACAGGTTCAGAGGAAGTCGTCGTGTCTGTGGGAGCAGATGTGTTTTCAGCTCTTTTAATGAAAAGCGATTCAACTTCAATATAAGCAATCCAAATGTCACACACACTTATCACCACCGTCCCACCGCACAAAACTCATTCACTGAATTAAATCACCACTACACACGCAGTCTGCAAAAGGCAATGAATGTGTGTGTGTCACCAGTTGTGTTGTGTGTGTTTGTCTTCAGGTGGGGAATCTGGGTTTACTCTTCGTTCTCTTGTTCTTCATCTACGCAGCGCTCGGGGTCGAGCTGTTTGGAGAGCTGGGTGAGTGACACTGTGTGTGTGTGTACACTGAGATGAGATCATGTTGTGTAACTGTTGTCCGTGTTTATTTCAGTGTGTAACGTGGATTATCCGTGTGAAGGGATGAGTCGTCACGCCACCTTCGAGAACTTTGGTATGGCGTTCCTCACGCTCTTTCAGGTGTCTACAGGAGATAACTGGAATGGTATAATGAAGGTATGTCCAGATGTTTGCCGCCATCAGTTTGTGTGTGTGACGATAATAATATCCGTGTGTTTTCAGGACACGTTACGTGAATGTCCGCCGGGCGACAGCGACTCGTGTAACTCCAGTCTTCAGATCATCTCACCCATGTACTTCGTGAGTTTCGTGCTGACGGCTCAGTTTGTTCTCATTAATGTGGTGGTGGCCGTGTTGATGAAACATCTGGACGACTCGAATAAAGAAGCTCAGGAAGATGCTGAGATGGAGGCAGAGATGGAGCTGGAGCTGGCTCAGGGCGCTCTGTGCTGTATGGGACGTCTGGACCGCGTCACCGCCGCCGACGGAGGAGAGAAAGCGGAAGGTGGACGCAAACACGCCGCCACCATCCACACACATGTGAACCAGAGCGACGACACACAGGAAACGCATCATCAGAGGACACTCCACTCACCCGCACAGGTGCGTCTCACGCATTCATCACCAACCCTTCATGAATGAATCTCACATGGGTTTATTACAGTCGGACTCTTGTCACCGGCTGTCACATTACACCTTCAATCTGCGCGCTGTGTGAGTCACGAGCTGTGTTTGTGTGCGAACAGATGAGCTTAATATAGCATGAGATCACCAGCAGACACTCGTGTGTGTGTGTGTGTGTGTGTTTGATTCAGAACACCAGACGTCTGATAACAGCAGAACATCAGACAGCAGCGCTGATTTATCCTCAATAATCAATGTGATTAATGATCTGAATAACTATAATCATCATAATGAGAATAAACATAAAGTGAACTGTGGGCTGTTAACTGTTGCCTGGCAACAGCTGCTGTAACGCTGAGGTCATCACACAACTTTAAATGAGGCTCGACCAATCAAAAATGACTGAGTGAATAAATGAATGAATTCTTTGTGATGTTCTGTTGTGATGGATCTGCCTGAATGTGAGGAGATGTTGATGTGACTGATGTCAGCTGTGACATCACGCTGTAGATCTGCAAGTCATTGGAGGGCATGTGTGTGTGTGTGCGTGTGTGTGCGTGTGCGTGTGTGTGCGTGTGTTGTGACAGGAGAGTCAGTGGTTGGAGAGCGTGTCTCTGCTCATGAAGGATTCTCTGGATGGAGAATTACAGATGATTGATAATCTATCAGGATCTGTGTTCCATCATTACTGCTCTCCACCAATCAGACGAGACCTCAGGAGCCAATCAGCAGAGGTGAGGGCACACACACACACACACACACACAGTAAGTGTATTTGATCAGCATATGACATTAAAGCTGAGGTTTTAAATCAATCCCACCGATCGCTCCACGCAGTGACTCACATGACATGAAGGCTCATGATGGTCTGTTCATTCTTCAGGTTTCACTTCAGATGTGTGTTTGTGAGTCACACTGAAACATCTGTATGTAAATGTATGCAGATGATATGCTAATGAGTATCCGTTTTATGTGACATTTCCCTGCATCATGTTTCAGGTCAAATAAAGAGTCAAAGCATCTGAGAACACCGTGAAACCTTTCTGTTTGTGATGTGAGAGTGTTCCAGGGAGTCTCTGCTTTGTAAAACTTGATTTTCCATTTGAAATGTGACGTTGTTGTTGTTGTTGTTGTTGTTGTTGTTGTTGTTGTCGTCGTCGTTGTTGTTGTTGTTGTTGTTGTAGATTCATTTGGCAGAAGTTGAACAAACATCTCTGATGTCAGAGCAGATGTCTGATAGTGCAGCGCTGGCCGATGATGATGATGATGACATCATCAGTCTGAGTGATCACCTCACACACTCTCAGGTAACACACAACACACACATATACACAACACATTGTGTTTACAGTTTTAATTCTGATCTGTCTGATCTGTCTGTCATCTATCTGTCTGATATTTGTCTGATGTTTTTTTGTCTGTCATCTATCTGTCTGATATTCGTCTGTCTGTCTGATATTTGTCTGTCTGTCTGTCATCTATCTGTCTGATATTTGTCTGTCTGTCTGATATTCGTCTGTCTGTCATCTGTCTGTCTGATATTCGTCTGTCTGTCTGATATTCGTCTGTCTGTCTGATATTTCTCTGTGTGTGTGTTCAGGGTGATGAGAGGAGCAGTGAGTCTCACAGCACTCAAGAGGTCGTGAGCAGCAATTTTGTCCGCAGAGTGAGACAGCGTTCAGCCGTGTGAGAGACAGACAGGATCAGGATCATCACAGAGGTCAGAGGATGTCTCATGTGAGGGGCAGATCTTCTGTCTGATGACATCAAACTCATTTCACCAGAGTGTCTGTGTGTGACAGATGGACCTTCAGCGGTCTTTCATCTCCCGGCCGAGTTCTTCCACCCCACCACAGCTGCCATTCCTCAGGGAAGCCCCGCCTCCGGGCCGGCACAGGTGGGCTCCAGACACGCCTCTCCAGCGTCGTGGGCTTCTCTCAGGTCTCCAGGGGCCAACAGTCGGATGATGAGTCCACAGGTACGGCAGCATCTCACACTTACGTTCTAACAGAGAGAGAGAATACAGCGAATCATTGACTCTCTCTCCCTCAGCACTCCATCGACGGTAACTCTGGCAGTTCTGGGAGTCTACAGACCATGCTGGAGGAGCGCGTCTCCCCGTCAGGAGACCAGACGATCCCCTTGATCTGCCCCGCCCCCCCTCCAGAGCTCACACAGAGCAGACGTGATGACAGCACAAACCTGAACCGGACCCGACCGCACGCTGCCCATCCGTCTGATGAGACTGGAGGACCCGCTCGAGTGTTTGATAGTGAACATCTCTCAGATGCTTGGAGTAGTTTCTCTTTGACCTCTTTATTCCCTCATGACTCGCTGGCGTCCCCGCTGGCCAAGAAGTGCTACAGCACTGGAAGTTTAACACACGTGAGGAAGAAAGACAGCAGAGCGGATCAACAGACCGTGGAGTACTGGACTGAAGCGTCAGGTGAGGAGAGAGAGACTCGGTCTGCTGCTGCTGCGGAGCCCTGCGCTCAGTCTGTAGATGTCAGTTATCGTAAGAACAGATGAAGCTCGTGGATGATGATGATGCGTGTTTCTGTTGAGCGTGTGCTGTTGTCTCCAGCAAAGTTTACATTTTAAGATTCTGTCACGTTTTGACTCCCCTCATGAGAATGAGCCATGGCTTTATTAGAGTAAAAGTGATGTTACCATGCTTTCATTTGTGTTACCATAGTTTACTACAGTACTTAACCCTGATACTAGTCAACTATGTAGTAAAGACATGGTTAGGAAAACAAAGTGCATCTGTGTGATGTGTGCGAAAGCTGATGAACCTCATGGCATCTTGAATAAAAAACTGTTTGCAGAATCTCCAGTAGCTCCCACTGCAGAACGCCTCCAGAGGGCGGGTCCAGATCCAGTCTCCTCCTACTGCGTTGTGATTGGTCGACACTGGATCCAGTCTCCTCCTGCTGCGTTATGATTGGTCGACACTGAATCCAGTCTCCTCCTCCTTTTGATTGGTCGACACTGGATCCAGTCTCCTCCTACTGCGTTATGATTGGTCGACACTGGATCCAGTCTCCTCCTACTTTTGATTGGTTGATCCAGTCTCCTCCTACTTTTGATTGGTTGACACTAAATCCAGTCTCCTCCTACTTTTGATTGGTTGACACTGGATCCAGTCTCCTCCTACTGCATTTTGATTGATCGATTAGTGGACACCTCATACTCATGTTGTTGCTCTAACATTTCTGCATTAAGTCATAACTAAAGTTATTCATTTGACAGAAAAACTAACTTTCTGAAGACAATCTTTTGTCTTTTTAATAACATATTTGATTAGGTTTATGGTAAGGGTTTGTGTTAGGGTACTTTTAATAGCTTTTATTTAAGGGTTTGGGTTAACATATTTACCTGTGATCATTACTTACAGGCGTACACTAAGTTAGGATTACATTGATAAGAGCAAACGTTGGCGACCACGGGTTGCAACGTAACTCTCCAAATTGCGGCTAAGTATATAAAGTGGGAGGAGTCGGACCTGGTGTCGTGTTCTGCAGTGAGGACCGTCTCAGAAACTCAGGTCGGTGAAAGATGTTTTACTGATAATTCTTTCAAATCAGCCGTAAGTTCAAATCAACCAAAACTCAAGCTAAAGTCACACATGTTGATGTTGAAGTGAATGACGTGAGCTGCAGTTTCAGATAATAATGCATGAGAGATAAAGTGAACTCTACTGTAAACATGACGGACGTCTTTATATAAACGTGTCATTTAATTCTACTTTTTTACGTGACGTCTTCCTCTGTCTTCCACTTTGTATTTTGTACAAGTGTCTCTGTTTGAGGTTTATATCACGTGCGTGATTTCTCTTGAAGAACCTCTGGATGCCAGTTCTCTTCTGTCTCAGTGCGGCTTCAGGATTTTACTTCAGTTTATTACACAATGAGAGCGTAGTGGACATGGACATGAACTCTCTCTTCAGATGACGCTGGAGGATCATTCTGACCCAGTGAATGAACATGAATCATGAAGCTGAATGAGAACACGTGTGTTTGGAGACTCTCGCCATCACACGCCGAGCGTCTCTCGCTGTGAGAAGTTGCTGAACTGATTTTGTTTCTCATTTGCACAGCTGATTTGTTCTTGAAGGACTCTTAGAGGTTTTCAGAGCACAGAATTTGCATGATTGGAGTTAAAGTGACTTGATGTGTCCTTAATGTCGTCAATCCTGGTGTTAGATTAAATCTCACATCGCTTCTGACGGATGTAGCCAATAAATCACACATTTATTTTCAATCTTTCAGTGGTCGCTCTTTCTGTTTGTGATGTGAAATGGCTTTCAAAAAATCCTCAGTGAGAATCTAAACATGCGTTCCTTTCTGATCACACTAACGTCACAATCCATATAGAAAGCTGTTTACACACATCATGTCAAGTGCACGTGTGACCCACGAACCGTTTAATGTCCGTGTTTGAGGCTCATCTTTGAGCTGCTCTCATCATACAAACATGAAATACATCATTTTTGCTTAGAAATATTATTATCTGATACGTTATATTCCAAACGTTGTATGTGATTTGCATGAAGAGGCGGTGACATCACATCTTCTCATTGTTTTGATCATCTCCAGCAGCAGTCTAAAAATCATCGAATTACTAATATTTCTGCGGATTGACGGCGTCAAACATGAATATTGATGAGAGTGAATGGGTGTCTAATGCTGCTCAGCACCGGTAGTGTATACATCACTGTATCTGCCGTCTTTCGATGATGTTTGAGGTTTGACAGCATCTGAACTCTCTTCACTTCTGTGAGAGGAGAGCAGCAGGACATCAGTGATTGTGAGTGATGATGACGGTCTTCTGAACAGACACATGAAGAAACTCTCACAGAGTCTGACGTCCTGACGGAGGTTCTGTGTCTGATCATCTTCATGCAGGAATCTCATCTTAGAACATCTCACTAAGACCTGTGATTTAAACACACGAATCAAATGTCTGTTATTTTACAGTCAGTTTTACTGTCTGATTGACAGCAGAGATCGAGACACATGACACTCAAGACTTCAGAGAAACACTTCCTATCAGGGGACGTTCACTATGAATCGTGATTCTTCATCACTCACATTTACATGTGAAATATTAGTGAAGTGTGTTGAAACATTCTGATGACAAAGCATTGCAAATAACAGGCTTCAATACACACACTGGTGAAGAATGACACACAACAGCAGCTATGATCATCATCACATCTTACTGAGACCTGAATGATTCATGCAGAACACATTTACAAATACAAGCATTGTTTTATTTATAAATTAAAACACACTGGTTTCTTTCAGATAGCAGTTTAAACACAGTCATGATGTTGTGTTGTGTTGTGTTGTGTTGTGTTGTGTTGTGTTGTGTGAGACACTTATACTCTGATACAGCTGAAGAAATTCACTATGAACATCACACACATTATCTTCACATAACTGAGAGTAATGAGCTCTTCAAAGACACTCAATGTAATGGGTGAGGGGTAGACTTTGGTTCTGTGTGATGTGAGTTACAAAACACACACACACAACACAACAAACTTAACACTGAAGTATAAAAAGCGTGTGTGTGTCTTTGATGTGGTTCTTCTCCTGTCGACTGTCTGAACACTGTCACGGTTTGTGTTTTATCCCCTTCAGATGGTGACAAGCGTTGTCACATAAACAAATACAATTAAACACACACAGACACACACAGAACACACAGACACATGTGTGTACTTGTGTTTATTTGTTTCAGCAGCGCATGAAGCCGGTTTTCTCTTCTCATGTAGAAGTGTTTTGATCTCAGGAGACAGAAAGCCGTCATGAGGAGCCGCTTCAGCTCATCGTCTGTCACCTGAGATCTGAACACAAACACCGATCTCATCATCGTCTCGCTCTCATCTCGCTCTCATCTTGTTCTCATCTCCTCTTCCATATCAAAAGCAATGATATATATTGTGTATAATGACACATTGCTGTTTTAAAGTCAAGTTGCGTTTAAGATCAAATACAATCCCTGTGACATGTTGATCTCTGTTGTCTCATGAAATAGTTTGCTGTCATTTGTATTGATTTCATGTGGGTTCTCAGGGTTTGTTTATGGGATGTTGTTTGCTCAGTAAAGCAGCGTGTGATTGGAGGATTGATTAAAAGGAGCCAGAAGGACTGAGAACGGTTATTCTCAGCAGATTTCACATTCAGCTCACGGTTAAACTCTTCTGTCACTGTGAGACAACAAACCTTTGTGCTTCCAGATCGTTTGTTTTCTGCTTTACAATTCTGTGTTTCACAGAGGTTTGAAACAACATGTGGATGAGTAAACAATCACTGTGTATTACTTCTACTGTTTCTCCTAGTTTATATTCTCATGTGTTACACAAGATCTGATTAAAGTGCAGCTGTCAGCAGACGTTCTCCTTCAGTCTCTGCAGTTTTGTTTTAAAGGACCTCATTCAGAACACACACAGACCTGTCACGTGAACTTATATTTGTGTATTTCATATAGAAACAGGTGAAGCGTGTGACTCTATGACCAACTCATGGGGACTCGTGTCACTGTAGTGACCAAAACTGAGGTCCACACGGGCACAAAAGCTTATAATTGCACAGAACGATCATTTAGCAATGCAAAAAGTTTCCAGGTTCTAGGATCTTTAGGTTTAGGGGATAAAATATACAGTTTGTACAGTATACAACTCATTACGCCTATGGACTGTCCCCACGGAGATAATAAAACGTGTGTGTGTGTGTGAGTGCGTGTGTGTGTGCGTGCGTGCGTGTGTGTGTGTGTGCGTGTGTGTGTGTGTGTGTGTGTGTGTGTGTGCGCGCGCTCATGAAGTAATGTGAAGCACATAAACCCTGTAGCACAGAACCCGTGAGACAGATGAAATGTGCAGAAGTCTTTCGTCCGCGTTTTTCTCACTGAATCTCAACAGCTCATCAGCTTTTCTCTCAGGAGTGTGTGCACCAGAAATCAGTTCATCTGGGAGAGTCGTCACAGTTTCACTGTTCTATTCTGTTCTGTCACATCTTCTGATAATATGTCTGATGATCTAATCTGTCTTCACATCTTTAAAGACTACACATACTGTATAAACATCTACATAACTGAACTTTACTGATTCTGATGTTCTTTACGGTTTGGTTTTATAAGGCGATGTGTCATGTAATGACTTTTTAGATTGTGTATATATGTGTATATAGTGAGCGATTGAAATAAAGTGTTGACAATATAAAGAATCATTCATGACGTTGTTGAAGTTCGACCCTGATTTCAGATGAGTGTTTGTCGAGTTAAGAACTTCACAACGTGTAGAAACTTGTAACACTTTTCCGTGGTCACATGTTGTTCATGTCATGTGTTGTTAACATGTTACAGGTGAATGTGGACCGATCTGCTGCTGCCACCGCGTGGACACGAGAAGAACGACACTTTACTTCATGTACTTCCTCAACCAATGACATTCGCTCTTTTTCGATCCACACTCTGTAACATTCAGACTTGTGATGTCTTTCTATAGTGATTTTCATGGATCATTACTGTCCTCGTGATCTGACAGAGTTCAGATCTGTTCAATCAACTTCATATTTTGTATATATTTTCCTTAAAGACGCTTTGAAGTCAATCATAAGTATCGACTGCACATGTAATCTGACATGACAGTCTGTTCTTCCACTGGATCTGTCGGTTATCTGGCAGAAGAACACCAGCAGAACACCATTAAATCTACTGGAATCAGAGCCGCAGACAGGATGGATAATGGTTTGAAACAGCTGATGGTTTTAATGGTGTGTCTGTTTCTATGCGTAACTCGCTGTGATGGCGCTGTGGAGAACTCTGATGCGGAACAACAAGTCTGAACAGAGCCGCGAGAACACTTCCGAATGTTTGCAGCGCCTCCATCAGAGCCGCACCTCCTCACTCGCGCGTGCATGCGTCTCACCCGCCGCCGGTTACCGGAGACATGACGGACAACGAGCGCGCGGCGCGGTCGCTGCGACACTTGCTGCAGACGGCGGGAAACGGCAGCTGCGCGGACTGCGGCGCGGACAGTAAGTTTCTCTCTCGGTTACTTTCACGGGGCGCAACCGGAGCGCGCGAGACGGAAAAGTGCGCCCTGGAGGCACGCGGGGGGAGCGAGGCGCGCGACCTCACCTGAGCTCCTTTACACACCTTTACAAAGCGCACATTCAGCAGCTTTATCTTCAATACTCAGATGATTGACGTATATGACTTAAAGATGTTGGTAAAGTCAAATATGAAACGACGGGTTTAAAGAGAAGAGATGCACGTGACAGTGCCGTGTGAAGAGATGACATCTTATTTTAAAGATCCTTCTCTGTCAAATATAAGACACATTTAAGATATTGTCTACTTTGTTTTTGCAGATGTCCTGACACATATGAAGCGTGGGAACTTGTTGAGAGATATGTGAAGTGTTTCTCCTAAACTTTACATCATTTCACTCTAAAGTTTGAGTTTATATGACTGATAAATTAAGAAATACATGTAGGCTACTATTAGTGGATATCTCAATATACTGGTATCTTGGAATTACATTTTAAGATACAAAGACTGGCAACATATCAAATACTAAAGGTGTGGCTATGATTTCTGCTGACAGAGAGAGAGACAGAGAGAGAGAGCGAGAGAGAGAGAGAGAGAGATGTGGGTGGGGTTAAGCAACATAAAGAAAAGGGAAGTATTTCTAAACACTGAGTTGTGTAAAAGTGAACGTGTCATTGTTTCTCATGATTATTCTGCCTGACATTAACTTTCATTTTTCTGTTGTCTTTGTATTCTTTTGTATTCGACTCTGTTCACACACGAATATAAGATATTCATATTGAGACCAGAATTATAAATGCAGGAGAAAAGAGAATAAATTCACAGCAGAATGCAGTCATGTTGGTTTAAGTAAATCTGGTGTATTTCTGTAAATTTGTAAGAATATGAATAGATTTGTATTGTTATAGGTTTATGGATGATCGTGTGTTTGGTGTAGTGATGAGGTTCTGTTTGAGGATGAATTGATCTGTTGAGTTGGTTTCGTTTGGGAGTTTGTATAGACGGTTTTAAAACCACTTAACTTCCCGTACACATCCGAAAGTCCCTGTAGATTATTTCTGATAACAAGCAAAATTAAAAGTAAATCAAAAGTAAATGACATCAGCTAGCATTTCAAATGATGAAGAGCCAGTGTTATGTTTGGGTCATATAGGGATGCAACAATACAGCTCACCCACGGTGTTCGGTTCTGATGGCTTCGGTACATTAAAGTGTTTTTTCATTGTTTTATGCTTATGTGACAGGAAGAGTAAAAAGTTAAGAAATAATTTTTTTTTTACTGAAAATCTCTTTTTTTATTTTATTTTACTTGACTTATTTTCTTATCTTTAAGCAAAACACAACTTGTACAAATTCCTGGTGTATTTAATAAATGTACATATTTACTCTGGCAGCTCACAGCAGTTTTTGTTTAACTGTTCATCCACAGCTTCTTGAAGAGGTTTTGCGCATCAGAGTAATTAAAATGACGTAATGTAAAACTTGCGATTGCTGTAATGGAAGTAAACGTGCACTCAATGTGAAAGGCCAAAGATGATATAATGACAAGGTGCGTCACTGCCATTGCAGTAAATTAGAAGGAATGCAATGCTAAATAGCTGCTTGGAGGCGCTCTTGATGTAAACAGCTGTCTGAAAGGCCAACGAGTGGCATGACTTTCGTTAAACGGACTTTGGCGTGGTGTCGTAGACGCTCTTTCTGCACGTGCTTGAGAGCAACGAGAACGTGCTGCTGCAGTGTATAAACACATTCTTGATGTGCCAAATTTGGACATTATCACTTTAGTACAACGAACATACTAAAGCCAGCTCGCGTCTGTTCGTCAGCCTTATACTCGACAGTACATTGCTTCTCGTGTTGATATATGTAGATATTACTTGTGGGCATGCGTGTATCTATCTCAGCATACAGACAAACACGCCTGCCTGCTAGATCCCACCCATCTCCTCTAGGCCATCTCTCCATCGGTTGTTCCCGCTCTGACCCACATTATCAACTCCTCTCTCACCACTGGTACATTTCCCACAGTCTTCAAAGAGGTCCGTATTACCCCACCACTGAAGAAACCCTCTGTTAGATAACTACAGACCGGTCCTCCCCTTCATTGCCAAAACTCTTTAGCATGTTGTTCTTAACCAGCTCCTTCCAACATCTCAATACAGGAGGGCCTCAGGGCTCAGTGCTTGGACCGCTGCTCGTTTCCATATTCATGACATTATTAGGTTCTGTCATTCGGAAACATGGCTTCTCCTATCACTGCTATGCTGATGATACACAACGCCACTTGTCTTTTGAGCCTGACAATCCGACTGACGATTCTGCACGCATCTCTGCATGCCTGAGTATCATTTCGCTCTGGATGAAGGACCGTCACCTGCAGCTGAACCTAGCAAAAACAGAACTGCTTGTAATCCAGTCCGACCCTAAGATCCATCACAACTTTTCTATTCAACTGGGCTCATCAACCATTACATCTTCCAGAACAGCCAGAAACATGGTAGTCGTGATCGACAATCAGCTGAACTTCTCGGATCATGTTACCAGCACCACCCAGTCCTGTAGGTTCATCCTCTACAAAATTAGGAAAATTAGACCTTTCATGTCCGAGCATGCTACACAAGTCCTAGTCAGACTCTTGTCCTGTTCAGACTGGACTACTGTAATGCGCTGCTGGCTGGACTTCCATTCTGCACAACCAAACCTCTACAGATGATCCAGAATGCAGCGGCACGAGTGGTCTTTAATCAACCGAACAGAGCGCACGTCACCCCTCTCTTCATTAAGCTACATTGGCTCCCTATAGTCGCTCGCATCAAAGTCAAGACTCTGCTCCTGGCCTACAAGACCACCACTGGTTCTGCACCCCCTTATCTTCACTCTCTAAAATACAGACGTATGTAGCCGCCAGATCCCTGCGCTCTGCAAACGAACGACATGTGGTAGTGCCATCCCAAAAAGATCAAAAATCTCTCTCCCGTACCTTCTCTGGGTCGGTTCTACATCTGTGGAATGATCTGAGCTCTGCTACAAGATCAGCAGATTCTGGAGCCATCTTTAAACCCATGTCTTCCGTCAGCACCTGACCCATCAGTTCTGACTTCTATCTCTTTTCTACTCTTTCTATATATTAATTAAACCCTTTGCTCTGTATACTGTGGTAAGCTGGATGAGACCAGTTTTACTAAACTTATGCTTCTTCTTGTCCTTATGTTCCTCCAATTGTTTCCATTGTTTCCCTCATTTGTAAGTCGCTTTGGATAAAAGCATCTGCTAAATGACTAAATGTAAATGTAATGTAAATATAAAACATACAAATACATTAGGTTTCTGGCGCTACGCGATCAAACCCTAATTATTAGCCACTAGCCACACAAATCAAACACAGACTGGAAGTTGACTTTGGTTAACCAGGTGTGTGTGTGTCCGATGAAACTGTATATATTGTACTGTATGGTTGTATTATAAATAGATGAATGTATTTGTAATCATTGTAATAATCTCTCTCTCTCTCTCTCTCTCTAGATCCAGAATGGGGCTCTTGCTCTTTAGGAGTGTTCATATGTTTAGGCTGTTCAGGAATCCACAGAAATGTTCCCAGTATTGGAAAAGTGAAATCTCTGTGTCTGTCACGCTGGGAGGATTCAGAGGTTCAGGTGAATCACTTGTCTTGTTTTATAGAGAGAAAGAGGATGAGAAGGTCAGGGTTTGACGGGGGCTCAGGTCACTGCTGCTGTGATTCTCAATGATGTTTGTATTATATATATTTTTTATGACTATAATAAGAGTGTGTGTTTGTTTAAGTTGTGTTTGTCTGTGAATGATGACAGTCTGATGTTGGTTTAATATTCATTTGTTAATGAATATGTATTTGTGTTTGTGTTTAGTTTATGTCCGAGCGCGGGAATGATGCCATGAGGGCGAAATATGAGGCCACACTTCCTGTTTACTACTACAAACCTACCCACAAAGACTGCCAGTGAGTTACCGTGACAACACGCCAACATTTAGAATAGTGAGACCCACGCGAGGCTTAAATGAGATATTAAACAAGTACTAATGATATCCTGTCACCTAAAAATCACCTTATAGAAGTGAATTAACAATTCGTGCGTTTGTGTGTGTGTGTGTGCGTTTGGTGTGTGTGTGTGTGTGTGTTTAGGGCTCTGAAGGAACAGTGGATTCGTGCCAAGTATGAGAGGCAGGAGTTCACAGAGGACAGTAAGAAGCTGATATATGAGGACGGTGTGTGTGTTTGTTTTCTCTCTCACTCCTCGTTCGCTCACTTCTCTCTCACTCCTCGTTCACTCGCTCGCTTCTCTCTCACTCCTCACTCGCTCGCTTCTCTCTCACTCCTCACTCGCTCGCTTCTCTCTCACTCCTCGTTCGCTCACTTCTCTCTCACTCCTCGTTCACTCCTCACTCGCTCGCTTCTCTCTCACTCCTCGCTCGCTCGCTTCTCTCTCACTCCTCGTTCGCTCACTTCTCTCTCACTCCTCGTTCACTCCTCACTCGCTCGCTTCTCTCTCACTCCTCTCTCGGTCTCTCTCTCGCTCGCTTCTCTCTCTGAGCTCGCTTCTCTCTCACTCCTCTCACTCGCTCGCTCGTTCTCTCTCACTCCTCACTCGCTCACTTCTCTCTCACTCCTCGCTCGCTTCTCTCTCACTCCACTTCTCTCTCACTCCTCACTCGCTCGCTTCTCTCTCATCTCTCATCGCTTCTCTCTCACTCCTCTCTCGCTTCTCTCTCCTCTCGCTCATCTCTCTCACTCCTCACTCGCTCGCTTCTCTCTCACTCCTCGCTCGCTCACTTCTGTATTGTAATATTAAGAATGACATCATGCACGTTGACCAATCACAGAGAGAAAAGACGGCATGCTAATGAAGAGAGGACGGGACAACGGACAGTTTCTCAACAGACGATTCGTCTTATCTTTGAGAGACGGCACATTAAAGTATTACACTAAACTCGATGTGAGTAACACACACGCACACACACGCACGCACACGTCTCATGTCTCCCTCATGTGTGTGTCTGTGCTTCTGTCTGTCTGAAGGCTAAAGAACCGAAGGCGGCTATAAAGGTGGACAGCATGAACGCCTGTTTTCAGCCAGATAAGATAGGAAACCCCAACGGTCTGCAGATCACGTACCTGAAAGACCACGTCACACGAAACATCTTTGTTTATCATGACAGCAGTAAGGTGAGAGGACACACACACACACACGTCCTGTCGTACACCTCTACATGTCTGTCTCTTCAATAGGAAATAGTGGACTGGTTTAACTCCATCCGGGCCGCTCAGCTGCATTATCTGAAGGTGGCTTTCCCCGGATCCACAGATGTCGAGGTGACTCCTGAAACACTCAACACACGGTTAAATAAAACTTGAAAGATGATTTCATCACGAGATTCTTGTGTTTAATCCTCAGCTGAGGCCCAAACTGACTCGCAGCTTTCTGAAGGAGGGATACATGGAGAAAACAGGGCCGCGGGTGAGACGCATCCTCATGACATCACTCCTCACTGCTGTCCTTCATTTACAACACAGTATATAAACACACACAGTACACGGCTCACAGATCCATTTCAAATCACAAATTGGAAAGTTCTGATAATCACGAATATCCCTGAACATTATTAATGCACATGAGGTCATCAGGTGAAGAACATCGTCTGTACTGTACTGTAGAGGTTACAGTAAAGATGTTTAATGGAGGAAACTCCATGAATAAATGTATGTATGTATGTTTTTGTCTGAATGACTATAGATGAATATGTGCGTGTGTGTTTTCAGCAAACAGAAGGCTTTAAGAAGCGCTGGTTCACTCTTGATCACAGACGTCTGATGTATTTCAAAGATCCGCTGGTAAGACTCGACGTCTTCATCATCTCTAAACTCTTTACTGTGGATGTCTGGGTCTCATTACAGTAAAGTCACAGTCACCGAAACTGTTTGGAACAAACTTCATCAGCTTCTGGCACAAAGACTGTGTCAGGATCAGAGCAGATTCCACCACTAAACGATTGAACGTGTACATTTGTGTCAGAAATAAACAAAATATTCAGCAAATATACAAAAGAGCAAATATTAAAGTCTCAAGAGCCCCTTTTTTTTCTTTTTATTTGATTATTATTATGATTATTTATCGGTATTATTACTATTGTTGTCACTTCAAATATGCAGTATGTTTCATGTTGTTTGGGGAAGGGATATAAATGGAAAGAAAAGTTTATATTGATTCCAGAATTCATGTTGGATGTGTTTTTTGTTTTCCCTTAGTTCATTTTGTGCTGCGTGTGTGTGTGTGCTGCGTGTGTGTGTGTGTTTGACAGGACGCGTTCGCTAGAGGCGAGGTGTTTCTGGGACACCGGGATCACGGCTACTGCGTTAACATCGGACTGCCGGCAGGAACTCATTACAACGGCAGCTGGCAGTACGGCGTCACCATCCAAACCCCTGAGCGCAGCTTTCTCTTCACCTGTGAGACTGATCTGGAGCAGAAGGATTGGATGAGACATTTCAATGATGTCATCAGCACGCCCATGAGTCCTCAGGAGTACACCGGTAACACAGCACCGCATCATCACACCTTGCACGCTCATCTCATCTCATACATGTACATGTGTGTGTGAAAACATGTGATCCTCGTGTGTTTTTCAGTGGAGGCGTATTTCAAACACAAGCACTGACGGACCCACCGGCTCACACACTGATCATCTGATGAACCAGAGCTCAGGACACGTCATCTCTAGTGTTTGTGTTGTTTAACACTACCCTTAGTTTATCTTACATGTCTGACTGTATCATGAACTCATCAAATCCACAAAATACTGTGGTGTAGTTCTACAATAATATACTATTTACTATAGTAAACTGTTCTGTACTGTAGTATGTACAGTCTGTTAATGTCATCTGTGGTGTCAACTCTGGTGAAATGACTGTAGGATTTACTAAAAACACTATAGTATCTGGGACTTACACAGTATATTTTCATGTGGACTGCTTTATTTGGACATGGTTTTATATACAAACTACCAAACACAGTCATACCTTTACCACAGTTGTTTTTGGACGTGATACCATGATAATGTGTTTTTAATATTTTCTGTAGTAATACTCAAGTGCTAAAGCTATGTTTGGATTATTATATTAAAGAATATTACAGGTATTCCACTGTTGCCGTCTGATATCATGATTATACCGTGGTATTACCACAGTAGATTTGATGAGGTGGCTTGCATGTTTCTGTCATCTAAACAGGTGGACCTGAGTTGTAGTTAAAGTTCGATCAGCTTACAGATCCCTCTGGTGCCAAAATGAATTCATTGATTTATCAAGAGTCCCAATAACACTTTAAGTGTTCATTCTTGAAATATTGAGGTTAACTAATTAAATTACAGAAGAAAAAAAAAGAGAAATCCATTACTTCACTTTTTCAAGGGAAAAGTGATTAAATTACAGTCGCTAATAACTTAGTAACTATTTACACCCAACACTGCACACAACTAGTGTACTTTATTTGTAAAGTATGTTTTTAAATACTATTTGAATGTCTAATTTACACTGTGTGTACACTGGACGCGGCGCAACGCGACAAATGACAGTAGAATGCATTAGAAGCCATTATAATTCAACATTTTGTCCACACTAGATGCAACACGACACAACAAACCCACTAAGAGCCAGCAGATGTCGTGTCGTGTCATGCAAGTCGAGTTTGATGTAGACACATGGGACAGTTCCCCCAAAAAGGAATTTGTAAATGATGACAGAATGTTTATTTTTGGGCGAACTGTCCCTTTAACTAAGGCCTAGTCCTGGTTTAATCTAATCCCTGTCTGGGAACCATCCCATAATGTTTGGTGCTTCTGCTGGATGGTGTTTCTGGTTGTCTCTGTGCAGTGATAGATGCGGTATTTGATGAGCATCATAACTGTGATGTTGTCATTGCCTGGAACCTTTACAGACCTTAGTTTTATTTCAAATAAACCAAAAAGCTTTGGTTCCTACACTTTAACTGCAATGAGACAACAGTTCAGTTTCATAACAACAACAACATTTATTCATAAAGCACCTTCAAAACCATAAAAAAGGACCGAAGTGCTGTGCACAAGCAGTATACAAATTTTCTAATTAAAAAACATAAGCATTAAAACATAAAAACAAACATAAAATAAACAAGTCGTTCACAATTGTCCTGACCAGTCAAATACCGAAAGCCTGAAGGAACAAGTCTTTAAGTCCTTTTTTAAAAATGTCCATGCTTGGTGAGGATTTTACAGATAGTGGCAGAGCATTCCAAAGGGCTGGAGCCGCAACAGAAAAAGCGCGATCTCCATTCCACCTCAGACGAGACCGTGAGACAGTCAACAGCAAACTCTGAGAGGAGCGCAGCAGTCGATGCGATTGGTAAGGGACCAACATAAGCCGTATGTACTCAGGGGCTTGATCGTGTAGAGCTTTGTACACAAACATCCACACTTTGTATTGTATTCAATATTCTACAGGAAGCCAATGCAGAGATACCAACACAGGTGTAATATTTTTTCGTTTTCTAGTGTTAGTTAGTAGAAGTCTTGCAGCCTTCTGAACATACTGAAGACGCGTGACCAGAGAATCATTTAATCCTAAATATGAAGCATTGCAATAGTCCAGCTGCGAAGAAAGAAAAGCATGTATAACAGACTCTAGGTCCTTGTTCGAAAGAATAGTTTTCAGTTTAGACAATTTCCTTAGCTTAAAAAAGGATGATTTCACAACACTTTATTTGTCGGTCAAGACGAATTTCAGAATCAATCGTTGGACAATGGTCCCTGGTTCCCGACCATACCTTTCTGGAACTGCTTATTACCAAAAACAATAAACTCTGTCTTATCATCATTTAATTGAAGAAAATGATTTGCAAACCAAGCCTTACCTTCTGCCAAGCATTCGCAAAAATTGTATGAGGAACTACCGTCAAGCTCCAAAGGATAGTAAATTAGCAAATCATCAGCATACAGATGATAATTAATATTGTATTTCCTAAAAGTGGACCTCAAGGTCAGCATGTGTAAAGAAAACAAAGTTGGACCAAGAATAGATCCATGTGGGACACCCCAGGAGAAAGTAGCAGATGAGGAGACAAAATTTCTATTTTAACTGAACAAGTTCTATCCTTTTAATAAAAAGAGAACCACTTAAGTGCAACAGCATTAATTCCAACATAATCTCTAAGACTTTCTATTAAATCAGCATGATCTATAGTGTCGAAAGCAGCACTCAAGTCTAACATCATGAGAGCAACACACCTTTCCCGGAGTCAATAGTGAAAAATATATAATTAAAAACCTTAGCAGGGCTGATTCTGTACTGTGT
The DNA here is from genome assembly GCA_006030095.1 of Triplophysa siluroides. Classification (NCBI taxonomy): domain Eukaryota; kingdom Metazoa; phylum Chordata; class Actinopteri; order Cypriniformes; family Nemacheilidae; genus Triplophysa; species Triplophysa siluroides. Next base: position 680,202 of record VCII01000263.1, on the reverse strand, counting down.
TTAGACCGATATCCAGACTGAAAGACATCCATTATATTATTCTTAGTCAGGAAATCAACAAGTTGGTTATGAACAAAAGGTAGTTTTGAAATAGGCCTCAAATTTTCTCCTGTTGATCCAGATTTGCCTTTTCAAAACTTAAAAAAATATTTGCATGTTTAAAGCCTACTGGCACACATTCAAAAAAAGAAACTACTATTAATAATTCCCAGAACACTAAGGCCAAAAGTGTCTATGACTTCCTTAAACAGTCTTGCCGGGAGAACATAATAACAAGAGATAGTTGATTTTAAATGCAGAACTAAATCCTTCAACTGAGCTAAGGAGACCTTTCCAAATTTACTCAATCAATGGGAGAAAGTCCTTACATAAAAGAATATCATAGATTTTACCAATGAAAAAACTCTCACAAAGATTCATAGATGGAGTAGGAAAAACATTAATAGACGGACTTTGTACCTTGTCTATAGTTGCAAGTAGTACCCTAGGGTCATTTACATTCTGCAAAAAGGCCAGCGAGGTGAGTACTCATGTTTTCATTAGGATGAGATTGAGTTTGAAATATAAATAGTTATGGGATGTTTTAGTTTTTTTCTGTTTTTCTCACCTAAGTCTGCTGATGTGCGTGTGTGTGTGTGTGTGTGTGTGTGTGTGTGTTTGTATGTGAGTGTGAATGGAAGGTAATTGAGAGTCAGGCTGTCACAGGGTCGTGTGAAGCAGTCTTCTGAACTCACGTGATTCAGACGAATGCTGAAGGATAGATTACACCTTACTGTGACACACACACACACACAGAGAGAGAGAGAGAGCAGTGAGCCGGACAGCACACGACACACAAGAGTGTGAGACGCTGTGAGGTGATGGACACATCAGAGATCTGCAGCAGAACCGCCGGCTCACAGACTCGTCTGGTGATGTTAAGCGACGGAGGTGTAGTTCAGGACGGTCTGGTGTGGAGCAGGTTTGGATTATGGGTATGCTCGGGTCGTTGTGTTGTAGTAGGTTCTGAAAGGACTTATGTGATGTCAGTGATTTGGACACAGACTCGTCTCTGCTGATGGAATGCCGTGCATCTTCAGTTTTCTAGTTTATAAAGTGTTGTTCTTCTGTATGTGTGAATCATGAGTCAAGGATCTAACAGCAGCGGCGGAGGCGCGGGTGGAGGTGGTGTGGTGTGGGTGACTCCGCTCCTGGGTGCCACTCTGGTGAGCATGTGCATTTTGGGCGTGGCGGGTAACCTGTACACCCTGGCAATAATGCGCTCGGCCACGTTACGGCGGGCCGGATCCATGTACGTCTTCATTCTCAACCTGGCGACCGCTGACCTGCTCTATCTGGGCACCATCCCGTTCGTGGTGTGCACGTACTTCGCCCATGATTGGTTTTTTGGGGAAATGGGCTGCAGGCTGCTCTTGAGTCTGGATCTGCTCACCATGCACGCCAGCGTGTTCGTGTTGGTGGTGATGAGTCTGGAGCGTTACCGTGCCGTCGCCGCCCCTTTCGGATCACGCCGCTCGACCGCCCGCGAACACTGGCTGATGGCGTCGGGCATCTGGGGGGCGGCGTTGGTCCTGACGCTGCCCATGATGGTGATGATCCGGTTGAAAGAGGGCCGTCCGGCCGGCGCTGGACTGGTCAAACGCATCTGCTTCCCCACCTGGACCCCCGAGGCCTTTAAAGCCTATCTCACGGCCCTGTTCTTCACCAGCATGCTTCTGCCCGGTCTGCTGATGCTGGGACTATACGCCGGTCTCGCCCGACACTACTGGGCAGCTCAGACAGTCTGGCACAGCGAGGGCCGAGCGGGAGGCGATCTTCGTCCTCGGCGACGTCATTGAGGAGACGCAGACTGAAGCGGCGGGTTGTGGGCATGATCTTCAGTATCGTGGTGGCGTACTGGACGTGTTTTCTGCCGTTCTGGGGCTGGCAGATGGCGAACCTCTTTTCATCTGAGTCCTTGCGCTCGCTGTCACCTGCCGCTAACATGTACGTCAACTTCTTCGTCACCTGTCTGACGTACGGCAACAGCTGCGTGAACCCGCTGCTCTACACGCTACTGACACGCAACTACCGTGATTACCTGAGCCAGAGATCTCAATCGTCAGGTGTGAGTCGAGCTGATCAGGGCTCAGGAAATGCCCTTCAGGATCAGATGAGCTGATAAAACTACACTTCTGTCGTCATTCATCTCATCTGCAGCTCATCTCACTTTCATACGACTCTTTCCCACTTCGTACTGATCCTCTCTCAAAAAATACAATATCAATTAAAGAATACATACAATAAAACTGTCAACCCAGGAAGCAAAGATTATTGATCAAACGTTGAATCAAAGTTTCTGCCTTTATTGAGATGAGGAACATGAGACGGAGTCTGTATGTTGTCTCTGTGAAAGAATGAACCTGTAGATCCAAACGTGAACTGAGTTGGGTTTCTTCTGGATGTTAATGAGAATAAGTTGAATGGTTTGACTCCAGAAACAGAGGTTCTATGAGAAATTTGATGAATTTGTGATGTTTCGATGACATCGTTCTTTTTCTTGAACACTCATCATGGATGGCTGACCTGACACATCACATTAAAGAAAAATGTTTGACTTTAAAGGGACAGTTCACCCCAAAATGAGACATCTGTCCTCTTTTACTCACGCTCATGTAATTTCATACCTGTATGAACACAGAGAAAGATATTTGGAAGAATGTTAGTCATTTTCATTGACTACCATAGTAGAAAGAACTAAATGTCCCCCAGAACTGTCTGCTTTCATACATTTCTCAAAACATCTCATTTTGTGTTCAACAGAACAAAGACATTCAATATTGTTTTTTCTCTTATGGTAGCGGATGATGTTCCAGAACTGAAAATAGCTGACATTCTTCCAAATATCTTCCTTTGTGTTCAGCATTAAAAAGAACTTATTTTTTTAAATAACTTGAGGGCGAGTAAATGATGAGAGATTTGTCCCTTAGGTGATTAGAGACAGATGCAATGCAGAGACGGTAGAGTTATGGTGCATAAAAACAGAGACGAGTGTTGTTTAAATATGAGTCATATTATCAACAGACAAATGAATTTACATCAAATACCAGTACAGTGTGAGTGTTCTCTTTCATTCTAAAAACTGAAATGCCTTTTTCTTCTTCTTTTGTAGCTACACACACAGTTCTATTGATGGTTGTGTAACGTGTGCTTTCTGATCTGTGAGCTGTTTAGAGCAGTTTACAATCGGCATTTTGTGATTCTTTTCCTTCTAGGCTTTTAATCTCTCTCTGTTATGTGCACCAGTGCATTTAGTGCTAAATATGTCCATGTAGCCTTCTGCTGGCAATAACATATGAGGCGTGTGCGTGTGGAATGTGTGTACTGCTCGTGACATTCCTCATCTTCTGCCGCGTGGCTTTTAGAATCCCTCTGTTAATTATCATGAGGACGGAGGGCTCGTGTCTAAAGAATCGCAATCATTTTGACTTCATGAGTTTATTTAACATCAGCTGTGGCCAGTGTTGGGTAAGTTACTCTGAAAAAGTAATTAATTACAAGTTACTAGTTACATATTCAATGTAATTAGATTACTGTACAAATTACTCTCTCCAAAAAGTATTTAATTACTATTACTAATTACTTTCTATATCCTATATCAACCTCGATTAGTTCAGTGATTCAAGAATAGACATGAAACGGCTCTTTTAATTCATTCAAATAAATCATATAAAACTACATAAGTTGTATTATTAACTGACCAAATTATTACAAATGTGAGAATAATACATTAAAGCAGAGATTTTAAAGTTCGACTTTGAATTTTGATGTCAATTCCATGTTTGCACACACAAATATTACACAAAGTTTTTAGTTTAATTACATCAGAAGTAACTGTAATTCAATTACAGGAAAACATAGAGTAATCCCTTACTTTACTTTTTCAAAGGAAAAGTAATTTAATTACAGTAACTAGTTACTTAGTAACTAGTTACACCCAACACTGGCTGTGGCTCTTTTATAGTTCTCTCAATCTTTCTATTTCTGCCGTTGTTGTTGCCTCACACTGTCAATAAAACTAAAACCTTGAGCTGAAAACCTGCCTTTCATTTGTAAGTACTTCTAGTATAACTTCTGAAATATCAATGAAATGAGTAAAGAAAAGAAGTTTGGTTTGTTTCAGTGCAGAAGACCAGGAGTCAAATAAAAGGCCTCAGACCGGGTTTATATTCTCTCAGTGGATTTATTTGACAGTGTGAAGGGTTTTCTTCATTCGTCACAACCCTTCATCATTTGACCTTAACGCTGTGAACCTTCACGTCACCGTGAACATGAATGTGACTGAAAGAGTCGTCCCCGAGCCGGTTTGCGAAGCTCACCATGTTGCCGTCAGGTAGTTTGATGTAAAAGGTTTCGTTGTTGAAGGTGATGCTCAGCTGTCGACCACACACAAACACACATTTATTCACACACGTTCAACATCAAATCCAAATGAAAAAGATGTATATATCCTTCATTATTAGTCTTATACTGATGATGGAATACAGTGTTCAGAGGTTGGCGGGTCACCTTGAACTCTTGGCCTTGTTCAAAAGGGAAACAGGGTTCACGGTGCTCATCACCCCATCCGCCCAGATTTGAGTTACAGATGATAACACGAGAGTCTCCGTTCTGAGTGAATCGAGGGTTAAAGTGAAGAGCGATGTTGTCACAGTCGTGACCCACGTTAATAGAGAACCTGTGAGACATTATCAAAGATTAAACAACACGAATCTCTTTCAAAACTAAAGGTTTTACACACAGCACTCAATGTTAAATGTTCAGATTGCACAGATGGATCAATGAACTCAAGTGCTTGTGAGGACAGGTTGACTTGTACACACCCTTCACAGTCGGATTTCACCTTCCCGGAGATTTTCAACTCCGTTCCGGCATTAAAGCTCATGTCCTTGACCGTGAAAACCTGTCAGAGATCAAGAATAACATCAGCATGTATTCACACTCATTACTGTACTTCTGAGGTCAAAACCTGTCCGAGACAAAAATCACATACATCTTCTAATGCTTGTGACATTGAAATGGTGTCGTACAGTTTGTTTTATGCTTTCGTTGAGATGCAATAAATCTGTGGAATTACTGTTTAACCTGTGATGCCTGTTGGAGTTGATAAGAGTGACGGTTACATGTGTTATCTGTGAGCCGAACCTCAATGTTAATGATAAACTTCAGATAATAAAGTCATAAAGACACCGGGAACAGGAAGAGACCTTTTGCAAACATTTGTTCTAACGTCACACTTACCAAAGTCATTTAGAGAAGACAAAGTGTAATTTAGCCTCAGATCAACTCCAGACAGTAGATACTATACATGTGTGCGTTCATATACTGTACATGAAATGAGTCCTGGGCTGTATACTGTAGGTGTGACCAGGTGTGACTCTCTCTCTCTCTCTCTCTCTCTCTCTCTCTCTCTCTCTCTCTCTCTCTCTCAGACTCAGATTCAGATTCAGATTCAGATTCAGATTCAGATTCAGATTCAGATTCAGATTCAAAGAATTGGCATGTTTACATTGCCAAAGCACAGGAAAATTAAATACAAACAGATTAAGATCAAAATAAATGATAAGTATATATACATCTCAATATAAAGAGAAGTTTTGGTGAAAGTGCAGTGAGGGTGACACGATCCTGTCATATAGTGTCAGTTTGTGTGTGTTGTGTCAGTGTTTTCTCTCTCTCTCTCTCTCTCTCTGTGATAGGCTGATTAAAAATACACCTGGTTCAAGGTTCTTCAAAAGTATACTTTGTATTCCACATTGAGTCTCACAATCATACAAATAACACAGAACTGAGAGTCTGAGTCCATTCCAAACATCTTCATTTCAAACTACAACCGTTTAGTTTTCTGGGGAATTTCTACCATGTCAGCAACAGTAATTCATTTATACAGTTGAGCCTAACAGATCCAATAATGTGAATTAGTTCAACAAACTCTCGCTGCAATCAGCGGATAACAAATTCTCTGACCATATGTAATGAATAGGATCAATTATTAAATGACATTATAGGAAATGATGTCACTCACCATCTTGCTGTCTTTCTGAGGTGAGCTTCGGTGTGCATATACACATGCATATATAATCAAATCCAGAAGGTGGACACAAAACCTCCATCCAATAGGAAGAAAGAACAGCAGTAACCAATCACAAACAGATCTGATCGGCCTGATAATCGATATTGAATTCCATCTGTTAATACAGAATTAATATAGTGACTCAGAGCAACAAAACACTAAAATAATATTTCATATGAAACATATTTAAATGACAGCTGGATAGAATGCAAACATTGTTTTAGGGTTTTAATCTTTATTGTTGTAACTTTATTGTGATGTTATAAGGTTATTATTGATCATTATTTTAACTTGGTTTCTTTTTATACAAAGTTTGTTTATAATAACAAAAACAAGACATCTGTTACATTGAATAAATTAAATACAGAGAACAGGTGTATTTTTGTTCAGTTCTCCTCGCGCTGATTTCTCAGGGAGAAACTTGTCAGATATTTGTGACTCGTGGACGCCATCCATCGGTACGGAGATGTTAAAACATTGCAAACTACACGACTGAAGTATAGAAAAGGGTATAAATTCATTATGAAATCCACTGTTAAAAACCCAGTATTTAAATGTAGGCTTATGTGTCTTTAAGACGTTTTATTAAAATGTACATTTAGATGGGAATTGTATTTATTTTATTGTAATTTATTTGAGGTATTAATTGCATTATGCAGTATTTGAGTGTTATGGGTTAATTTGTTTTTCATTTTATGAAATAAGTTCAGACTATGATCAGTTCTCACACTTACTGGCTGGAAACTCTTGACCGGAGTCATGGACCTAAAGGCCAATTCACACTGATCCAAAAACTCCAACAAATGCGTTTCCAACAACCAATCAATGTCAATGGAGTTTGTCACAGTTTGTTGGATTTATCCTTAATATGGCACGAGGGGGGGGGGCACGGTGGCTTAGTGGTTAGCACGTTCGCCTCACACCTCCAGGGTTGGGGGTTCGATTCCCGCTTCCGACTTGTGTGTGTGGAGTTTGCATGTTCTCCCCGTGCCTCGGGGGTTTCCTCCGGGTACTCCGGTTTCCTCCCCTGGTCCAAAGACATGCATGGTAGGTTGATTGGCATCTCTGGAAAAATTGTCCGTAGGGTGTGAGTGCGTGAGTGAATGAGTGAGTGTGTGTGCCCTGCGATGGGTTGGCACTCCATCCAGGGTGTATCCTGCCTTGATGCCCGATGACTCCTGAGATAGGCGCAGGCTCCCCGTGACCCGAGGTAGTTCGGACAAGCGGTAGAAAATGGATGGATGGATGGATGGCACGAGGGTGAATCAAAATCATCACACTTGTGTGTGTTTGGAGGAAGTGTGTGTCATGAGGAAAAGTTTTCCGCCGTCATGATCTCTAGAAATGATTAGCTTGACTTCTACACATGAGGTTAAAGAGTAAAGTTGAGCGGTTGAACTGTCAGATTTCATGGAGTTGAAGCAGGTTTCGTCAGTCTCAGAGGTCAGTGAATATGGAGAGATGTGAGTTTTCTTTCATGAACTTTACTGTGCAGCTGATCAATATCCAGGTCTTTCTGAAAGCGTTTATGAGATTTTTCTGAGAAGGGTTTTATTGTTTCCAGGGGCGTTCATGGTCACATGGAGGGGTCTCACCTTAGATCTGGGCTGAAGAAAACCTGAAGGATCCAATGGCAAGGATTGTGGGTAATTAAGAGTCAATACAGATTCACCTGCTCATGTATGTGGACTTTACCCCCTCATACAGTATAATCACCAGCGTGTGTTTGTGTGCGTGCGTGTGTGTGCGTGTGTGTGTGTGTCTGTGTGTGTGTGTTTGTGTGTGTGTGTGCGTGTGTGTGTGTGTGTGTGTGTGTGTGTGTGTGTGCGTGTGTGTGTCAGGCTTCTGGGCTGGTGGGGACATGACCTGAAAACCTCATGAACAGCAGTACACGAGCTCTGATCTTACACCAGTAAAGCTTAAACAATGGAACACCATACAGTGTAAAGGAACAGCCAGTTTCAGCAGAAGGCTTTTGGGTCTGAACACTGCTGCCATCTTCTGGACACACATTGATATGCATTTAATATGGTGAAGTAGCTTTAGATGTGGATTTAATGCAAACATCATCTGCAGCACATGCAGTACTTTAAGAACCGCAACAATCTTCACGTATATTTTTCTCACTTGTATCTTTTGCTCCTTTACGTTCCAATTTTTCCTTCGTTAACGTGACAGAAAAACGCGTAACGTACAATGTAGTATCAGCCAATCAGCTGCCTGTCTGTGTGCCGGGTGGGAGGAGTCGACACGCGCGCACTCGTTCACACTCGCTCCTCCTGTCAGTCTTCTCATCACTCCAGTCAGTGAGAACGTTACCGGTGAGAAGAACGCGGGAGTCAGGCGCAGTTTGTACTCAAAACAGGTGAGTTTTCCTCAGAAGTGCATTAGATTTGCATCTTACTTCATTTCGGTGTGAATGTGAACATTTAAAAGTAGTTTTAAAAGTTCTCGCGAGAATCAGACTCGCGTGTTTACAGTCGCGTGATTTGTTTAGAAGAGTTCTCTCTGACGGAAAGGTCAGTGAATATTAGAAGTGATCGGACCGTGTCTGTGGTGTCTCTGTCCATCATAACAGCGCTCTACCGTGAACGTTTCTTGGGCAAAACAGTTGAATTTTTCTTGTTTATTTGTGATTATTCTTGGCACTCAGAAGACATTTAGAAACACACTGTGGTGCATACAAACATGTTCACTGTTTGGAGAAGCGACATATAATATAACAGCTTGAGAATGATGATTATGTGCGCCCCGTGTTGCATTGTTTTAGTGGCGCCGCCATCTTGGGAGGATCATACTCCACTGCTATGATTGTTTTGATATGTACCGTTTATGTCTGGGCCAAAAATTTGTATCGATTAATCGTTTTAAAAAATGCGGTCGATTCGATATCGATTTTCAAAAGTCGTGAATCGATTTTTTTTCTTTCATATTTCCGCAAGAACTGAACATTCTTTAACGCGAATGTTATTGCTACTACTAGATGTCACTTTTTTTACGACGGGTGGATGTACCACAGGGAGATTCTATTCACTGCTCAATTTACACGGCAGATACTTGAATTTAACATCACCTTCACATAAGTAATTTTGAGAAAAGTTGTTTGTTATACTGTATCTAAAATGTAAAATCTTGTTTGATCAAGGTATGCGAGTGTTCTGTTTCATTATTCCCAAGTGTGTTTAAAGTTTAATATACAGGTTTGTGACTCTTCATTTAATTTTTTTATTCGATATTTACTGATGTTTTTAGAAATATCTATAGGATTTGTAGTAAATCTATAATCATTGACTCGAATCGAGAATCAAATAGAATCGAGAGCTTGTGAATCGGAACATCATATTTGATACCCAGCTGAGTACCGTTACTTGTTTTGTTTGATATATGGACATTGAATTGGGAAATTATATTTGCTAATCAAACAAGAAAAACAAAACACTGCATTGAACGCACTAGCAGCGATCCTCCCAAGATGGAGCAACATTCAACACGTCATGACGTAGCTTCACATTCTCTATATTCATTTTTCGGCTAAGCTATCTCTTTAAAGTCGGAGGATTTCTTTTTTCTTTACACAGGAGCACCCTTATTTACATGATTCAATGTTTTTTATAGTACAAGTACAGCAACCAAGTTTTTTTGAGGATTGATTATCATTTTGTATAACCACAGTATTACTACAAATGGCCACATTGAAATGATCAGGTTCTATCTGCACTCTGTAGTTTTGAGATATTTATTGAGATTCAAAGGTTTTGCATTTCATTTGACTTTGTAGATAGAAGAGAACAACATAAAGAAATATATCACATAATCCAAATAAATTGTCACATGAATCAGTTTTGACCAAAAAATGTCAGATAGAACCTTATAATTCTAACAAATTCTAATGGTTACTGTACTGAAACCATGGTTTGTATGTACTGTGGTTTTACTACAAATAAAACCAAAAACGATGTTTACTACAGTTAAAATGTGGTCATATTCTCAAGGGGGGGGATGGGGGTGGAGTTTGAATGAGTCGAGACTTTTAGGGTCATGAGGCAGCTGACACACAACAGGTGCAAACACACACACACGTGTGTGTGTTTTTTAAAGGTCGGCTGAATGTGTTCATTTCTTCAGGTCAGTTTAACTGCACGTGTCGTCGTCTTCTGTCAGTGCTGTGAGTTCATGAGATGAGCAGGAATGGATTTTATTCTCAGGTCTTGTTGTCGTTGTTCAGATTAGTGAATTTGTTGTGTGCTTTATTCAACCATATGAAGTTGTCTAAAGACAGTATTTTCTACTGTAGCTCACACTTTCTATGTAGGCTACACTCTTGTGTGTGTTGTGTTGACCAGACATTCACCGTCAACATTTCCAGAACAGCTCCATCAAACTATATACAACACGAAGACATTGTTTTATATTAGCATTCCTGTACTCAAAAATGTTTAAAATTGTGCCTTTTTATATAATATCATTAGCCAAGGAAAGTGTTGCACATGCACTTTATATTTTGATTTTTTTCACATATATTTGCTATTCAATAAAAAACTTATAAATAAAATAAGTGTAACTTTGTTAATCATGAATGAAATCTATGTTACGTGTGATTTTAAATGAATATAACATCTCTCTGTGTGGACACAGTAAACAAGTGTTTACTCATGAATGAAAGAACACGTCTGTAGTTCCTGGCATGTCTCTGGTGTGTTTATAGCGTGCTAATGGTTTAATCGTGTCAGCGGGAAAGAATGAGATCATGTTTAAACTCAACGTGTTATTAATGTTTGTAGGTTAGTGTAATGAAGTGTGTGGATCACCGTGACAGATTCGCTTCTCTTTTCATCAACACAAGACACAGTATGTGAATGGCAATATTTCACTTTGTTTTGTGTCTGTATTGAAGTGGCTAAATGATCCCTCGCTATATTTAACTCAGTCAGACAGTCAATGATGTCATTGATTCACAAGATGATTAGTGCTGTCATGATAATATAAAATTATGGCTGGAGATTAATTGTCTAATAAGTCATTGCGATTATGATGATGATAATTGTCTGTTTTTGGGCTTTGACCTTTAATTCTTGTACATTTTTTATTCGGCTTTGAAGACCAGATTGTTCTGAACAACCAGATTGTTTTGAATGTAAGACTGTTTTTTTTTGCTTGGAAATACATTGGAAAAAATGGGGTCATCATATATTTAAGGTGTAGTCTTTTACGAATCAATAATACAACGGCCAAAACTTGTCAATTGAGTAAATTGAACAGATTCAGGAGTGAATTGAAACCAACATTAAAATGCTATCAGTCATAGGAAAGCTTCTTATCTGTTTTTTTCTCACTTGCAAGACTACAATAAAATGTCACTTCTATGTGAATGAAATTGTGGTAGGCTTGTTTTCACACTGAGATTCTGTTAAATAACATTAAATTGTGCTGCAGGTTATTTTTGTGGTAAATGCTTTAAAGTTTTTATAAAAGTGATGGTGTTGCGGTGGTACATTTTACCAGTATTACCATACTTTAGTTACAATATATAGTCTAAAATATTTAATATGCAGGCACTATAGCTCCCCTTGTGTGCAATAATTGCGATGATCTGAAACCACCGCGATGAGACGATTATTTAATAATCGTGACAGCCCTAAAGATGATGTCATGATGGTTTTTTAGTTAAAACACATTTTGGTAGGATGGAAAAAATAGATGTTGTAGTGTTCAGCTCTCATCATATGTTTTGCATGCATCTATCCCACAATCCCCCAGGTTCATGTGCCATGAAAACCCCATATTAAAGGGATAGTTCCTCCAAAAATAAAAATTCTGTCATCATTTACTCACGCTCATGTAATTCCATACCTGTATGAATGACTTTGTTCCGATAGACACAGAGAGAGATATTTGGAAGAATGTTAGTGATTTTCAGTTCGTGACATCATTGACTGCCATAGTAGGAAGAATTAAATGGTTTGTCAAAGGTGCCCGAGAACTCTTTGTTTTCCTACATTCTTCAAAATATCTCATTATGTGTTCAACAGAACAAAGAAATACAATGTTTTTTTTCCTACTATGGTAGTGGATGATATTCTGGATGGCTAACATTCTTCCAAATATCTGTCTCTGTGCTCATTGGAACAAAGAAATGTTTACAGGTTTGAAATAACCTGAGGGCGAGTAAATGATGACAGATGGATGAAGTGGGTTATTCAGTAAATGAATGGGATGGATGCACTACAGTGTATATGCAGAGAAGGGTGCATACTAGAACTTTACTTTACACAAAGAGTCATGCGTATTCTGCTCTTCTTGTTAGGCCTCGAAGCCCCCCCATGTGTCATATGTCTCATTGAAATGTTAAAGTGGGGGGGAGATATAGGACAGATTGTCCATAAAAGGAAACAAGGCCATTCTCCCCTGGGTTTCAGCCATAAAACCTATTTAGAAAAATCTGTCCTCATTTTGCACTCGGCCTCCAGTCCTTCATATCAGAGTCGTTCATTTATTCTGATTTGTTTCAATCAAAGCTTCTCATTCACTTGCTTTTCACTCATATACGGGGTCGATAAAACATGTACTTCGCCACATTTTGAATGGAAGGCTTTATTTTCTGTACTGATTTTAGTCTTTTGGTTTGATTCCTCCTCGTCCACCGCACTCGACCGCCCTTGCTTGTGTTTCTCTGTTTCACCCGTCACCATCTGATAAATCTCAGTTTCAGTCCAATTAAACTGCAGTTTTGGCTCACAGAAACGTGCTATTAGTAGAAAGTAGAAGTTAAAGTGTTATTCAGCGGTGGTCCCAGCAGACGTTTCCAGTGGTTTGGCAAACATCTTACAGCACTGCAGTCTGTCATTTTATTTTCCATCGTGTAGTGATGCCTCAGCTGAGTCTTTATTAACTTCTCAAAGCAACCTCACTCAAGAACAAACATTATAACATCATCCTTCCTGGAGATATCTGTTGATCTGGTCCCTTCTTTCTCTCTAATGTTGCATGCCTTTATGTCCATTGTGAAATTTATTTATGACCTCGTCTGTGTGTTTGGTACTGTAGGACAAGCAGGGTCATGGGAACTTTATTTTGTGTGTGGATCTTGACACTGGATGTAAACAAGGTCTTAATGAGAACATACTGTAGGGTGATTGTCAAAAGACAGAATACTGAGATGGTCACAGAATAACCAGTCTGTGGGTCTGAATGCTCAGATAAACATCAACTCTTTCCTCCCGTTTCAGAATCATGTGTAAGTGGGTGTAGACGGGCTGTTGGTGTTTCCTGTCATTGTGTGACGGACAGACGGCTGCTGTTAGGAGACGGGGAATGTTGAAGGCCGTCAGCTCGCTGCTTTCTTTTCTGAGACTTAATTTAACCTCTTTACAGCATCTGGCTTTTCCTCACGTTTTCATTCAGTTTTGTATGTCATGTGTTGTGTGAAGGGTGTGTAACTCTTTATTTGATTATATGCTCCAGAGAAGGAGTGTTTTACATGTGCAATGTTGGGAATTTCATCAAGCAATCTCTCTGTCACGAGGAGGCAACACAACATACAACACATGAATGAAGAGTTTTGTTGTTTGACCAGATCTACTTTTCTCTGAACGTGACTGTGTCTGCAGGAATAAAGGAGCGTGGGAAAGGGGTCATCGCATCATGTTTAAGGGAGTACTGAAGAAAGCAGGAGGGAGAACCAGCAGAAGAGACACAGGTAAACAGACGTTTAATAAACTCCAGATTGTTTTTTTGCTGTTTGCACGTGGCCCCCAAACTCTGTGATTGGGTAATTGATTGATTGATTTTCCCCCTGTGTTCTGATTGGTCACCGGTGTAGATTGATGGTTCAGTCTCTTTATCATCCCCATAGCTTCTTTAGCCAGTGAATGTCTTTGACTGTTTGTGTCGTTTTGAACCACAAACATAATGTTGCACATGTCAGTTTCTCGACAACATCATCACTGCGTTTCATTACTCGATGAATGATGTCATGTTGCTGTGATGACATCACAGGTATCTGCTCAGTGTTGAATTCAGCAGCATGGCTGTCCCCGTATCTTCCTCCCCACGGATCCTCTGGATGGTGTCACGTTCTAATTAACCTGGTTCATCTCTCCTGCGCTCACTCCTTTAAGTATGTCAAGAGAAGTTCGAGAGCAGCCAAACAAACACCATCTGACCCACATGCCTGAAACTTCCTGAAAACTAATACAGACGATTGTCGTGATGTTGATGTGCAGATCCGCTCTAGTAACACCCGTGAACTCCTGCCGGTTCTGATTGTGACCGTCTCAGTCGGTTAGAGATAACACTCGTGTGTTCTCTGGAGGGACATGTTGCTCATGAAGTTTTGACGACACCTTATGTCACCCGCCGGCGATGAAGAGACTTATCCAGATCACAGATCTGACACGCTTTCATTTGACTGAAGCCTGAAGCTCTTCTCACTACACATTATAATGAAAACCATCAGACATTCTTCTCAATTTAAAGAAAGCTGTGTGTTACGCTGTAGTAAATGGATCAGCCCATCTGACATCATCATTCATCTCTAAAACGACTCTGTGATCAGATCCCTTCATCAGAAACACTTTCTGCCCCTCACAGCTATTGAGCTCTTTAATCCTGCCGAAACAGATCATGTTGGGGTTTGGTGGGTTGACCTTTTGCATTTGAAGTGTCAGATTGAGGAATTGCTCTGCCTTTGAAGTTTGAAGTGAAGTCTTGTAAAGATCGGATCAGGAAGGATTGAGCTGTTCAAACACACGGGCCTGTTTGATGCTGGGTTACAGTGCCGAATGATTTACAGCATGACTTGAATGTGTGTGTGTGTGTGTGTGTGTTTGTCATCGTGTATAAATCAATTAAGTGTAGAGTGACTTACAGAAAGTTGATCTATCAGCAGCAATGCGCACGCATGTGTGTGTGTTTGTGGTGGTCTGTGTGTGTCCATGTGTTTTGTGTGTCCATGCATGCGTGTTTGTGCGTGCGTCTGTGCATGTTTGTGTGTCCGTACGTGCGTGTGTTTCTGCGTGTCCATGCATGTTTGTGTGTGTGTGTCTGTGCGTGTGTGTGTGTGTTGCTTGTGTGCGTGTCTGTGTGTCTTGAGGTCAGTTGTGTGTCAGATGTTCTCTGTGTTATCTCAGCTGCTGTAGTGTTCACTTTCTCTTTAGTCAGCGTGTTTCTGTAACTTCATCACATTTACTGTTAACTCACACATGTGATCACATTGCTTTATGTTGTGGAAGCTGTTTCTCTCATAGGGTGAGAAGAGGTTTACAGTTTCTATGTTCATATATTACATTATTCACTCAAACTCTTAAGTGAAGCATGCGCACTACATACAGGACAAGATTGTAGGCTTCAAACCTGTAAGGCTATATGGTCACCAGCCCAGATCTTAAACCAGCGGATCTTTAGATCTTTAACCACCACTCTTATAATACATATCATTACATCATCGTTGATGACATACTGGCCGTCTTGATTTCACCCAGTATCGCCCAAAATACATTAGAGATCAGACTGAATTTTCCTCTTCAGCTCAAAAGTTGTTGAAAAGTTTTTCACGTTTAAATTCTTCCAGCAACACAATGGTCTCAGTACTATAAACCTGAGCCGTGTGTGTTATCAGGTTCATGAGTGAATCATGGATAACACTGGTGTGTGTGTTAGATATACTGACCCTAACACTCAATGAGGTCTGGAGGAGAAAACACCAGTCAAAAACCTTCTGAAGGACTGCTGGGATTCTCTCGTCAGATCAGAAATGTATATTAGTCTTAACCCATCGACCGTGAAATGTTGATATAAACCTTTGAGATTAAATCTTGTGATGATTTAGGGTTATATTTTCACCCGCATACCAAAAACAGAGAAATGAAGTGTATTTGCATAAAGGAAATGAAGCCTCTTGTGTGTTTTGTGCGCATGTTCATATACCGTAGAAGCTCAGACACGATGTGTTTTTCTACAGTTTTCAATAGACAGAATGTGCAGTGGAGAAAGGTTTGTTTTTTTGTTAATGTTTCAATGCATAAAAATAGGACTACAGAAATATTAATGACTTTAATTTTTGATTTTGGGTTGATAAAGATGACCCTGAATACATTTATTGTGTGAGGTTCAGTTGTGACGTGCATTTATGTGCTTTTTCCTCCATTTTTTTTTTTTACCTGTATGTGTGTGAACGAGAAATAAGATCTCGGTTGGTAAGATCCAAGATGAATGTTTAGGAAAAGAGAAGTTTTAGGCAGAAAACCGAGCACTGAAATCCACTGCAAACATGTAATGAATATATTACAGCAGCTCTGATGGGTTTGGTCTTTCCACATTGGAATAAATATAGACTTCAGCAAGGCCTCCGTCCAGCTCCAAACCCTCATTTGGACTGAATTCATATGGTGATAAATATTTCATGTGTGATGAATGGAGTCTCTGGTTATGGGCTGTAATTATTTCTGCAGTAGACTGTCATTAAGAGACGGCCGACCGCAGATCTACATTAAAAGACATGCCGCCAAACTTTCCACCCGTGTCCAATGTCTCACAGTTTCAGCTCAAATAGCATTTGAATTATGATTTGTACTGGATTAAAGGTTGTGATTGAAAAACATGTCATGTGTTAACAGGAAATAAATAGATATGTCTGTCTGTCTCTGTTTGTGTGTGTAGGATGTCAATCTCTGAGTCCCGGTTATCATCACAGATTTCTGGAGGAAGGTGTTGAGGCGGTACAGCCGTACCCGTCACACGAGATGCTGCTGAGACCCAGTTTAACCAGAGGAGTGTCCGTCTCTCTCCCGTCCTCCCCGCTGCTGCCGCCCCGGCACCCGTGTGTCTCACCTGAACCACACAAATCACCAGGTACCACACTCGTCCTCTCCTTCACCGTCTTCATTTTAAACACATGGAGTTACATTAGATGGTAAATATGGATTCCTCAGGCAGGTTTACAACACTCTTTTTGAGAATTCTACAGAGATTTGAGTGCCATCTGTTGGTGTGGAGGACTGTCAGTAAGTCTGGGGTTTTCAAACTGGGGTCCGGGGACCCCCAGGGTACCTCCAGAAGGCTGAAAGGGGTCCCCCAGAAATGTTCTAGGAAAAAAGATAAAAGTCCACAGTGTCCATCGGCTCTTTTTGCTATGGATAGTTTCCAAAAATGTTTATATTTGAATCTTTCTAGCGAGTTTTTCTCATTGTAGTTTCTTTTTTGGGACACAATGTGAAATTGTTGCCGACTATTTAGGTTTAGAAACAACGTGTTGTCTTTATAATATCCTATTCACTACTTATCTAACAAAATCTAAACAGTTCTTTACAAAAAAAATACAGATTGATATATATTTTAGAAAAGGGGTCCCTCACTAAAGATTCATCATATTAGGGGGTCCTTGGCATCATAAAGTTTGAACACCCCTGCTGTAGGTGATGATGGATCTGGTTTCTTTCAGATGTTCATGCTTTACCAGACCTTTATCTCATTACCTGTCATAAGTGTTCTCAACGGTTTCTTCTGCTACTAATAGTATTTATATTCCTGTAATGACATCTGAGTTCCTGCAGGTGGCAGTCTGCACCATTTCTTAACACTTAAACTGTCAATAAATCATGTGATCATGACTCTTTTTACTGAAATTTCCTGGTGTTTTTTATTATTATTATTTTTTTTATAGTAACTTCAAAATAATGGTGTCTGTCTGATGTTCAGCAGTCATTGTGAAGTTATAACATATTGTTAACATTACATACCGTGAATGCTGACGCTGAAGGAGTTGTTTGTCTATTGTTTGTTTGGTGATTTTCTTCATCTGTTTATTTTGTTTATATAAAGCTGGTATTGTATGTCTGTAAAGTCTCGGTGGCTCAGTGAGAGCAGGAGTTCAAATCATTACAGAAACACAATCACACACATCACATTTAATCTTGAATCTGTGTGAGAGTACAGGACAGATCCACACACACCTCTGATCACAGATCAGCCAACATCACAATCTCTCTCTCTCTCTGTGTGTGTGAGCACGTCTCTCACTCGCTCGCTCTTTCTCTTTTCTCTCGTCCTCTGCTCAGATCTTTAATACCAGACCTCTGTACTGTGCTCCTGATCATCATCACGTGATCTATTAAATAGAGGTGTTAACCTGCTGAATGTCACAGATGTGCAGATGCACATGGGCTCTCCTGTGTTGTTTTTGGGTCATCTTAGACGTCCTTGTTCTATTTCAGGCCGCCATCATGCCTGCTTTGGGATTTTACAAATGTGCCGTCTCTAAATATTGGTGTGTGTACGGATTATTAATAACGGATGAAGCGGTCACACCTCCTCCATCTGATGATAAAGACATGACGAGAGAGCAGCGGATGGAGATGATTTATCATCACATCACTCCTGACACAGGTCACTTTGGCTTTCACACGGTCAGATGTTCATTGTCCTGATGCCCTCCACACCTATGAACTGCCTCAGAATGGACTCTCAGTCAAATTGATTGTTATTCACAGGAGAAAGAGCAAAGAATCATGGGAGATTTCAGGCTTTAGCACACGTCGTGCAGACACTCTTTGGCTTAAATCCAGACGTGCATTAGACTTTGATTCTGATTTGATTTGTTGCAACCTGTTCATATATCAGACACTAAAAGAGAAATACTAGAGACTGTGAGGGTCTTTAGAGAAATATCTGACCACAGAAGATGCTCATTTCACAAGATTTTGTTTTAGTTGTCTTAGAACACATCTTAGAACATCCTAAAACACACACGGCCGGAGTCACAGTTTTGAATTGTGATGGATCTCTATGGCAACATTGTGTGTGTTGTGTGTTGTGTTTGCCAATGATAATGTCCATCGTTCAGTAATGATTTACCCAGATCAGATCTCTCATCACATCCAGCCGTTCACTCCACACCGCCGTACGTCTCCATCCCGATCGGTGCTTTCACCCGACTGCATGTGTTTCGGCCATTAAACGCAGAAAATAAACCTTGGATGGACAGGGCTGTAATTTAAATGTCATTTTATAGGAAAAACTCATTTGACCCAAAATGAAACCACTAGACTCGGCCAGGTTGAGTTCTGCCAGTTGCCGTGTTTGTCTGGAATAGACGCTCGGCCAAAGAAAATGCAGTAAAGTTTAATGAGCCCTGATTTTAATGACAAGTGTGTTTTGCCTGAACCGCCTGTAAGTTAAACAGTTATGCATGCGTGCTTTATAAATACTTAAAAACACAGCTGACAATCCCTTGTTTTTACTTTTGAATTAAAAGTGTAGGAACATACACTCTCTTAAAGATCCTCTACGTTGAATTCCTCAATTTGTTGAAGGAAGTGACCATTTTTTATATTTGAATGCGTGTTTAAATCCCTGTGGAACACTTTAACTTATCTTAAATACTGTTATAGAAACAAAGAAAAGAAGTTCAGATGTACCACCTGAATCTATACAGAGGAGCAGAATGTTCCTCTGCAAATCACTCACAGTTTTCTTCTGTAACCAAAAATGTCCACTAGTTCAGCGTTCTGTACCTAAAAAATGCTGTCAGTGTTTCATATGAAATATATTTTCAGGGTGACACTTGACAACATGACAGTTAAAGCAACATGATGTAGTGTGTTATTACTGATGTGTGGGCTTTACAAAACCCGTCACAAAGTCTGTGGTCTGATGAGGCTTTTATTAAAGCAGCTCTGTCTCTGAAGCCATCTGAAAGGATCTTTAACTCATGTGCCATATAAACATCTTATTCACTAATAAAAGCAACTTTGAGAGAACAGACGTGGACGTGGTACAACCGCGTCACAGTAGCTGCTGATGAATGAATGGATGGTGAAATGTTGTTGACATTGTTTTGTCTTTTCATTCAGAGGTACGTGTAAGTGCTTGGTTCATTCAGAGTTGGGTTTATCCTTTTGTGTCATTGAATTTTAGCTGCCTGGGCATCATCACGTGTGATGTGTTTCTCTCTCTGATCTTAAGATCAAATTCACCAGATCTTCAAGGTCTTAAAGGAGCAGTGTGGAGATTTTAGCGGCGTCTAGTGGTGAGGTTGCAAATTGCAACCAACGGCTCACTCCACCCCTCCACATCAAAGTCAAAGGAGTCGTCATGTTTCACTTCTTTCCTGAAGGAGATCACGGCTGCGTCTGAATTCGCCTACTTCCATACTATATAGTAGGCGAAAACAAGTCACAGTACGCCATTTCAGACGCAGCCAACGTATCTAGAAGAGGGGTTCTGTAGAGCAGTGTGTCCGTTTAAGGCTACTGTAGAAACAACATGATGAATGACCCGCGTGTGTGTCGATAGAAATAACTCATTCTAAGATGATGTTTATTAACACATTTCTGTCAATAGATCCTCCAAAGAATGACACTCTGGGCCTTTAATGCTCGTGCAGAGGTCATACATACAAAGCTCAGGACAGTTTTATTCTACCTAGTGAACTCCTGACCTTCTCTCGCTCTCTCTCTCTATCTCTCTCTCTCTCCGAATATTCACATTTTATTCCTCCGTCTATCTCGCCCTCTGTCCATCGTCCTCTTCTCCACCTCCCCCACTATACACACACATGCTCAGATCTCCAGATCTCTCTCACATCTCTTGAGTCTGGGTCTCTCTCTCTCTCTCTCTCCCACACCCACAAACACTTCCCACAATTCTTTACTTCGTCCTCACGTGCATGTGTTCTCAGGAGGTATTTCCATTATTTGATCATCTGTATATGGGAGAAAGAGGCTGTCTGATGAGAGCAGACGGAAGTGTGTGTGTGTGTTGGGGTCTTTTTAGCATGCAAATAGATTTCAGCGTCTGGAAAATGAAAACGTCAGGCAAGCGAGATCAAGGCTGATTTAACTTAGATGCGAGCAGAGGAAGTGAGAAGGAGAGATCACTTGTGTCTGAATTACATCAATATATGATTGACTGTTCCAAGATGGCGGATATGTTGAGACTGGAGTGATTGAATGTGTCTGTGACTGTAACTACATCATCTGCACGCTAAAGAATCTCTGTCCATGACAGCAGTTGAGTATCAGACAAAACCATATTCCCTCAAATATTCTACATGTGGACGGTTTCTTTCATTCACTTGAGCGTTTATGAGGAACTCATGCTGATGCTCTGAATGCTTTTACAGCGTCAGCGTTCATTTCAAATCTAATTGACACTCAGGTGTATTCCATTACTGCACATTACATTACATCACAGTTTGGAAAGTTTGTGTGGATCAATCAAACAATCAGAAGAACACACACACGCACACACAGTGTGTCTGTTCCCTATTTCATTTTACATGAATGAATGTTTAATTTAATGTGTGTGTGTGTGCGCGCGTGTGTGTGTGTGCGCGCGTGTGTTCGTGCGTGTTGCTGACTGTGTGCAGTATGATAATGAACCGTCGTCCCCTCAGAGATGCTGCATTGTTTCAAACACACAACATATCCACAGTATGTCACTGCATGTTTTACATTTTTGTGTTTTGTGTTTTATTTTGACGCAACAGACGTCCCTGGTTGTTATTACATTTCTAAATGATTGCACATGTGATTGGACAAATAGGTGAAAATGATATAGACCGGATTATACCACCTAGCAACAAAGCAGAATGATGATGGGCGGGGCTTGGTGGTGGGCGGGGCTTGAATTTATCCGGTGGGATTCGATCGATTCACCAGCAAATGAAATCTGTTAGTGTGTCACATACATAAGTCAGTGAGTTATTAAATCACACGTGTGAGCCACTGATTCTGAGTGTGTTCATGTGATCAGTGGAGAATTGTGCGGTGCAGGGAGAGAGAGAATGTGTGCGTGTGTGTGTGTGTGTGTGTGCGTGCGTGTGTGAAAGCGGCACAGTGAGTGAGATCTCTGCTCATTCAGATTCACACCCTGTCCTCTCCCTCCCTCGCACACACGCACACAGACACACACACACACGCACACACACACGCCAACACACACACGCACGCACACAGAGCAGCTGATTCACTGATGAAAACTTGGTTGGTAGTAACTGCGTGTGCTGGCAACAGTGAGAGAGAGAGAGAGAGAGAGAGAGTGAGAGATCCAGGGCAACAGAGAGGAGGGGTAGAGGGAGGGATTGAGAGAGAGAGAGAGAGAGAGAGAGCGAGAGCAGTGGAGACTGAGAGCTGCGAGTGCCACACCAGTGCTTGTGGATTTTGGTGAGTTGGGACGGATTTACTGTTCTGAATTCCTGTTGATTTCAGGATTTAAGCTGAACAGGACTTCTTTTTATTAGGATGAATGTTGACATCTATCACATGTGTGTGTGTGTGTGTGTGTGTGTGTACCTGTAGTCATGTTGCTTGTGGTCTTTGACAGACATCCTTCCCTAACCTTTATCTCTCTCTCTCCTCTCTGTGTGTGTGTGTGTGTGTGTGTACCTGTAGTCATGTTGCTTGTGGTCTTTGACAGACATCATTCCCTAACCTTTATCTCTCTCTCTCTCTGTGTGTGTGTGTGTGTGTGTTGTGTGTAGAGCTGCTCTTGACGGCCGAGTCTGGCTCCTCCCCGGCTGTCCAGGAGCTCATGACACGGTTGGGTTTCTTGCTGGGAGACGCCATCCCCACCTCATCACCAACAAACATGGAGGAGAAACAGGTAAACACACACAGTCACACACACAGTCACACACACACACCACACACACACACACAAGATCTGGACAATAACGTCCTTATAAAAGAGTTTCAAGAGTGTTTCAAGCGGGGTTGTGTTGTGTTGTGTTGTGTTGTAATGTAATGTTGGAGCACTATGCACCTCAGATACGAGGGCTGATTTAGATGCATGGATCACAACGCCTGTTGGATGTGTTTCTCTCTCACATTCACACTTTCTCTCTGAGCGAATCGGATGAGCCGCATCTTCACATCTTTCACAGATCAATATTTGAAGATGGAGCAGAAATCTTTGAGATCTGAACTGCTAGATTTTCATTTGTGTTTACCTTTGCGTTTCTTTCTCTATCTGTATGTCTTGCTACTTTTTTGTTATTCTATTTCTTATTGTGTATCTGGCAGAGGTGTGTGTGTGTTCATCATGATTCAGTGCAGGGGTTGTCAGTCTTGTCTCTGGGATCTCAGTGGATGTTAAGAGGCTTACACAGCCAGAGGTTTAATGCACGCAGCACTCAAAGCTACGGTCGTTGTTATTGGCCGACGTTTCATACCCCATCAGTCTCATACCATCAGAAATGATTTGATCTCCTCTCTGGGATTAAAAACAAGCTTTCTGGCTTCTGAAACCGTATATGTTAGATGTGCGTTTGGTGTTTTATAACAGAAGACAAAGAGTTTTGAGTCTGGAGGTCAGGGGTCATACACTTTCTCTTCAGTAAGATGATTGGTGCTGGAGTAAATGGGCGGAGCTACAGTTATAGACAACATGAAGGAAAGATCAGGTGTATGAAGGTCCGTCTCTCTCTCTCAGGTGTGTGCGTATGTGTGTTTATACAGTAAGCGTGTAGAGAGACGAGAGTCCTTCATTGGTGAACTGCTGGCAGGCAACAGTTCTCCAGAGACTTGGGCTCCGGTACACTGATCACACACATACACACGGACGTACGCACGCACGCACACACACACACACACACACACACACATCATCACTCTTCATGACCTATATAAGAGTGCAGGAGGACACAGTGTGAGTTTGATGTTCTTTGTATGAAAGCAGGAGTCACAGCACATAGAATCATCATTCTGTAAAATGGCAGATTACCCATAATTCTCAGCATTCATCCTGGGGTGAAGCATTAAAGGGGAGGTCTGATGGAATTTCACTTCTTTAAATCGAGTTAGTGAGTAGTTTGAGCGAAAACAACGTCTGTCACAACGCTCAAAGATCACAGAAAAGGAAATTATTTTCTTGAACAGAAATCACTTTTTAAAGACGACAATGAACGGCTCGCTGGGACTATCACAAACTTTTCCTGGGTTAGTGACATCATGAATCCCAAAATTGACATTCACCCTGCCACCCTGGAACACAGGGCAATGTGCGGGACATCTCAACACACGCTCTAAGCGGTCGACCAATCACAAAAGACTGGCTCAGCTCGACCAATCAGAGCGTTTCAGAAGGAGGGAGTACAAGATTCAAGATTTCATTTTTTAATGATGTTATGCGCATGATGCCATAATAAAGTTATTAAGTGTAAGTGTAAAATAGGAGGCAGTAAACAGTGGTTGTGATTGATGTTGGTGTTAATAAGGGACTCTGTAAGAAGTGAATGATTGATGCTGATGTTCTGGATGTGATTCTGAAAGCATGTTGTTGGTTGTTTACATTGGAACAGAAGCAGACTGGAAAGATTTGGAGTATTTTCATGCTTGCCCTTGTATGGACATGAGAGTTTAGTTTGAATATTAATCTGCTCGCTTGTTTTTTTTTCACTCCCTGTGTTAACTCTATTTTATTGTTGTGATTCTCTCTCTCTCTCTCTCTCTCTCTCTCTCTCTCTCTCTCTGTGTAGTGTGTAGTGTCGAGTCAGGGTGTAAGTGCTTGCTCAACTCTGACCAGCAGTACGGCGTCTCCCAGCACTGAGAGCCCGTCTTCTGAGAATCACCTGACACCTGTCACCATCATCACCACACCCAGCTCCACCCTGGAGAGTAAAGACAGCGGCATCATCGGTGATCGCACTCATCCCACCGTCTTTTAGGTTGTTGAGAGAGAAGAGAGAGAGACACTGAGAGAGTGAGAGACACCAAGAGAGATTGAGGGGGTGAGAGTGAAAGAGAGAGAGAGAAGAGAGAGAGAGAGACACTGAGAGAGTGAGAGACACCAAGAGAGATTGAGGGGGTGAGAGTGAAAGAGAGAAGAGAGAAGAGAGAGAGAGACACTGAGAGAGTGAGAGACACCAAGAGAGATTGAGGGGGTGAGAGTGAAAGAGAGAAGAGAGAAGAGAGAGAGAGACACTGAGAGAGAGTGAGAGAGAGAGAAGAGAGAGAGACACTGAGAGAGTGAGAGACACCAAGAGAGAGAAGAGAGAGAGACACTGAGAGAGTGAGAGACACCAATAGAGAGAAGAGAGAGAGAGAGAGACACTGAGAGAGTGAGAGACACCAATAGAGAGAAGAGAGAGAGACACTGAGAGAGTGAGAGACACCAAGAGAGATTGAGGGGGTGAGAGTGAAAGAGAGAAGAGAGAGAAGAGAGAGACTGAGAGAGTGAGAGACCAGAGAGAGACACTGAGAGAGTGAGAGACACCAAGAGAGAGAGATGAAGGAGATCTAACAGCAGAAGCTCTGGACTGATATTGTGTTGTTGTGTCAGACTGCTCGCCCACCGTCTGATTCATGTGGAGCACACTGAAAAACACGTCCATAATCTCTGTTATGATGTAAAGCTGATGACCTCTGAATGACGTGTAAAACAGAGCATGACTGTCATTCTTGTCTTCACATGTCAATCGGACGGCTCTTCTCGTCTCGTGTGAGTGGAAGATCAGATCTTTAGTTCAACGGTCCGGTCACACAGCGTTAAACCGTCTTTTGCTGAAAGTGTGTTCATGAATCTGTTCAAACTGGGACAGCGTTGTATGGCTGTTATTTCAGGTCTCTTAAGTAGGGCATCAGTAGATTTTGAAAGCTCAGAATAGTGTGTTTCTATTTGGATGCGGTACAGAAAGGTCAAAGACACCGGACTGATGTTAAATCACTTCACGCTTTGATTCATTTCCGTTATGTGTCTTTCCCATGAATGTGTTTCACCTTCAGCGACGGTCACCAGCTCCAGTGAGAATGAGGAGCGCTGTGGCTCTAGTTTGGAGTGGGCTAAAGACGGAGGTGCTGGTTTGAGGGGTGAGAGTGGGCGTGGCGTTCATCCACCCGTCACTCAGGAGGAGCCGGCGGTGTCCAGTGAAGCCCAGACGAGAACAGCGGAGGCGGTGCACAGCGTGACATCACCTGCAGATGGACCAATCACATATCAGAGCACTTCTCTGGTTATGCCACGCCCAAATTCAGTGGCAGGTGAGTAATGGATCTTTTATTTACTAGAAAATGTGAATTTTGCACCACCAATCAATCTGAGATGTGAGTTATGCAGTCGGAGTACTGAACTGATGCCTTTACGTCTTCCACTCGTGTCTCGTGACTGTTATGACACAAAAAATGCATGATCAGCTGAATGTTGGGTAGGTCTGGTCAGGGGCGAGTCTAAAATGGTGGCACAGGGTGGCACCGGCCCCCCACAAAATAAGGTTTTTCCCCTTGTGCCCCCCCAACAGCACAGATGGATCAGAGTAAAACATCTGCCAGAGCAATTCGGGTGCATTTAAAATCTCACATGCTGATGTCATAATCTGCAGTGCCGGTTGAAATAGAACACACCTACGCACTGTCTGGTTCACTACCAATTATTTCCCGAATATTTACTACACCAGTTAGAGTGCTGTTAATGCTCAACGCCATTGGATACACAATACACTGATGACGCGGCATACACAGCTCAAACAGGAGAAGTTATTAACGTATGACATTTGAAAACAATTGAACAGAAGATGAGAACAGTTATTGTCTGTTCAATGTTTTTTATTTATAACAAGAGAGATGTGTTGACTAGGCACTTGTGCAGTGACATTTTTATGTCATCCCACTTGTGTTGAGGCGCATGACTTTTCCCATGGTCCCCCCTGACTGGTTCTTGGTCCCCCCTGTGCCACACCATTAAAAAAATCCTAGAATCGCCCCTGGGTCTGGTTGACTGGAGTCTAGTCCAGCAGTTGATGGTGTGTTTGTGTGTGTTTGTGTGCGTTTGTGTGTGTGTGCTGATATTTGTCTTCCACAGATCACTAGAGTGAAAGTGAATGTATTTACAGTCTTGAAGAAAGCAGATTGATGCTGAAAGTGTGTCAGTCCTCGTGTGAATGTTACGTGACCATCATCATCATCATCTGTGTGTTTCTGTAGAGATTATGGCTTTCAGACAGATTAGATTATGAGAGATTGTGTGGAGGGATGAGTGAGAGAGGAAAGATGAATGAAATGAGCCATTGATGGACTGAACGATAAAATGAAGGATTTATTCCTGTTTTATGTAAGTCCATTTAAGCATTTATTGTGTGTGTGTGTGTCATGTTTTGTTTGCTGACTGTGTGCGGTTCAGTTTAAGCAGTGTGTTGAAATGTCATGTGTATTTAATGTTATTTAAGGAAAAAGGACGTGTGTATATTTTCAGTTAATTATGACAGAAGTCATTTGTCAAATCATGATGTCATGAATGATCACTTTAAACCCAATCACAACAGAGACAACGGGCAGTTCTAGAGTGTGTGTGTGTGTGTGTTCACGTGTTTCTTCACGCACAGCAGCAGATTGTGTTTGTGTTGACAGAGATCACTGAGGTGACATGTAATCTCTCTCTGCTGTCTGTGTGCCAAACATGACCAGAATCACTCTCTCTCTCTCTCTCTCTCTCTCTCTCTCTCTCTCGCTCGCTCGCTCGCTCGCTCACTCGCTCTCTCTCTCTCACTCTCACTCTCGCTCGCTCGCTCGCTCGCTCTCTCTCTCTCTCTCTCTCTCTCTCTCTGTCTCTCTGTCTCTCTCTCTCTCTGTAGCCACCAGCAGCACCAAACTGGAGGAGTTGAGATATCTGGATGAACAGAGAAATGCTCCCCAGCGTTCCTCGATGCGTTCAGCCTGGCACGGAGCTCACACCAGCGGCCGCGGTCAAGAGAATAAAGGTGCTAGACATCCAACCACTCTCTGTTTGATGAAAGGAACGCTTCAGCCAAACATCACAGTTCTTTCATCATTTATTCAGCATCACGTCCTTCTTTAAAATATCTTACAGGTTTAACATGAGAACGAATAAACGGTGACAGAATTCAAATTGTTTTGGAACACACGGATGCAGCAAATCATTTTGACAGGTTTTTTTGACAAATGAAATATAAATGTCTTTTAATAACATATATGACATTAAATTTACAAATGCTTAAACAAAATCTGAACGTCGTTTCTTACCTTAAAACTGGAAGTAAATAACTTTTCCTCGCGGAAGGTCTGCATACTGTAAAAATGTTTCAAAATCACATTTCATTTCGTTTATTGATGATTTCTTCTGGTTTTAATGCTGATTCATACTGAACGTCATAAATGAATCTCCGACATGTTTGTGAAATGTCCCAGCGCGTCTCACACCCTATAAACCTGTGGACATCATGCTGAAACCTCTGCTGTTCGAGGTGCCCAGCGTCTCCATGGACACGGTGTTGGCGGGTCGCGATTGGCTGTTCCAGCGGCTGGAGGAGGTGCTGGCGGGAGGAGGAGAGGTCGGCGAGGGCAGAGGAGCTGTCATCATGGGTAACGTGGGCTTCGGCAAGACGGCCGTGATCTCACGTCTCGTGTCTCTGAGCTGTCACGGTGGACGTATGAGACAGATGCCATCCAACAGTCCTGAAGCTACACCGCAGAGTAAGACCCCCGTCTTCACATCTGTCAATCACAGCTGAGGTGTGTGCAGTAATCTTACTGTAGGGCTGGAGATTGACTTCATCACAAAAACACACTGACCCGTGAACCCCTGCTTAAGGATAGAGAAACCCTTGTTGAGGATTGTGTGTGTTTGCAGGTCGATCAGGTCATCAGCTGAACCCCCCCACACAGAGTCCCCACCGCAGTAACAGCTGCCCCCCCACCCCAGATACACACCGTCACAGAGAGGGAGCTGTTAAACGCCTCGCCTGCAAGGTACACACACACACACACGTGTGATACACGTATGACACTTTTCTTTCAAATGAGAAGCTCAGCGCTCATGTGATGTCTGTGACGTGTCATTATTGCTCAGCACATGCGTGTTTGACACCTTTGCATCTGGACCCCGGCGCTTCAGTCACATGTTTTTAATCGGCCATCTGTCAGCAGGAAGTCATTTCAGGCCACAGTTTCATCCTCTGCCGTTCACTCACTAGTGTTCACAGGAGATGTAGCGCTCTTTATGTCACATACGTGATAATGAAAGAAGTCGTAAAGAAGGTCCGGTCACTGGAACTTATACTTCAGTCCTAAAAAGTGAGAAACTGCTGCAAACTGAAAATAAATTTATGAAATTACACCTCATTTTAAAATGTTAACTCTTCTTTAACAGTCAGAAGCAAAGCATGCTGGGAACTAAAAATCTGCTTTAACTCATTCTGTGAATGTGTCTATATCTAGATAGAAACAATCGAGCGCCTGTAGATTATTTCTGATAACAATCAAAAGAAACCGAGAAGCGTTAGATGGCTAAACTTGACTCGGCAATATTTTTAATTTAGACTGTGATACCAAGCTCGACCGCTAGATGTCAGTGTACCATGCGGGTTCTTTAAATGCGACCGAACTGTCAGACCTGAAAATGAACATACAACAAAATCGTTTAATTAATATAAATCAATAAGCATTAATAAAATAAAATCTGAATAGTTATATTATTAGACACTAGCCAAACACAAACCGGAACTTAACTGCCATCCTATGAAACAGTCAATATGTGTGAATGCATTCACACTTATATGGGAACATCTTTGTGCAATATATACTCAATAAAGGATCGAACGTTATGAATATTAGATTTAGTTTTTATCATTTCTAAATATATTTGTATGTATCAATATTCCATATATTGGCAATGCACATATTGGAAAATATAAGCACTAATTTCCAATATATGGAAGTCATATATTCAATAATATTTATAATTTATTTTACTTTCTGCAACAAGTCCAGACTAATCTGGGCAAAAGTCTTGTAGTGTGTTTTAGCATGAAGGGTCTGTGCTTCCACAACTTGCATAAATAAAACCTTTATGTCTGTTAAGGCCCCTTCACACCAAAATAAAGTTGAGTTTAGTGGTAACATTGAATATGACATTTAATGCATTATTTATTGATGGCATGTTGTTGTTGTAGGTGGTGGCGTATCACTATTGTCAGGCCGATAACACATACACGTGTCTGGTGCCTGAGTTTGTACACAGCGTGTCGGCTCTGTTGTGTCGGGCTCCTCGTCTCAGTGCGTACCGTGAGCTCTTACTGAAAGAGACACATCTACAGGGACTGCTGAGCTTACGCTCCTGCGTTCAGGACCCTGCCGCTGCCTTCAGGAAGGGCGTCCTGGAGCCCCTCACGCTGCTGCGCAAGGGTGAGACACATCACACACACACATGTACAGTAAATGTGTTTGCTGAGAGGCAATGAGGGGAGAAGAGATCCTGGAGCGCTACGCATGTGAGCAGATGGTGTTCAGAAATCACTGAGAGCGACAGATGAAGGAATTAACAGGAATTTTGAGGATGGAAATAAAGACGGCACTGAACTCTCAGATATTGTGTGCAAGGTTCTGGTTTGTAATGTCAGAATAACACCATGAACACAACCTCATACATGTCATTTAGATGCATTTATGTGTGTATGTTTATCAGTCTCCGTGAACTCAAAGCCGTAACCTTCAGGTGCAGGTGACAGTGTCGCAGCGTTTGATGTTTCCTCACAAGTGATGTAATGAATATAAAATCAGGGCAGATGTCCTTCACGACACACAAACTTACATTCAGGTCCGACATTGAGCGCATACAATTACAGCCCTTCAAAACACGAAATGAAGTCCTTATAAGAGTAAAAAACAGATGTCATTTGAAGGCTGAAAGTGCGATTTGAAGACACACAGATAAATCCTGTATAATTCAAAACCACAATATCTCGTACAAAATAAGAGTCGTCATTGTTTATTTCAAGCCGACTCTAAAATACAAGATGTATGGCATCATATCTTGATTCAAATGAATGATGATTTGTATTTGTTATTTTTGATCACACAGTTCAGACGCACACTTTGTTCTGATCTTAGCGTTTAATGAGCAGCTGATCAAATAATGTCACCACGTGGGTTTTTGTGTTCAGAGAGGAAGATTCCAGAAGAGGATTACGTCATTCTGGTGGACGGTCTGAACGAGGCGGAGTTTCACAAGCCGGACTATGGAGACACCATCGCCTCCTTCATCACCAAAATCATCTCAAAGTTTCCTGTCTGGCTGAAAGTCACCGTGACCGTCAGGAATAACCTGCTGGTGAGAAATGCAACAGGCCAATTAGATGAGTTATTGGAAAACTCTTTTTCTAAGAGGAAACGTTCTCAGAACATTTGGTGAAAAAGCCTCCTGCAGTCATGTTAAAGGACTGCTAACACCTATAAAGGGTTGGTAGAAAAACACATGATGACATTACATGTGTGGCAGTAACAGACCTGTCAATCATGTCAAGTGTGTAGTGATGTGACATCACAGATCACATGTGCTGACAGGAGATGGGATGTTTCAGCAGTTACAGCACAGACTCGACCAGAAGCTTTGATATCAGTGAACGTTCAGAAGATGATGATGATGTGCTGAGGTCACCGGCTGGTGTGTGTGTGTGTGTGTGTGTGCGTGGGTGTAATGTGTGTGTAATGTGTGTGTGGTCAGGCTGGATGCTGGTGGTGTATTGAGAGGTGAATAGATGAGGTTAGCGGTTCATAAAGCTTGGGTCTGAATCATTGTTATTATTCAAGAATCACAGACTGACGGCTGCGCTGCAGATTCATCCTTTAAGTCTCAGTGTTTTATTCTAACTGTAGTCTTTGAGAAACCCGCTCTGTTTTAAGGATGTGCATTTATAAGCTTGAAGAAAACATGAATGTGATTGTATTACATTATTAGATGTGATTGTTGTTGTTGTCGTCACTGAAGACTGTTGTGTTTACGCTCACAGGTGTCATTTACTTATCTAGCTCAACCTTAAATATGGAAGAATATATTTCACCGACAGAAGTGGAACTGATGCAACGTAACTGTGTTCACATTATTGCGCAGCTCTGTTTTTTGTGATCAGTTTTCTGTTTGGGTCATTAAAACACCTCTTAACTTAATATTTGTGGATAGAATACTGAAAGCTAATATATACAGTATGTCGGTCTATAGCACTGTTTCGGACTGTTGCGAAGCCGCTTTAAAGAAAACCCATTCTAGCACAAACAGTGTACAGTAGAAACAAGGAAGATTGTTAAACACATTTTCTAAAGGGTGGACATTAGCAATATTAACTCGACAATATGTTTGTTTTGTTAAGACTACAATCAGACTGCTTCAATCCAAATGAAATGTCTTTATATATGGTCACATGTTCTCTTCTCAGGACGTCACCAGTCTCCTGCCCTTTCCCATCATCTCCTTGAACGATTTCCATGACAACAAGGACATAACCTCTGACCTCACCTCTTACATCCAGCACCGTATGGAGCACAGTCCCGACATCATGAGTAACATCGCCATTAACGGCAAAACTGACCCGAGTCACCTGTCTAAACTGACCTCTCACCTGACGGCTCTGAGTCAGGGCTCGTATCTCTACCTGAAACTGACTCTGGATCTGTTCGACAAGGGTCATCTGGTCATTAAGAGCTCCAGCTATAAAGTCATCCCCGTGTGTCTGTCCGAGCTCTATCTGCTGCAGTGTAATATGAAGTTCCCATCAGCCTCGGCGTTTGAGCGTGCGCTGCCGCTGCTGAACGTGGCTCTGGCGTCTCTTCACCCGCTGACGGACGAACAGCTCTTCAGAGCGCTCAACGCCGGCTCTGTCACGGGTCAGCTCACCTGGGAGGATTTCCAGCAGCGCATGGACGCTCTGTCCTGCTTTCTGATTGGCCGTCGGGACCGGACGCGTATGTTCTGTCACCCGTCGTTCAGGGAGTGGCTGGTGTGGAGGGCCGATGGCGAGAGCACTGATTTCCTGTGTGAGCCCAGGTGAGCGGTGATGTCACTTCCTGTGCAGTATGATGAGTGATTTCCAGTGAGCTTTGGCTGGAGGGAAGGATCATATAAAGCCGCACCCAGGACTCCTTAGTGACCGCATAGCAACAGCCCAGCAAGATGCTCCACAGCTCAGCCACTTATTATTCTGTGTGATTGTTTGCTTTGTTAATTGAGTTCAGACAGAGTGTGTGTGTGTGTGTGTGTGTGTGAAATGATTCTTGTCAGATTCTCTTTCATTTTCTAGACATTCAATTATCTGTCGAGACACACACACACACACACACACACACACACACGATTGAATGTTCTGGCTTATAAAAGCCTCAATCACTCTTGTGAGCAGAAGAGAGACATTTAAAGTTGATGGACAGAGAGAATAAAGTGTGTTGAAGATCTTCTGATCCTCATCATCACGAGTGTGTTGATTCTCTGGATCATGTGTTGTTGACCAGGAGTGGACACGCTCTGATGGCCTTCATGCTTTCACGCCAGGATGGAAAACTCAACCGTCAGCAGACCATGGAGCTGGGCCATCACATTCTCAAAGCGCACATATTTAAGGTCTGAATCCCACTGTGTGTTTGTTTGATTTGACGTCATGATGATGATGATGATGATGATTTCATGAGGTGTTGTGTTGTGTTGTGTTGTGTTGTCAGGGTCACAGTAAGAGGACGGGTGTTTCCTCCAGTGTTCTTCAGCCTCTGTGGATCAGTTACAGTACAGACAGTCTGTCAGCGGCTCTGTCGTCTCTCAGAAACCTCTACACACCTAACGTCAAGGTCAGCATCAGCCTCACTCTTCATGACCCTCTCCTGGAAACACTTTCATCGTCTCACGGATGGGCAGCGTTGTTTTCTATATTCATCT
Source organism: Triplophysa siluroides (assembly GCA_006030095.1). Taxonomy (NCBI): domain Eukaryota; kingdom Metazoa; phylum Chordata; class Actinopteri; order Cypriniformes; family Nemacheilidae; genus Triplophysa; species Triplophysa siluroides. Next base: position 646,448 of record VCII01000263.1, on the reverse strand, counting down.
GCATGCTATGACGTATGGTCTGTGCCTCATAGATACGTGGTGGTCGTCATGACAACAGTAAACTCGCATCACCTGCGTGCTCCAGAGCGGAGCACATCCACCACTACAAAATACTGCAGAGTTGACTGAAACATGATTTGTTTGCCTGACAAGATTTCACAGCTCTTAAAGGCACAGTTCATCCAAAACAGATCATTCTGTCATTTACTCACAATCTCGTGATGTTTATACCTGTCTAAATGATGTCTGTTCCGATGAACCAGAGGAAGATATTTGGAAGAATGTTCCTGACATCATTGACTGCCATAGTAGGAAGAATTCAATGGTAGTCAAAGGTGCCCCAGAAATCTTTGATTTCCCAAGTTCTTCAAAATATCTCATTATGTGTTCAACAGAACAAAAGAACATTCCATGTATTTTCCTACTGTGGTAGTGGATGATATTCCAGAACTGAAAATTGTTAACATTCTTCCAAATATCTTTCTCGGTGTTCGTCAGAACAGGTATACAGGTTTGAAACAACCTGAGGGCGAGTAAAGGATGACAGAATTTTCATTTTTGGGTGAACTGTCCCGTGTCCAGTGGGTGAAAAACACACCGTCCTGATATACAACATATGAACATCCACACACACACACACAGTCCTGGACATCACATTTAATTGTTGTTTAAACAAAGCATCACTCAACACATCATGTTTGCTCATCTTCCTCTATGGAATTATTCTTGTGTCAATAATCTGAACACAAACTTTAAGAAACAAACAAAAATATATAATGAGAAAGAAACGCAAATTAAAACTCGAGCAGCGAACTCATAAACCACAATTTGCCAAAAACGAAACTTAGGAAACGGTTTGGAAAAATGCAGTTCATTTCAATTAATACATTTTTCATTATCATTGTTTTTCTTCTTTCTCATTCTATATTTTTGTTTGTATCTTAAAAGTTTCTGTTCTTTCTTATTGGCACAAACATAATTCCATATTCCTCTGGCATCATGTGAAAATGCCAAAAGTCATCCAGCGAAATAGTAATATCTAAAAACAAATCTTGTGTTCGCTACATAAATGCTGAAAGTTTTTCATGATGTTTGTTATTACATGTGATGCATTGAGAGTAGATGTGAAGTTGTGATTGTTGTTGACTGTTGTCATTGTGTATTGTTGTATGGTGACACCTGTTCTTTCAGATCTATTAGATTGACATGCACATGATGTGTGGTGTTGAAGTGAGCTGTTGTTGTTGTTGTGTAGGTGTCGAGGTTGTTGATTCTGGGAGGAGCGAGTGTGTGTTATCGTACAGAAGTGTTGAACGGTGCACCAGTGTTGTGTGTTCAGTGTCATCTGGGTCATCTGGAGATGGCCGCTCTGCTCCTGGAGTCCGGCGCTCCGGTGGACGGACAGTCAGAGAACGGCATGACATCACTGTGTTACGCCTCCGCATCGGGACACCTGCCGCTGGTCACTTTACTCTGCAGTAAGGGAGCAAAGGTCAGTCAACAGGAACAAACACACAAACATACACAAACCTCAGATCAGTCAATCATGAAGACATGTGTGTGTCAGGTGGATCATGCTGATAAGAGCGGTCAGTGTGCTCTGGTTCACGCTGCTCTGAGAGGTCACACTGAGATTCTGCAGTATCTTCTGGAACAAAACTCCTGGAGCTCAGAGCTGAAGAACACAACACTACAACAGGCACTCATCGCTGCCTCCAGCATGGGACACACACAGGTACTGACACACGCACACACACACACACACACACACACACACACACACCTGGAGTGACGCACACACAAGCACGTCTGGTTCACTATCTCCGTGAGGACAGTCTATAGGCGTAGTGTTTTTTATACCGCACAAACTATATATTTGATCCCCTAAACCTAAAGATCATAGAAAACTTTTTGCATTTTTTTCACAATTTACAAGCTTTTGTGCCCATGAGGACCTCAATTTAGGTCCCCACAGTGACACGAGTCCCCATGTGTTGGTATTCATTCAGGTTTAGGTCCCCACCGGGATATAAAAACATGTACACACACACACAGATAACTTACACACACACACACACACACACACACACACACAGGTAACTTATACATTCACGCACACACACGTCTGGTTTATTATCTCCATGGGAACAGTCCATAGACAGAATGATTTGTATATTGTACAAACTGTATTTTTACATATTAGATATTATTCCTTAGATATTCAGACAACATGATTCCGTATCATTCACGAGCTTGTTTATCACTGAGGACCTCAATGTTGGTCCCCATGGTAACATGAGTTCACATGAGTTTTGAGAGATTCACAAACACACACACACACATTTGGATGACACACTTGAACTTTGTGTAATGCTTGTGTTTGTGTGTTTCAGGTGGTGAAGATGTTGTTGACATTGAATGCAGATGGTGAGGTGTCAGTAGAGACTGATGGTCAGGACACACTGTGGGGTGAAACAGGTTTGTAGTGTGAATGTCGGCAGTGACGTTGAGCTGTAATAATTGATCGGTCAGATCCGATGGCATTATCTGCACTAGCTGTACATCAGACCTCATGTTCACGACTCCAGGAGTTTCAGGATTCTGCAGGACTTCACATGCCACGTCTGAAGGTGTGTTTGTGTTCAGCTCTCAGTGCCGCCGCTGGGCGGGGTAAACTAGAGGGGTGTGTCTTCCTGCTGGATCAGGGAGCCAATGTAACGCAGCCGAACCGCAGAGGCGTGTCTCCCATCTTTAATGCGGTCAGACACGGACACACACAGGTATGACGAGCGCCGCTCTCGACTCGCGCACAGGCTCGGGTCATGTCATGTTAATCTCCGGTGTGTTTCAGATAGTGGAGCTGTTCGTTCAGCGCGGCGCCGATGTGAACTGCACTGATAAACACGGACGTTCTCTGCTGATGGTGGCCGCGAGCGAGGGACATCTGCCCACGGTGGACTCTCTGCTGTCACGGGGTCAGTGACCCGGAGTCAGAGGTCAAAGGTCACGTCAGGCGGCCGATGTCAAAGTGTGTGTTGTGTGTGCAGGGGCGTGTGTGGCGGCGGTGGATAAAGAAGGTCTGACTCCTCTGAGCTGGGCCTGTCTGAAGGGACAGAAGAAAGCCGTGGAGGTTCTGGTGGAGAGGGGAGCTCAGATAGACCACACGGACAAACACGGACGCACCCCGCTCGACCTCGCCGCTTTCTACGGAGACGCTGAGATAGTAAGCTGAAAGAAAACGACACAGGACGAGTTGGTGTCCAAATGTGGAGCGGAGTGAAAGCGGGAATATAGAGCGAGAGCAGACATGTCGTGCGATGTCAAGTGTTCATAGAGGAGAGTGTGTTGACGTTGAGCGTGATGTGTTTTAGGTTCATCTTCTGGTGGACTGCGGAGCGGCGATCGAACACATGGATTACAGCGGGATGAGACCTCTGGATCGAGCGATAGGAAGCAGAAACACGTCGGTGGTGGTCACTCTGCTGAAGAAAGGAGCCAAACTGGGTGAGAGTCAGCTCAGAACATCACGACACACATTCTGTCGTCTGTCTCTTGGGCTCCGTGTCGTCCTTTAGAATCTAGATCACCTCAGTTCACCGCTCAGGAGAGACTCGCCACTTTCAATCTAGAACAGAGAACATTTGTTCTGCGGTGTTCTCTGAGAGCCGTGAGTTGTGGATGTGATGTGAAAGCAGGTCAGAGTCACAGCGGAAGTGAAGTGGGACACTAGAGATGGATGAGACTCTCATTCAAAATACACTGAGAGTGGAAAAACCTTCTGATTTAAATAAGTGTTAACGCACACTTCCTGTTAACAGAAGGGAACAACACGTGAGAGTTTCGCTTGCTGTAGAAATAATTATAATGCAAGACGAGCAAAAGCAGGTTCAGTTTTTATCTGTTTCATTGGAATGGTCTCACAGGTCTGTCTCTCAACGCTGCCTTCTCTTCATCATCTCATCAAACCACTGAATGACCGTTTTCTCACTCTCAGTTCCTCCTGAAACAGGAAGTTTGGTCAGAATATATTGAAGCAGTTACATCGCAGTCATGAGCGTAATTTGCAGTCACATGTTACCCTGACAACATTATTCAGCCTTCATGAGCAAAACACAATCGTGTTCAATAATCTGTCACATGAGTCTGAACACAGCTGATGAACTTGATGTTCTGAAAGCATGGCAAGAGTTTATTTACATAAACAAGCCTCTCCAGTTTTTATAAATTGTGGATTCAAAACGGTGTTATTTGATTTAGCAAATGAATTGTGTTTCAAGTGAACCGGTGTGTGTTTGGGCTCTTACTGCACTTCTCACATGGTTCATGATGTTGTGGACATACAGAGTTCACACTATATATACGTATGAACACACATACACGACCACACTGATGACAGAGTTAAACTATGACCCCTACAGTAGTTTGCGTGTGAAGGAGGATTTTCTTGAAAATAAATGAATTTGTTTGAAAGTGAACTTTAATGAACATGAATATTTAATAAGTGTGTATTTTATATTGATTGATCTGTTTTCTAAAGCGCTGTGCTGTATTTCTTCAGTGAATAGTGTCATAAGTTCAGTTTCTGCTCTTCTTTCATATCTTCTTCACTCTTTGTTTCTGGTGTCTTCTGTCTGTCTGTGCTGCTGTCACTGTTAAAGGCTACAGAACATCTCCTTATGAGCGCTCAGGTACACGTTTCACTCGTCCTGTGAGTGTGTGTGCGTGTGGTGTGTGTGTGTGTGTGTCAGCACTGACGTCTGTGTGTGTGTCGCAGGTAACGCCGCCTGGGCCATGGCCACCTCCAAACCGGACATTCTCATCCTTCTCCTGCAGAGGCTCATGGAGGAGGGCAACCTGCTGTATAAGGTCGTCTGTGGCATGAATGAGTGGATGATGTGAGCTCAGTGGCCGTGTTGTTTCTCTCTCATACAGTACACGTCTGTGTTTCATGTGTTTAGAAAGGGAAGATGAAGGAAGCGGCTCAGAGGTATCAGTATGCACTGAGAAAGTTTCCACGCGAAGGTTTCGGGGACGACCTCAAGGCCTTCAGGGAACTCAGAGTTTCTCTCTATCTCAACCTGTCTCGCTGTCGCCGAAAAACCAACGTATGTAACACCAACAACAGCTTGTGAATATGTGAAGTGCATCAGTACAGCTGACAGTTCTGATTGAGTGTCTGACCTTCATCTGAAGGACAAAATCACAGCGAGTGTTTCTGCATTACACATTCAACACCAGCACAATACACACTCATGCTCTCTCTCACTCGCTCTCTCTCTCGCTCTCTCTCTCTCTCTCTCTCTCTCTCTCTCTGTGCAGGACTATGGCATGGCTGAGGAGTTTGCCACCAAAGCTCTTGAACTGAAGCCCAAGTCTTATGAGGCGTTTTATGCTCGTGCTCGAGCCAAGAGAAGCAGCAGGTAGGATTCTTCCATACAACTCTCTCTCTCTCTCTCCTCCCTCTTCATACATTTTGAATCTTTCAACATTATATGTCTTGTAGTAATTCTTCATGAAATGATTGTGTGGCAATTATCCTTTTTATTGTTCTTGTCCTCAGGCAGTTTGCAGCAGCGTTGGCTGATCTCTGTGAAGCGGCCCGTCTGTGTCCCAGTAACAGAGAGATTCGTCGTCTGCTGACGCGCGTGGAGGAAGAGTACCAACACCTTCAGCTGCAGGCATCCAAACACCCGTCCTGTCATGGCAACCCCTCACATCATGAGGAAGACCTCGATGATGACGACGATGAGGAGGATGGAGATGACGATGATGACGATGAACGTGACATTGAGTGCATGGAGAAAAGCCCAGAGAGTGTCAGTGTGAACATGTTACAGGCAGATGAAGACGAGGACAGCAGACGTGAGCAGGAGAAGAGGAAGGAGAACTGGCATCAGAGCCGCACTTTACCCGACTCTCTGTGCCTGGCGCTATCAAACGTCCAGTCCTCCGTCTCTGTACCCGCTCCCGGCCGCGCCGCCCACCGTCGCCTCCCGTCCAGACAGGCTCAGAGCATGAAAAGCCGTGACTACAGCTGCTCTCTGTACGCCGACAGCAGGACGCCCCAGAGCGCCGGATCCAGTCCCATGTCGAGCCGTCACCGGCCCACCTCCCTCCGGGCAGGACCCTGTATTGACATCGGACACAGTGGCACAGGCGGTCAGTTTACTTACACAGAGAAACCCGCGGAGGGCGTCGTCGAGCCCAGAGGAGAGTTTTGCAGGAGCAGCAGCGTGAGAGTGTCCAGTTCCTCCGGTGGAAACCTGGCGGAGAGCGCCCGTGTGCGCAACTCTGTTGCCCCTGAGCACAAGCCACGCCCCTTTATGGGCATCATTGACAAGACTGCACGTTTTCAGCAGGTGCAAGGTCACCACGGCAACCAGATGCCCGGTTACGGCTGGCAGGGACTCGCGCCGGAAGGGCTCATCGGGAACACGCAGGGACAGCCCGGTGACCTCCAGTTCCCTTATCAGGAACCCGTTCATAACAGCACACACACCTCTGAGTTTCACCCCCCCTGTAACCCGGCACAACAGCACAAACAGGCCAGTCTGGCCCGGGACAATCCCATCCTCATCAGCTCCATCAAACCCAAACGCTCCTTCATCGAATCCAACGTGTAGCCACAAACTCATTCACAGAAATATCACTTCAATATAACAAGTCCGAGCGTCGTCTCGAGACACAACATGGAAGTTTGAAGCACATGAGAACGTTGTGTATTTGTGTTTACAGCTTCAGATGTTTTTAAGCACATACATGGATTAAGAGACACGAGACTTCACATCTGTACACATATGATGACTGTTGTGTACAGCAGGATTGTGTACTGCTCAAACTCAAGTGTGTGTGTGTTCATTTCTCATCATCCGCTCACTGTTATTTATTTATGGCTTGTGTCTGATTAAAGCAATATTTATATTTTATATATTAGTTATTTTTGCACAGCTGTATGTTATGAAATAGCACTATGATTGTAGAGATGAACCGTATACAGGAGACTTCAGGTTTACATGCATGAACATGTTATCACGAGGTCATAGATGTTATTTCATATGTTCATTATTTGTTGTCATAGGGCTGATATGTAGTTCAATATTTCAGGATCATATATAACAATAAAACCCCAGACTTAAGACTTCAGTTAGTCCGGTTTATTTCATAGTCAACATTCACATCATGATTCATTTTATTTTCCACAATATATAGATTCCTACAGGAGATGCAATCTTGTGAAACGATGAAAAACCATAAGAAAACATATAAGTCTGTGTCTCAGATATTTTTCTAGAGAAAATGAGTCAGAAATGTGTCTGTTTGACAGAAGAGACGTCAACAGCGTGTCAAGCTGAGCTCAGATTCGTCTCGTCTGCAATCAAAAGTCAATATTACTGAAGATCTCAATACGATCTCAATTATTTCGGATGATTTGACTGTACAATCTACACTCATTTACACCTCAGACTCTCGATTAGTAGTCAACAGAACGACCGCTACGGAACAGAATTCTGATGAGCCTTTAACAGTGTCGTGTGTGATGCGTTCTGTGTCTGTTAATCATGGATGAATTATAAGGGATCAGTCTGGTCTGACAGCAGGCTTGCTTTACATTAGAGCAGTTTTATACAGTCCACAGTAAATATATGAACCGTGAATGCAGCACTAAACTGATTCAGTAGAAAATCATCTGATGGTCATAAATGCATAAAGAGTGTTTAATGCCACAGTGCAATATGTGAGGAATAATTGGTGACGGCCGTTCAGGGTGCAGTGTGCGGTGATGGCCTGGAGGCTTCACTATAACATATATATGTGTTGTTTAAACTTGGTGAAGTGATGTGGAACTGTAATGCGGTCGGCAGACCTGGAACACCTGAAAGATAATGACAGATAATGCATAACCATAGAACATTTGTCAACCAATCAGATTGAAGCATTCAACAGCCCGTGGTATAAACTGTATTATACTGTTAAAGTTATAATCTACGATAATTATTTACGGTTATTTATGATTCTGATCGATCATATTTATATCAAACCGCTTTCTGAGCAGATCAAACGACTGCGCTTGAGCTGGAATGAAGAAATGTTTCAGATGGCCACCGGGGGCCAGTTGCATAAACTCAGCGTGTGTCTTAACAACTAGTCTCACTGAATAACAATTATTAAAACCAATCAGTCTTACTTTTCAGATCTCAATTAGACCAAGCTTCCTTTTCATGTAACTGACTTTAAGAAGTTATGAGCCGTCTCGAAGAAAACAAATTGGATGACTAGCTTGTAAGACTAGTCTGATCTCAAGTCAGACTCAGGGCCGTCTTAAGCTACGAGAACGGTTCTTTACCAAATTCTGAGGTCAGCTGCATAAACATAGCCGCTAAGTTCAGACTGTGTCTTAAGAAGTAATCTGACCAAGATGCAGTAAAGCCGGGGACACTTCACACACTCATCTTTCAGACCAATCAACCTTTTCATGTAACGGACTTTAAAAAGTCATGAAGACAAACATTGGATGACTAACAGGTGTCTCAGTGACGCCACACACCTCACTGGTCTGAGATCAGTATTACTGCGATCACTGGTTAGTGGTCCAGCGGCAGATGGCCATCTTAAGAGTTCGGTTGGGTGTCAGAAGGGTGGTCTGGAGCGGCAGGTTGGTCATTGGACTGGTGCGGTTCTTTGTGTTGATCCAGCTCTCGATAGCCTCCCGTTCATACGAGTACCCATCTGCACACAGAACACACGTGACGACCGTAAAAGAGTTCACGTGTGGACTAAACCAAGAGCAGGATCCATGCATGATCCAACGCTCAGGCTGTTCACGTGTCATGTAGCCTCACCTGCGGCGATCACCGGATCTCTCATGATCTCACGTGTGATTGGACAGAGGTACTCGTCCGGAGTGCCGTTACACACGGAAGACATCTTCAACTCTTCAATCTTCTTCATGACTTTACTCCTCACACCCAAAGACTCTGAGAACACAAGAACACATTGACCTACCTATAGCATTCCAAGATGAGATCCAAATCATGTTTTTATTGTGTTATTTTGGCTTAAATTAAAAAAAAAACTGCAGTTTGATTGATATTAATTGGAATGCACAATAAAAAACATGATTTTGGAACCAAACTCTTCATATATATTTAATTTCTGCATGAAGACATTTAAACACAACACGGCGGAAATGATGGAGCGCTGATCATGTGATCTGACCGTCCTGACACTCTGAATGTTCTTCTGTAAAGAGCAGAAATAATCAGCTTTAAAACACACAAACTCTACAAGTGCTTTACATAACACACAACAAATCCCATGTTTACATGCGGCACAATCTCTGAGATTAGGTCTTAGTTTGGCCGGTTCCTCCATGATTTTTCCTAAAAACATCACTCAATCAAGATTAGTCACATGAACGGGACACAAAAATCCACCTCACTGTTATATAACACATGACACGGCTCAGCAGAGGTCACGTGATGTGAATACAGATCGTGATGGTCATACCGATGTGCAGATCAGAGCTCAGGGTTTCCTTGGTGAGCGACAGCAGCTCTTCTCCATCCATGTTATTGGATCTGAACGCGTCCATCACAGCCTCCAAACCCTCCTCCCGTAACCATGACAACACATCCTCCTCAGACCACTGGCTCACCATCAGTCTGCTGTGTGCTCGGGACCTGCTGCCTGAGACAACAACACAACACACTCTCACGCTTGTGATGAGACATGAAGCTTCTGGTTGATGATGATGATGATGATGATGATGATGATGATGATGCACACAGCTTTAGACTTCGGTCATCATTATTGGCTTTATTAGAGAGAATGCTGTGCTGTCTTACCTTCATTGCTTGAAACTGAAGCACTTTCATCTGAACACAGAAATAAACAAATGAATTAAAAAAGCAAAAAGTAAAAATTTGACTAAAAGAAACATTTTGCCCCAAAAAACTATAATCTGATCACATGCACGATGACAATCCTGTGAGTTTAACCATAAGAAAAACAAATCACACATAAAGAAATCTCTTTAAGACACAAACACGTCACTTTAAAATCTTTGTTGTTTGTCCTAGACATCAGTGACATTAAATGGAGAGCAAACTGAGCTCCCAAAAGTCAATATTATTGGAGATCTCACTGTCAACTCAAAAACACTCACCGGGAGGAGATTTGCCTTCAGATTCCGTGTAAAAGAGAAAAGAAAGTGAAACATTTAAACGCATGTAAACACTGCACTGAACCAATCACGTGAGTTAGGGGCGGGACTACCTGTATCTCAAACCAATGGCAGGCAGAGGGACTGTTTGAAATGGCACAATGCTGTTTCATATTTCTTTTTGAGATGTAGAATAACCCACCGTGAGCGCTGGCACCGTCCTCCACCCTCCAGATGTTTACACTCTTGTCCATGGAGCCGGTGGCGATGATGGGGGCCGTGGGGGAGAAAGCGCAGGCCGTCACATACCTGTCAAACACCAGCGGGGTCTTTAACACCAAAGAGCTGATGTACAGAAGATCTGAAGAGAGAATCTCACCTGTCGTGTTGGTTAAGTGTGTAGAGTAAAATCCCCTCGTTCTGCACACATGACATCATCATCACAACACATACTACACACTTACACGCTGTCAATCATCCTTTGTGTTATTGACTGGCTGGGCACAATATGTGATGAATATGAACGAGACTCACAGCTTGATACACAGTCACCGTTTTATCCACAGATCTGTGAGAGAGAGAGAGAGAGAGAGAGAGAGAGAGAGGTTTAAAAGAAATGAATCCGACCACCTCAGCGGTATAACTGGGTCTGTCTGTATCTGTGTGTCTGTCAGCTGACACATGAGGGATATAAGGAGCAGTCAGATTTATTAACCACTGAGCTACAGGACAGCTGTATGTCATTTTCCCATCACGTCTGAATGACTGACAGCAAAGCACAGACACAAGTTCTCATTGAATGTGCTGTACTGTATCTCTATCTCTCTCTCTCTCTCTCTCTCTCTCTCGTGTTCTAGTTTTCAATATTCAGTCACACACGGAAATTCTCGTAATTATAGCAATAAGCCGTGTGAAGCAGTGTGTTACAGTGCATTATATAACAGCTGAGGGCGTCATGGCACGGGTCATTAAACCCCCCTCAGCTGTTATATAATGCACTGTAACCCACTGCTTCACACGGCTTATTGCTTTTATAAAACGGCTACTCCATATGCGCAGCAAGGTTTCATAAAATAAAGTAAGTAAATGATATTGAGTCTATGTTATGGGGTCAGTCGTTATATATCAGGGTATTTTATAACGGCTTAGAACTCGGCTCAGCCAATCAGAATCAAGGACCAGAACTGACCGCTTTATAATAACAAACCGTTAACTACGACTTTTCCCGATAAACTCTTAATGAGTTGCTTATTAATAGTGAGTAAGGTAGTTGTTAGGTTGAGGTGTAGGGTAGGATCAGGTGTGTAGGGTACGGTCACGCAGAACACGTGCTTTAGAAGAACTAATCAACAGCCAATCATACGCATGCTAATAACAACCAGTTAATAGTGAGAACTGAAGTCTGACCCAATACTGTGTCTGATCTACAGCACCTGCTGTCATTCAACATGACTCACACAATACACAAACATGTCTGTGATCTCACAGCGCCACCTAGTGGGAGATCAAGGAACTGATCTGCGAGACTTTCATCCAATCACTTCAGCATGTTAGTGAAGGTTATTCCTTAGCGCATAATCACCTCTAAACTGAGAGAAATAGATCAGGGCTGAAGTGCTAAAAACATCCAGGACTGTGTAGTATCAGTATCATGTATTATCATGCAGTATGAGCAAATTGAGCTTTTCAGCAGCCCGTATTTATTCACCAGTAACCTCTCCAGATGTCAATCAAACTCACTCTTTACTTTACAACCAGAAAGAAAAGTAACCTGACAGAGCCCACAGCTTCAACAGCTCAACTGAATGATGCTTATGTGGAAATGCAGAAATGTTTGTGTGATGGTTTGGTTTAGGGTTAGTGTTGTGTGTGTGTGCTACTGACCCGGACACCAGCATCTGTCCGTCAGCAGAAAAGGCACATGACAGAACCGGAGCAGACTGACCCGTCAGAGTGTGAGCGAGCTGCATCTTTACATCTGAACGCAAATATCACACATGAATCACACACACACACACACACACTGTATATTCTATCCCCTAAACCTAAAGATCATAGAAAACTTTTTGCATTTTTCAAAAATTATCGTTCTATACAATTTAAAGCTTTTGTGCCCGTGAGGACCTCAGTTTTGGTCCCCACAGTGACACGAGTGCCCATGAGTGGGTGTGCATTCAGGTCCAGGTCCCCACTAACATATAAAACCAAGTCAGACACACACAAGCACAGAAAGAGAAAAGCATCAGACCTGCAGAAGACACACGAGAGACAATCCATATCTTCAGCAAACTGTCCTGTCCACATGATGCCAGACGAAACTGAACACAGCCATCTGCATCTGAGAGAGAATATAAAGATCATAACGTGTCAATAATTCTGCATCTGAGAGAGAATATAAAGATCATAACGTGTCAATAATTCTGCATCTGAGAGAGAATATAAAGATCATAACGTGAATCTAAAGAGTGTCATAATTCTGCATCTGAGATATAAAGATCATAACGTGTCAATAATTCTGCATCTGAGATAAAGATCATCGTGTCAATATTCTGAGAGAGAGAATATAAAGATCATAACGTGTCCTCTGTTTGGAATCTATTCCCCAATTTACATTTTCACAATTTGGCTTCACTGTGCGATTATGACGTTCACAAACTGCCCCTCAAGATTTCTCATTTTCACCAGCAGGTTCTTCCGGCTGGACCCTTAGTTTCAAACACAACCTTTCCCCCGTCCATGTTACGTTTAGAACAGAAAAACATCATATCTGAAATCAGTTCTCTGTTCTTTAAACAAAGGTCCAGTGATGGATATGTCATGTTGGCCAGCTCTTCAATAATGAAGGTTTGCTTTTTAGGTATTTTAGGTCATTTCTCTCTAAAGGTTCCATCTGGCATATGCCTGCTCTTTTAGAAATGATACTTAGTGTTTTGAAGTGGTGTGTTTCCCTGAGCCAGGCGACACACCCACTGCTAAGTGATGTTTTAATAGTAGACATCGTCAAGTAAGAGCTTTAGTTATTGAGAGCATTGCCTGAGTCCCTTCTGCTGTTTCATCATCTAAACTGGAAAAAGATTTGGTCCAAACAACTCATCTCTCAAACAAACTACTCCATAACATAAACCCTACTAAAACATTTCTAAAGGAAAAATGGGATCTGACTTTGACACCAAATGCCTGTTGTGTCAGAATAACACTGAAACACTTATTCACTGGTTTTGGTCGTGCAACTGTATTCAGCAATTTTGGAAACATGTTGGTTTGTTTATTTCAAATACTATTTTGAATGTTTTTTATGAGCCCAAAACTATTATTTTTGGATTCTTGGAATGCTTGTTTAATAATCAACCTACTGTAACTCTTTCTCTATGGAAATGTATCAACATAAATGTAAATGTTCTAATTGCAAACCTATTTTTGTGGTCTTCCTACAAAAGATAAAACAGTATTCAAATACAATTATGTTTTCTTCCAATACGAAAGCACAGAGACATTTGTACGGCATTTAATCTTTTCAATCTATTTCATCTGTAATTTCGTTATTGTTTTTTTTGGTGGAATGCCCTCTCCTGTTTTTAGTTTTCCCGTGTTGATTTTTGACTTGTATGTTTTGAGCCATTATGTTGTAACATTGTATTGTTATAAAATAAATCAATAAAGCACATAAAAAAAGGAAAAAAAAGAATATAAGATGCCAAACTCTACAATACGGAGTTGTGGGGAAAAAACATTTCTGATCATCTCTGATGTGTGTTACAGTGTTTTTACGACGTAACTGTGGATTTGAGAAATATACAGTAAGTCATGAAATGCAGTTTAATATCTTGAGACGATGAACACATTTATCATCTTACACAACGTCTCTACATCTGTTGCGCTGTGAAATAAAAATAAATAAATGGCAACGTTAAATAAGAAGTTTGATCATTCCCACCCTTCATCATCTGTGGAGCAAACTGACAGCAGGAGACGCCGAGGTCATGAGCGTTCTTCTCTGCGTGCAGATGATTCATGTTGAGATCCCACAGCCTCAGATCTCCATATGAAGAGCCGGTGATGAAGAGCTGAGAGCACGGAGTGAAAGAACACGCCACGATACTGGTGTCTGAAACTGAGCCGCTCCTGTACGCACGCACGCACGCACACACACACACACACACACACACGCACACGCACACGCACACGCACACACACACACACACACACACACAGGTCAAGCTGAGAAGAAATCACTAAAGATATAACCGTTTACATCTAGAAAAATGTCATCATCCAGCAATAAAGCAACTGTGATGAGAGATTGCGAAGCGTTCCACATGTACTTGTGCAGGGTTCTGGAGGTGAAATCCCACAGTGCGGTGGTCCCGTCTGACCCTCCAGACATCAGATAGGATGAATCCGGAGAGAAGGCACAGACTCGGACCGGACTCCGGCCGGGATGCTCCAGGACGGCTTCGATCTCTCCCGTGTCCATGTCCCACAGCACGGTGGTGGCGTCCGTGGAGCAGGAGGCCAGATATCGACCGCAGGGACTGAAGCAGCAGCAGTGAACGCCGTAGCCGTGTCCAGAGAGAGGAGAGAAGGGCATCTCGCTGAAGTCTCCCGCGCAGAACACACAGATGGTTTTATCAGCCGAGCAGGTGGCCAGCAGAGAGCCGGAGAACACGCAGCAGTTGACATCATCTCTGTGAGTCTGTAATGTGCACATGAGAGACACCATCTCTACTGCACCTCTCTCGCTCTCTCTCTCTCTCTGACTGTCGCTCTCGGCTCTCTCTCATCGCTCTTCTCTCTCTCGCTCTACTCTCTACTCTCTCTCTGCTCTCTCTATCTATCGCTCTCTCTCTCTCTCTCTCTCTCTCTCTCTGTTCTCTCTCTCTCTATCACTCTCTCGCTCTCTCTATCACTCTCTCTCTCCCTCTCTCTCTCTCTCTCTCTCTCTCTCTCTCTCTCTATCACTCTCTGTCTCTCTCTGATGTTCTGTCTGTCTCTCTGTCTCTCTCTGATGTTCTGTCTGTCTCTCTCTCTCTGTCTCTCTCTGATGTTCTGTCTGTCTCTCTGTCTCTCTCTATGTTCTGTCTGTCTCTCTCTCTCTGTTCTCTCTGATGTTCTGTCGTCTCTCTCTCTCTCTCTGATGTTCTGTCTGTCTCTCTCTCTCTCTGATGTTCTGTCTCTCTCTCTGATGTCCTGCACATACAACACAAGAGAACAGTACAGACCATCAGACACACTCGTCATTAACTCATTTGAATATCACCTGCTTTGACTTTAGTCCCGCTGATAAACAAGTGAATAACTGACATTCTATATTGACTTATATTACTTATTTAGATGTAATGTTTCTCCAGTGGTTCACATCAGTCAGTCAGAGAACACAACAGACATCATTATCTATCTAACAGTAAACTACAGTAACCAAACCTTCGTTTATATCGCGATTTAATAATAATAAAACATAATACATTTACTTTATAATGAAGGTCAGCGGACAGCTGTCGAAACCGTTATTGACTCACGTCACTTCACGGCAGTGTTATAACATTGCCTGTTCTTATATTTCATATGTTATTCAATTTAAATACACAATATACATTTATTTACGTATTTATGGACAAATTGTCATCAAGTGAACGGAGAGGGAAGAAGTGACGCACCTCTCGTGTTGACTTCCGGATTCCGTCACGTGACGTTCAGGAATACCACGTGCCGTTTGTTTACTGTGAGGCTTTAAAAGTTTGTATGCGTTTAATTTAATTTCAGAAAATATTCATATTAAAGTTATTTGTTTTGACTTTTATATCAATAACGTTTCAGTAATCTCTGAAAACATCAGACCCGAAAACCTCATCTGCGCCCTAAAGAGTTCAACTGTGATTTTACGGGAAACAATTTACGTTACAAATTTGAGTAATTTTAAAGCTGTGAAATCAATGAGATATTGGGTTTAAATTGAAATCATGTAAGAAATAAATTAAGTAAATCTGAGTCCCTCATATGTATATTTCTATTAGAACTCAGCCCCTTTAAGAGTCTTTAATGATGTCATGGTGACGCACTCTGGACAGTTTATGGATTTGGTTTTGTTAGACCTTAGTTCTGCCTCTGATCTAGTCCACCATGATGTTCTTCTATCACTTGAAGCATGTGTTGGTCTACGGGGAGCAGTATTACAGGTGTTTATGTCGTATCGTACTAGTTATCAATATCGGCCAACATTCTTCCTCTGGTGTACCTCAGGGCTGGATTCTTGGCCCGGTATTGTTCTCCCTTTATATGATTCCTTTAGGGTTTATTTTGAACAAATATGGGGTCTCTTTTCATCTATATGCAGATGACACCCAGATGTATATCCCTTTAAAGCGTGATGATAAAGCCTTTAAGCTTATATTGGATTGTCTGGACTCTGGAGGAACTAAAACTTGGTTTTGCAAGGAATTATTTATGCCTCAATGAGAGTAAAACTGAGTTTATCATGTTTGGCCCGAAAGAGTGCGTTTTAAAACTTTGATCATCGTTTTCGTCAAGCTCTTTGGTCACTTTTTTTTGCTATTTAAATACAATTGTATTGTAATGTATATATTAACTGTGTATTAAAAATATTAATTGTTAATTGAATACCTATTTCTTTTAATTAACTAAACTTAAATATTATATGTAACTTTTGGAGAAATTAACTGTTGGATTTAAGTCCACAAAAAAATCTCATAAAGGATTTGAAAAGTTTTTATTAAGTTAATAAAGCCGTTTATTTTTCTGATATTTACTAAGCCACTGAATGTATTTTAGTGCGAGTATACCACAGATAATCCTAATATACTAAAACGAGTTTAATAGCAACAGCTGAAGCAGTTTGACATTTGAATATTGTTTACAGATCCTTATTTATGATGACTGATCACGAGTACAGTTTCAACAGTACTAAAGATGAGCGGAGTAACACGTCAGTAATGAAGTGCAAAGAAAACAAAGGAGACACTTTGTGGATTTAAAAACATCCTTTTAATAAGTTCGTGCCAAACATCCACACAGTCGCACAAACGCACGCTCTCTCGCTCACACACACACGCGCGCACACACACACACACATCCACTAGTGAAAAATAATGCTCCTACAAAAAGAACGCTACCATTTGTTTCCCACAATATCTTTAAATAAAATAACTTCAAGTACTCTGACGCAGGTACAAAAAGAACTCAGTTCTAGCTGCCTCCAGTGAGCCCGGACGGGCGGGCGGCTCTGGGGCCGATGGGGGATACTGAAGAATACTCCCACAGTTTCGTACAGTATGCCTGTTGAGCGGAGGCCTTGATGTGTTTTAGAGAAGAAAACAATGACGTTACAAAAACTGGGAAAAAAACCAAAGCAAAGCAAAGGATTTTTTGTCTTTTCCCTAGACCCTGTTCTGAAGGGTAGGCACTACTAAGATTAAGGAGACCACAGTGTTTTGTAGAGGATATGTATATACTGTACAAACAATAAATGTATATTATTCATCACTTTAAGACTAAAATCAATTGCTACAATCGTTCTAAGGCATAAACAATAGCCAATGTCTGAAACAATATGTACACGTCATTCCAAAGCAGACTCCATATATATTGACATGAATAGACAGTATGTACACACGGGACGGGACGGGACGGGACGGCCTCCTGCGGTCAGCGTGTACAGTGATACAGAGAGGGTTACAGAATACTCTGATGCCGTCTGGCACAGATCAGTGTAAACAGTTTCTTTCTTTCCTTGGTTTTTTTTCTTGGCTTTGTTTCGTATTTGGAGAGGAAAAATAAAACAAAGAACACAAACAAATAATAAACATTCCGTTTGATTTAAAGCAGTTTTGCTATTTCTTCCTTTTCATAGAAAACGAAGAGTGGACCTTTCTTTTTTATTTCTCATAAATAATCATAAAAAAAATTAAATACATTCACTATAATATTAACCAGAACGTAAAAACAACGAAACCAAAGGACGTATTTACAGGTAGTGGACAGGGATTTATCTCCTACACCTCTGACCGATGACGTGTCAGTGCTGCTGCACCAGGATGTGTCTCTGACGGCGGATCAGTTGGTCTGCTTCAGAAGCTCGTCCACCTCTTCTCGAAGAACTTTCTCATGTTGTGTCCGGCGCGGCCGATGTCCGAGTTATCCTCGTTGAACTTCTCGCAGTTGTCGAACACCTGGTTGACGTCGATGATGAAGGTCTCCAAGTTCTGATACCTGAACAACAGAGCGACATTTCTTCCTCTGGTCTGTAAGGAGTAAATGATGTGTGATGAAATCAATCAGGACAGAAAGACACTTACTGACTGCTGACCAGTTTCTCACGGATGGTGGAGAAGTCCATGGGCTTTTTAATGACTTTCTTGTATCCCGGGACAGATTTGGGGTTGACGGGCGTGAGGAACGGCCAGGCGTCCTGATGACGTTCCAGTTCGGCCAATAGAATCCTGGAGAGAACAGAACACAAAGAATCGTTTAAAAGCGCTGAGAAACACAGGTTCCACATGAGAGAGAGAGAGACGGCACCTGCACAGGCCCAGGTCTCTGTTGTTATCTCTGGCTGTCTTTGCTCTCTTCACACAGGCGGGACTGTCGGGTTTGGTCACGGGTGGGGTGGACGTGTTCTTCTTGTTCTGGTTGGAGGTGTTGGCTGATTTCTTTGGGGTGCTGTTGTTGTTGCTGCTGCCGCTGGCGGCCGTCTCTTCTTCACACGCCTCCGTTTGTTTCTTGTTTTTCTTGTGGATTCTGTCGCCTTCTTTCCTCCACCGGCCGGTGCTGTACGGTTCTGCTGCTTCTTAGTTTTAGGTGACTGACCGCTTGCCTGAAATGATGATTCAATATAAAAAAACGGGAAAAAAAAGGAAAGATTACGGCTGCGGAAAACCTTAATACCCGGTTTCATAGACAAGGCTTAAGACTAGTCCCAGACTAAAATGAAAGTTGGAGCTGTCTTAACTGAAAATAAATTCTTTATTGTTTTCTCTCAAGATCCACACCAGTAATGTTTTTATCGAAGGCGTTTCATTAAAAGACTTAGTTTAGTTTAGTTTAGTTTTGCACAATGTAAAATGAGTTTAAAAAAAATGAAAACAGAAAGTACAACAATACTGTGCAGGGAGAGGCAAAAAACCCCAAATGGCTTATCTGAAGCCTCCACACAAGTAAACAAAATGAAGATAAAATTAAGCCTAATTACATAATATAATAATATCTAATTTAATTATCCTAATTTAACAAAGGCATACGTTTTGTCTGTGTAACCGGGCCTAAGAGAACACTCCAAATGTTCATTTTAAATCAACATTTCTAGATGTATTGTGGTTATTCCAGTCCAGTGTCTGTTATACAGTATAGAAACAAAATCAATGTGAAAGACTGACAGCGTGACAAGACACATGAAGAATCCAGGATATCACATGACTTCTCTAAATACATGTCGAAATATGACTGTTGTATTGCTTGAAGAGTGAATCTGAACTTGTTTCAGTGTTTGAAGTCTGAAAATACACAGCATCTTATCTGTCATTTTCACCCGTTTCTCTAGGTTTCCTTTTTTTGCAAATAAATGCAAACAGAAACAATATTTTGTGTGGGGTTTCACAGAACGAACAAAAACGATCATTTTACCTGAACACATACCTAGATATAGACCATTTTACGATCAGAAAAGAGTCTCTTGTATGTGTGCACAACGCATTATAACGCTACCTGTCAGGCTGTATCATTTAATGAGGTCGACACGTAATGTGTAAGCTATTGTGAACAAATCAATAACACTAATAATAATGATATATAATTACTATGAATAATAATTGCAGTTAAGACTGAAGAAATAAGCTGTGGTGATGGGATGTGGTTACCTTGGAGATGCAGGCAGGACAGTACCAGTCTCCCTCAGGGATGTTGGTGATTTTGGGTTTGTGGCAGTAGGTGTGACATCCTTTATCACAGCCGTCACACAGCAGAAGCAGATCTTCATTATCACCTTTTCTGCACATCTGACAGTACTGCAAACAAACAAAAACAACACCAGAGCTCAACAACTACATGTGCTGACACTTTTATACCTTAAGACATTATTGAATACGACTTTATTTGAATTACACATTATTTTCACTTCTTATGAAGGTCACATAAAAACAGAAAATGGAAACTTTTACGTTGCATTTATTTATTTGTCGCTAATTTAAATATCTACTGAAATTAATCCGTAATGCTATCAGTCATATTCATGTTTCATCGTGTGTGTTTAGGTCAATGAATCTCACACTTGTAATAGTTTAGTGAGGTCTAGAGAGAGAGAGAGAGTTTGTAACGTGTCCTTTTTCAAAGATACATGTCCCATGTTCATGCGTACAGGTGAATTACAGGAAGTGACCTGACTGACCACTTTCATGATGGATCTCTCCCAGGCGATGGATTTCTGCAGCTGCTGTAGACACATGGCCAACTGAGAAGAGCTGCGGACATCACTCATAGCTTTCCTCCAAACCTTCATCCCGGGAGCGATCTCCTCCTCTCCCCTGTACACACACAGAGAGGTCAGCCGACGGGTCTGACATCATCACAAGTCACACCCAAACACACATGAAGAGTGCAGTGCACCATGCATTCAGAACACATGAGAAAACATCAAGTTCTGGAGTTGTGAAAGAAGTTCACAGCCGGGAAACACAGTCGGCACACTGCCCATTAAAACCATGCAGCCAAAACAGAAGGGTGCAGGCGGGGGGAAACAAAAACCAAGCACAAGAAACCAAAACGGAAGCTGGAGCAGGGTGAGAGCGGATGAGCAGAGCGGCTCAGCCCCGGCCCGGCAGACAGAGGAGAGAGGGAGAGCATGAGGAGGAGGAGCAGAGACGAAGGCCGCCAGTCCGGATGACCTACCCTTCCCCTCCAGCGCTAGTGGATGCTGCAGGTGCGGGCACAGTGACCGTACCCACATTATCCAGTTTGATCTGGATGGTGGTCCCTAAGGGGCTCCGCAGGTACCTTCTCTCGATGTGCCGCTCCAGATCGGCCAGTCGCGTCACTGCGATGTCCAGCGGGTTGTCGGGGCGACGGATCAGGCCCTTCTCCGAGCATCGCTCCTCCTGGGACTCCGCCCCGGGGCGGGGCTTGGGGAGGGGCTTGTGCTCGTAATGGACCAGGTCTTCTCTCTCGGACTGCGGCTCCGGGTACGCCCAGCCCTAAAGCGAGGGATTGTGGGAGATGTTAACCTGCTCGCCGAGCGCGACCGATGAAAGCTGCCAAGCGTCTGCGTGCTCACCTTGACCTGCAGGCTGGCGGACGTCACCTTCCGCTCCAGTTCCTCCACCTGCTGCAGCAGAGCGATGTCCGTCTCCATGGCCTGCTCCTCCACGCACCAATCGCGCAGCGTCTCCACGGAAACCTGACCCTCGTCCAGCTCCGACACCTCCATGACTGCCACTGCCAAACAAAGCGCTCATGAGAACCTGCCCCTCCATGGTGTGTTTGAAAGAGTTCGTGCGTGGCCTCACCCTCTTTGTTCTTGTTGCAGGTTTGCGTGATGAGCTCCATGGATTTCTGCAGTTGTTTCTGGAGTCCTCTCTCTCGGATTCCTCGGCTGTGGAGAGCGTCCATGAGAGCTTTCAGCTCCTCCATGTCCGTCACCTTCCACCAGCCCAGCAGCATGTCTGAGGACAAACACCAAAACACATCAACAACACCGCATGGCTAGCTCTCGCCGGGTTAGATTTCTGCAGTTCACTCACCCTCGGGTATGGGCAGAGGTTCGGGGTGATCCTGGTTTTTGGGAAGGTCCAGCGCCGCAGGAGACGTCAGCTTCTCTCCGGTGGGAACGGGAGAGCCGCTTTTGCTGGTGGAGACGCTGGGGGCCGGGAGAGGGCTGGCGCTGCCCTCCGCCGACGGGTACATGTGCAGGGGGCTGCTGCACAGGGGCAGATTGGGGCCGATGACCCCGCCGGACCAACTGAACATGGATAAACCCATGAGAGATCCACCTGACTTCACCTGGAGGAACACGTGGAGAGGTAAGTACGGTCACGCTAGGCTACGTCAAACGGCCTATAACGGGTGAGCCCGAGCTTACCTGCATGCCGGCGGGCGAGGGGTTCAGAGGACTGATGGACGCTGACAGAGAGAGCAGCTGGTGGTGATGCGGAGAGGAGGTAGATGTCGGAGGAGGAGTTTTGGGCTGGCTGAGCGAGGTGTCGTCGCAGGGCGAGCGAGGCAGCAGGCTGAACCAGTGGCCGCTGCGCTCGCCGAGGACCCTGAGCAGTTGATCGTTGGGCAGGAGCTGCGCGTGCGGCTGCAGGATGTGCGCCGGGACGCTGAGCTGCAGAGGAGGAGGGACGGAGTGCTCCGGGTCCGGGCTGCCGCCTTCGGTCAGCTTGGAGGTAGTTGGAGAGCGAGCCGGAGATGATGCTGATGTGGTATCCGCGGCGACGCCCATGAGCCCTGCAGGTGTGTGAGGCAGTTCCTGGCAGGCGGGGCTCGTTGAGGGGCGGAGCTTAGGTGGCGTGGTCACGGCCTCTGTTCCCTGAAGTTCTTTGAGCGGGGAGAAGCGCATCTCTATATCCGTTTCCTGATGGGGATCCGCGGGTTTGTCCTCCTGTTTCACCTCCTCCTCCTTCACAGGTACCGCAGGTCTCTCCTCCTCCTCCTCCTCTTCCTCCTCCTCCTGCTGCTGATGTTGTGTTAACTCCTCCTGCGGCTCTTCTTTCACCTGCACGGCCTGAAAGTTCTTTAATCGTTCTCGCTCTTTCTCCAGCTCCTCCACACCTACAGAAGAGAGTCAACACAAACTGATGCAAGTACTGCTGATGTAAAGTATATGCCTACAAATGCTCCCGGAGTCCTCACCTTCTCCGCTCTCCATGGCCTCTATATAAACCCCCCCACACTGAGGCAGGACCCAGTATCTGCGGCGGTATCTGTCCTGACCGTATGACATGGACCGCAGAGCGTGAGACGACTCGAAGAGCTTCCGGCGGATCAGATTCTGCTGCTGTGCTCGCAGAAAAACACACACATGACTGAGAGAGAGAGAGAGAGAGAGAAGAGAGAGCGTCTTCATTCATGATGCGTTTCTTTACCTTTGACAGCTTCTCGATCTGTTTCTCCAGCTCTTCAACACTTGTGGCTGGATCTCCCTCGTCCTGACAACACACATAACATCAGTACAGATGTCCCCACGCAACTCACTGCCATGGCTGAAACCAACCGTTCTTACCTCATCACACGTCTCCACCTTCTTGCCCTTTTTGGTGTCTTCCTCCTCCTCATCATCCTCTTCGTCTGCAGCATCATCACTGTCCTCATCTTCATCGTCGTCCTCATCACTGTCCCCAGTCTTCCTCTTGCGCTTGTGACCGATCACAGAGGCGCCTGCAGCTTGAGGCTCCTCCCCCCCGGCGACGGCGTCACGTTTTCCGGTGCGTTTGGCGTAGATTGTTTTCATTCTGCTCAAACACACACGCGTGGCTTAGGTTAGTTTGTCTCGTTATGTTGAAACACGTATGTTGTATGTAAAGGAGATTCTCACTTCTTCAGTTTGGCCTCCACGATACACTCATCCTTCCTCAACACGTTCATGTGCTCCAGACTCTTGTCGATCTCACTGCGGACACACAAACACACATCACACGATGAACTCATTGATCGGTGGAACCGAGAGAATCCCAATGCAGTTTTATTTCTAGAAGAATATTGTGCCAATGCTGATCACTCAAAACATAATAGATATAAATATAGAAATAGCTGCGTTGTGAACACTGTTAGTACTAGTTCACTGTACACGTGACGGAATGTTGTTGTATTTTTTGTTACCTGATGACACTTTTACTGCAGGCCACCTCGTTGACCAGGAAGGCGAGGACAGATGCTTTCTGAGCCGGTGTGTGAGCCTGAAAAGATTTGGTCCTGAGACTCAGACTGAGATCAGTGAGATCTGTCTGAGCGCAGTGAGCCTCCATATACTGCTGAAGAACCTCAGACACGTTATCTCGGTTTAAACCCACATTAGTCAAGTGGTCACCCAAGATCGACTTCGCCTGAGACAAGACAGAGACACACACCTCATTTACACACTACAAAGGTCTTTATTCGTGTTCATCATTTGTATTTTTTATATGAGTCTGGAAACCAAGGGAGGTAAAACAGTGATATCGGGAGCTTGATTTTTGTGGTCCAGACTGGCTCATGTCATGTCCTACCCTGTGTCCTGGAGGTAACCCCGGATCAGACACAGCAGACGAGAGCAGTCGAACCAGCAGGTCCTGCACTTGACCCATGCTGTTGCCCAGGTTGAGCAGTCCCTCCTGCAGGACACCCAGCGTGGGCACCTCAGACACCTCCATCCCCAAAACCTTCCCGAAGCTCCGCAGGAACTGCACCAACATCAGACAGTCTGCAAACACACTGCCGGGCAGCACCAGACCGTGAAGACGAGGAACCTCAGGAAGAGCCTGTCGACACGCACACAGGCACACACACCACACACACCACACACACACACCACACCACACACACACACACAACACACACACCACGCTCACACAACACACACACACACACCACACCACACACACACACACACAACACACACACCACACACACACACACACCTCCACTCACTCACCACACACGCACACACACACACGCACACACACACACACACAACACACGCACACACACACACACACACCGCACACGCAACACACACACACACAACACACGCACACACACACACACACACACACACACCACACACACCAACACACACACACGACCACACAACCACACACACCACACACACACACACACACAGAGAGAGAGACAAACAGTTTGTTTAAAACAAAACGAAACAAACCACTAGATGGCAGTGTTTACAAACATTTGAAATGATATAAAAATAAAGCTAAATATTACTTGAAAACTTCAACTAAAATGTAAACGAGAAATAATCATTATTTATATATAATTAATAACAGCAATACATAAAATAAAACAGAAACAATCAAACATAAATATTCAGTCTAAAAATAAATGAATAAATAACAAAATGACAAATCTACATAATAAAATTGGTAAAGAATTGAATTAACATGAACATTTGAAAATATAAAAATGTGATTCAATAAAACTGAAAACAAAAGAAGTAAATCTCACTCTCACTGAGCGTCTTTGAGTCTCTTTCAGTTAATGACGAATGAAATGTATTAATTGAAGTTTTATGAGGCATTAAAGACATTAAAGGTTTCTGAAGGATTGTTAAAGGAGCAGTTCACCGTTCCAGCTGAAAGAACAAAGCAGTTTGACATTTTCTGTCTATGTGTCACACAATGAAGGAAGTCATATGGTTCTGGATGAAGACGAGTAGATGATTTGGGAGAATGATCGCTTTAAACCGTTGGTCTGAGGTCTTGTTACCTTGTGATCTGTCAGACACATGTCCTCGTTGGGTTTCTTCATCTCTCGGATCATCTCCAGCTCCAGCCTCCGGAGCTCCATCTTTCTCTCCTTGTTGAGTCGTTTCTCATCTCTCTTCTCTTGCCTGAGGCGTTCGCGGTCCTGCGGGGGGCAGAAGAGAGACTTCACTAACCCACCGGACTGACGGCGGAGTATTAACACAACACCAGCATCAAGAGCGTTTCACATCACACTACGATGTTCTACAAGAACACTTTGGGGGTTTTTGTGTGTGGCGTTCAGGGTACTTTATTCAAATGATTTGTTCCGAGACATTGGGAGAGTGAAGAAGCCTTGAGACGCAGAGGGAAGGACGGTCTTCCTTTATTTATTTATTTCGTTTTGCTCACCTCAGCTTTTTTCCGCGCCTCCACCGCTTTCATTAGCATAACGTGCTGTCTTCTCCTCTCCCTCTCCTGAAGAGACAAAACCATTCCATCGTTCAGCTCGGGACAGCACACAACACACCAAACCAAATGTAAAAGCCAGAGACGGGCGATAAACTGATCAGCGTGGTTTAGCACAGAGACACAGAGAGAGAGAGAGAGAGAGAGAGTGTGTGTGTGTGTGTGTGTGTGTGTGTGAACGGACACATTGCGATGGCCGGGATGAGACAGCCATGTACACGTGTGTTACGGCTTTATCAGAAGACAGGAGAAAAGAAAAGGCAGAGATGTGATGGGCAGGTGAGAGGAGGAAAGCTGTCTTCAGTTAGATTAGCACAGCTACTGTTACAAGCTCTTAGCATGAGAAAATCTCCCTGTACTTCAGTCTTCTGTCCACACACAGTCTCATTCACTAACTCTGTTCATGTGGGGAAAAACCCGTGTCAAGGCGATGCAGACAAGCCAAATAATCTGCATTTCTCACAAGTTTGCAAATGGAGGAATATAAACTACACGTATGCAAAACTATCAGACGTCAGAAAACCCAACTAGAACTAGAATCTCTACACGAAAACTACAGCGCTGAGAATTAATCAGCCTTAACATGTGAGGAAAATGTGTTTTATTATCAACGAATGACTCAAATCTAAAATGTTCAAGATGTGGGAATATAAGAAACAGACTGTCGCCAATTAAAACATTTACACTGAAGAAATGACACATTTAGTAAAAATATCTAAAACTTGAATATGACAAAATACAATCACTTGACGAGAAGTGACGTAAAATATTTAGTCTTGTTTTCTGAAAAATAATAGAAGAATGAAGTAAGTTAAAATCTGCCCATGGGGTGAGAAAAATAAGCTTGATTTATGTTTGAGCTTTTTCTCAAGTACCTGATTCAAGTTTCTTTTTCTCACACAATTGGCACATTTTTTGTCTTGTTTTTACCATAAACTTACCAAAAATTCTTCTATTTTTCTCCTTCAAAAGAGAGTAAATATCTATTTTCAAGAAAGTGCATCTTGATTTGAGAATGTTTAGATGTTTGTACTACAAAACAAGACATAAACAATTAGTAAGCATGTCATTTTCTGCAGTGTACATGAATAAAATAGAACATTTTGAGTTGTGGTCTATTTAAAAAACCTATGAATAGACATAAAAAACTAAATGTGTGCAAACCTTCTCTGCTGAGAGCGGTGAGAACACTTGAACTCTTATTAGTGAATGAGACCCACTGTTCCTACAACATTAAAGTCAACATGAAATGAACTCAAGCTTTTTTTGACTTTAAGGCACATTCATGCGAGTCTTGCGTTATTTAGACATCAGCAGGGCATCACGCAGGATAACGTTTGCTTTCATGAACAATAAAACGTTTCATGTTGACTTTAAGGACTTTAAATCTTCATATCTGAATCACAGATGACATGAAATGTACGACAGAGAGAAGCTCAAGTGTCCTTGGCTTCTCTCATCGGTCAGGCACTATGACCTTTGACCTGCACTGATGACCTCACAGGGCGGTACAATCAGCGCAGTGCAAATGCAACATGTGGACAAACACTCTGCCACATCACACACACACACACACATGTACATTCACAACAATATTCACTGGGTCGACACGTGGAATGAGGGTGTGTGGCACGTTCCACCAATGAGAGTGTGTATTCAACAGGCCTCACAAACACACACACACACACATACACAAACACAGCCACAGGCCCGCTGCATCAAAGCCGGTTCTCTCATTGACACACACACACACACACAGCGGATGTAGGCGATGCAGTTTGTCTTTTGGTTCTCGGTTTTTGCTTTACAAGCCATGCAGAAGGAAAATGTAGTTTTGACAGCAGCCAGCGCTACATTTCAACATGTGCCGCTATGACATCAGATCACAACCAGGAGTCACGATGCGAGTGTTAGATGTACAGAAGATGAAACATACCCATACCATATCTAGTCTATGCCTCTCCATCTCCTGAGAGAGAGAGGTGGCAAAGTATTATGAGACAGAAAAAAAATGAATAAATAAATCACAGCGTCATTTCAAAGAAGAAATCCAAATCAAACTTCAGCCTTGAACCCCAAAGAGACAGAAGAGCCCCGTACCAGAAGCATGAGATTACCCCGAGAGAAACAAGACACAACCCATTCACAAAACCTGTCAACAACATGTCCACATCACATTTACATGACCCCGCCCCCAACATTCAACCAACAAATACTATTCAATCGATATTACATGAAGAAAATCAAGTATTACTTTTAGTTTTTGCACTGTGACATTAATTCATTTACGTTTAGTCGTTCTTTACAAATAATAGTCTAATAGTAAAAAACATTTCTTTTACTATTACACTATTTTTGGGGGTTTGATTTTCTTTTTCAGTCGTGACTCTCATTACTGTAATAATTTACTGCATTAGAATGAAAATACGGCATTGTTTTAATACTTTAAATTAGTACAAAAATACCCCTACAATGTACAAAGTGAATTGAATATACTCGCTAGATAATGTCAAATGGAAATCTTATTTTAGACATTGCAAATGTGATCTGGACGTTTTCTTCACAGGTTTCATGAGATTCTCCCTCTGGTGTGTGTACAGACTGTGCTTTCAGGACTTGTTTTTACTCATAATGCACAATAAACACTTCTTAACACTGTATAAACACTACTGTAAACACTACACATGTCTGAAAACATCACAATGAAGGGTATAAAGGGTCATTATGACACACACCTGGTGTTTGAGAATAACCGCCTGTTGACGTCTCATTTCTTTCTCCTAAAAACACACAAAACACCAAGAATGATTTAACCATCGTGACATCGCACAAGTGTACAAGCAAAAGCGTTTGTGCGTGTGTGTCTGAGACGCATCATGTCATTCATTCAAACACATTGTTTTAATATTTTTTTATTAATTATTTTAAAACAAAAATATAATTGTGGAAAATACTAGGTTCTTTGATTAAAAATGAATAGAATATAGTTTAATTTTGTGTCCTGTAACATGAGGCCTTTAAGATATGTGGTTTTATGTTGTTTGTATGGTGTTTTTCTCAATTTTATTATTTTAATTTTTCTGTTTCCTTTCCTTTTTTTGATGATTGAAATGATTTGAATGCTGTTTGTTATAATTTATGAAGTTAACATATTTCCCAAAAATTGACAGAATATAATTTAATAAAGGGATTCATTACAGAATAATAAAGAAATGTTGCATTTGATTTATTTCATAGTTTTGATGGGTTTACTTTTATACCAACTAATAGTCTTACGACCCAAAGCTTTGATTGACAGTTTGTCATTGTGTTATTTATCTTTTAAATGAAGAGATTTATATGTGAAATGGTTTTGTTTTGTGAAATCTCATAAGATTCATGTGGCTGTTTATGTTTGTTTCTGTGTCCTGAATCAACTCTACACTTAACCTTGATACTTACACACACAGAATGAGATTTACCATCAGTCAATATTCTCACAAGAGAAGATCTCTACATATTCACCGGACGCGTCGCGGCGCAACAGAAGACATCAGAACCCATTATAATGATGGATTTATCCACACGGATGCGGTGCAGAGCGTTCGGTGTAAAGTTTACATTTGAAAACAGCTCTTCTGAAAGCACTGGAATATAATCTCAAATCTATCAAAAATCGACTACAAATATAAATATTCATGTTAATTTGATCAAGTTGCGGCAGGTCGTACGTGAGAAGATGTGGAGAGCGTGTCATACAGTGAGAGTCCAGATGTCAGACTCATTTCCTCTCACAGACATCAGTCAAACGCAGCAGACGCTCTTGTTATACACGAGGAATGTTAATGGTTTGCCGGGTCGGGGGGGGTGTGGTGTTTCCACGGTGACTGTTGGTAACGCATAAAATAGGTGCAGCGTCTCCTCTCGCTCCAAAACTGACCTTTATTCTCTTCTCCGCCTCTAACATTTTGGCATTGGCAGCCTCTTCTCTTTTTTTCCGCTTTGCCTGCCAACACAAAACAGGTCCGGGGTCAGAGCCGTGCCGCCGCTACGGGTATAAACCTAAATTAAACATGCTAAACCAACATCTGCTTTATTTATAACCCCGCTAACACACAGCACAAACACACACACACACACACACAGGAAAGTCCTTCTGTCTCTCACGGTTTGACATTTTGAGTTTTTTTGTGTCAGAACTATTCAATATTCCTCTCTGGTCCTGACAAGAGCAATATGAAAGCAAAGGCGAATTAGCCGTAAATTTAAATACGTAATTACAAACAGCAAGAAATCCTGTTCAGAGTGACTTGCCAAGCGTGTCGGCTCCAATTTGATTTTGGCCGGCTAAAACACTTGTGAAGCTTCTGTAATTGGCTGCGTAAAGTAAACAGTGTCTTCCTACCGCTACTTATGCAAGAACTGCCATTGTGTGATGAAAAAAACATCTTTTATGCTAATTTACCTCTGCTTTGAGACACGGGAGGCGGCGGATTTAATATTCAACGACTGTCGGCCAGACCAATTTAGCATTAGTCTCCAGAAACATTATGCAGGATTCAAATGTTAGCGAGTGATTCTGCCGTCTCCATGTTAAACAGCGGCGGCGTGTATTTTAAGAACTTATTTGGTCCGCAGTCTCTCAGTACCTCCAGAATCTGCTGCGCGCGGACTTCCTTCTCCATGCGGATTTGCTGAATGCGCTTTATCTTTTCCTGGTGAGAGAGAAGAGAAACGTCTGGTAATTAAAAGTGCTGCTGCGCATTTTAAGAAGTGAAGCGGAGGACGGGATGTGACTGACCTGCTGCTTGAAAATCTTCATCTGCTCCTTATGTTTCCGTCTCTCTTCTGCGGCCATGATGGCTGTGAGAGACATGAAGATGATGAGTGACATGTGTACTGTGTGTGAGATCCGTGGGGTCTTTGTGAGAGTGGGGGGGTACCTTGTTGTTTGCGGGCCTCTTTGGCCGCCCGCGCGAGCGCCTGTTTCTCCAGTTTCCTCATCAGTTTCATCTGAGCGGCCTGTCGGGCGATTTCTGCCACGAAGAAGCACAAACACAGCTGTCAATGGTGAACTTTCCTTATGAAGAATCATATTGGTCTACGAGAAGTGTGCACTGTACCCTGAGCCTCAAGTTTGCGCAGTAGTTTGGCCTCGGAGGGGTTTGGGAAGTCGCTCTCGCCCAGATTCGGGGGGCGGCCCTTTCGGCGCCGACTGCCCGAGAACTCACCGCCGCCCCTCTGCTGCCGCTCTGAGCCGGGGGGACGGACCCGTCTCCCCTCCATAGCCAGAATGTGAGGGATGACCTCTTCATCTTTCAGAAGAGACCACTGCAGACCCTGAGGGGCAGAAGCGGGTCAGAAAACGCAGACACGCATCACTCATGTGTGTAACTGTAAATGATCAATCAGAAGCGCTATTCAATCATTCCAGATCACTGGCAGATGTGAAGTAAGTCCAAACACAAGACAGACAAAACATGAAGCATCACCCTGTGGAAACAATGAGGGCCGATTATTTCACCCAACTCCCTGCAGTTATAAAGGGGAAATGCAGACTATTCAATCAAATTCCCTCTCCTGTTCAAGATGAAAGAGAGACCCGGAGAGAGCGACAGAACCAGACAGAGAGAAAAAAACTGAATGCAAAGAATAAAAATAAATAAATAAAGAGGAGATGAAAGGCATTCACCTGGGGTCCTTCTCTCGCTTCATAGAAGTCACCGACCCTTACTTTTGCACTGAAGCTAAAATTATCGCGTGTGATGTCAGTTATTCCGTATCTGGACAGATACTACAGAAGAGAGAATATAGTGACATTAGCACTAGGAAGTTGTCATAACAGTGCACAGCTAGTGAAGGAAAACTGCTGATCTTACATCAGTAACGGCTAATGGCACACTGACAGAGGAGGAGGAGGAGGAGGAGGAGGAAGAGGGGGGGGGGAGGAGGGGGGGGAGGAGGCCAAAAGCATCGTAACCTTAAGTTGATCTTAGAACCATTGTCACCAGTGGAGTTACGATCAACGTAGGCGTATGATGCTTTTGGGAAACGCAGCCAAGAGCGTTTGAGGGGGGGTCACACGAGAGTTGGGGGTCGAAGGTTACCTTTACGACATCAGGGTACTGCCGCAGACGCTTGCCGCACGGGGCGTAATAGGCGACATCTCCCTGCAGTCGCCCGGCCACCGTCTTCACCCGCGTCTCGCGCTGCCAGCTACGACAAAAAAAATCCTTATTTTGATTTCACGATTGATTGATGTACGCATGGACGGTTCATCACACCAATAAAAAGTCAATTCTTCAACAAAATAACCATTTGTTTAGAAAATAAGTCTGCTGCTTGAATTTGTTTATTTTCTTCTGAATATTGTGATACTATTGTTATAATTAACACAATATTGCTTATCGTATCAAATCCTGAGCCGAGTGCAGTGTTGTGTCTATTAATGTCAATAATCAGAAAGTGTGGTGATGTAGTGTGTTGTGTGCTGAATAGAGCGGGTACAGCGTTTACTCGTGTGTGGTGTTAATGAGATGTTTATAGTGTGATGTGAACACAATGATGTGTAGTTACAGGCGTTGAGTCATGTTTAAACCTACCCCATTTCCAGAGGAACCCGTAAATCATCTTCATTCATCACCCGCTTCCTCTTGCCTGAGCCTGAACAACACAACAATACACCAGAGAGAAAATGACACACAAACAAACAATAACAACGCACACAGTATTACACACAGACAAATAGTGTCATACCTGAATGTTTTATTTCCCTAAACTAGATGTGTCTGTATTAAACTACACATCACAACAACGGTTGCCAAGGTACTGTTACTGTTGCTAAGTGTGGTCCAAGTGGAAGAGTCTTAATGTCTGCTTTATATTTGATTGACAGACGTGACTCAGATTCTGCATCCAATGCCTGTCGATGGAATGTGTACAACTCACAAATCCTCAAATACCACCAAATAACATACTGTACACACTTCTGTACTAAAGCTGAACTGAATCAGGTGTAAAGACTATATTGTTTATTTGTAACCCAAAGAAGTTACCCATTTGCTAAGTGTGAGCATTAGTAATATTGATTCATGCTTCAGCAAACACCTCTCAAGGCATCATCTCCCCACAACAAACCAGCAGGTAACGTGATCAGACAGAATAACAATCATTCCCATCACATCTCTCCTTCAGATAACCGTCTGCAAACTGAAACTTCTCCAAAAACACCTCATTACACTTCACAGATTCCACACGCTTCACACCAGACACGCTCCGACTTCATTAAAATAAAACATTTCATTCCATCGCGGTGAGAGATGCTGAACGGCGTCCAAGAGCCGATCTGTGGCGTGTTTGCTGGATTCGTGAGTGTTTTGTATAACAAATGTCTCTGTTAGCTTTAGAAGGAAATAACAGATGAAGCCAGCCACCACACACACACACGCACGCAGGTGACTCCATGTGTCCGAGCTAAAGCCGGTGTATTCCAAACACACCGGACATCAGTAATACAAACACTTGATTATTAATTCTGTTTTGTGTGTTTTTTAATACAGACCGGACCAGACTCGGGTCTGAGGATGCCAGCCAGCATCATTTATCCTTCTAAAAATATCCACTCATCATCTGCTGTCACACACACACACACATAGATTTATATCAGTCTTATGATATCCCCGAACCCAACACCTAAACCTAACAATCACACAAACCGTTTTGCTTTTTTTTATTTTCGAATATCCTTCTGTATGACCTATACGTGGTTTTCCCTCAGACGGACACCAGTGCACACACAGATGTGTGGTTCTCATGGTTTGTGACGGGTGCGGTGTGATGTCATCAGACGAGGTTACCTGGAGAGGTGCCCACAGAGTAGGATGAGGAAGGAGAGCTGTGATAGGTCAAGGCACCGGAGCTGCTCACGATGGTGGGCGTGGCCACACTGGAAGGCTTAATGACTTGAAGGTTGAGTGGCAGACAGTCAGACAGACTGTGATTGGTGGATGAGTTGAGATGAGGGAGCTTCTGAGGAGTCGTCTCTCCGTCTGCGTTCGTCTCGGCCAATGAACCCTTGCGTTTCTTCTTGCCACCTTCAGATCCGTTCAGCTCGCTGTCCGAGTTACTGTCGGATTCTGAGAAAGACAGAGAAAACGCCGTGATTCCTGGAAAACTGTTTAATGTTGACCCTTGACACTAGAAACCATATTTACATCCAAATACTGAACTGATGAGGATCAAGTGAAAACGGCTTCTGTCATTTAGATTCAATGGAAAGTGCTGCTTTTAATCATTCATATTTGAATTATGTCATTAAATAAACCTAAAATGACAATGTTACTTGACAAAAGTTAGATACGTTGCCTCGAGGCATAAAAATGACTTGCTTAACAGTGATGTGAAAAAAAGGACATGACAATATTATGAGAACTAAAAACGAAACCACAAAACAAGCACCTGAGAGACTATCGTCTGAATCCTCTTCGTCGTCATCTTCCTCATCCTCCACATCATCATCCTCATCATCTTCGTCCTCAGCGGAGTCGTCGGACTCTTTGCTGCTGGGCAGCTCTTGTTCGGCTCCGCTGTGATGAAACAGATCCACCAGAGACTGCACCAGGTGTTTCTGGGACAGACCCCTCCAGGCCTCTAGCGCTTTGGGGGTCTCTTGCTCTTGCGTGGTTCGCGGGCGTGGTTGGGCGTGGCGCCGGCGGGGCTCTTGCGTCCCCCCGTGCTGAGGTTAACGGGCAGATCCGAGCGAGGTTTGGTGGTGAGGGCCAGAGGAGCGTCCTGCGTGCTCTGAATGACGCCGTTGGCCTGAGCGAGAGCCAGCAGACTGTGAGGAAACGACAGAGAGGAGGAGGACACGGCCGACGCCGACGGGGGTTTGGTCCTGCCTGAGGCTTCAGAGCTGTGTTTGACAGAGAGAACGGAGGAGGACGGCTGTGATGAAGACGAGGATGATAGCACTCCTGTCCTCTTGTTTATCTTAAACTGCTGTTTCTTCAACGGGAGAGGAAAGGTCTGGTCCTGAGACGGGAAAGACTGTACGAGAGAAACAAAGAAAGTCAATATCACGTCCTGATGCTGTTTTCATAACATTATATGATTATATCACTTTATTCTGCGACTGAAATGTATATTTTGCTTTTGTAAATCTTTGTTTAAACTAAACTCTATTTCTGTGTTTATATATTTACATGTATTATAAACCACTTTTAGTTGCACTACATACATCACACTTTATTTTATTATTATAATTGTTATCTTTCTTTTCGTTTGTCTACATACTTGCAGTATTTGTACGCAGCCCCGCTTCAAATGCTTTGACAATATGAATGTACATTTTGTCATGCCAATAAAGCACACTTACATTGAAAATTGAGAGAGAGAGAGAGAGAGAGAGAGAGAGAGAGAGAGAGATATGTGGTGGATGGTTGCCAGGGCATTGTCTGGTGGTTGCTAGGGTGCTCTGGATGTTTGCAGCGCTATGATATTCTGGCCTTGAATGTGAATCTCTGGGATTTTCCCAAAGCATGTGAAGGGTGAAGATTATTTAGATCAACAAATGTTTTATGTCTGTGGTGTAAACAGTGCAGCACACGTTATTATTTAAAGTTAGTGATTTGAAATAGTAATACAAGCCTGCACGAAACTGCATTATAACACCATAATAATAAAAAAACCCTCGAGTTAATTATAAAAAAGAAAGAGTCATCTTTAAGCAACGGCAGGAGAGGTAGACTCTTAAAGAGAAACACAGCGATGCCACAGAAGAACCTTTTTAGTTTCCACAAAGAATCAGTCAGTCAAAGGTTCTTTAAAGATCCATCTCTTTCTTATCTTTATAATCTTTTTTCACCACAAAATACAGAAAGATTCTTCTGGTTCTTTATGGGACCATTGAGACAAAAAAGGTTCTTCTATGGCATCTTGAAGCAGCTTCATTTGTGAAGACACAAAGACATGTTTCTTAGTGAAATCTTTATAAAGTGATGCACACTAAAGTCTCACAGAAGTACTGATGAGAAGAGAAGAAAAGAGAGCCGTTCTTTCTCTCCTTCAACACACAGGTGATCTCTCTCTCCTCACACTCTGACCTTTACCACCCCAAGAGACACATCCAGAATGCCAACAGCACCCTAGAAACCATCCTCCCAAACGGCCCCAAAGACACGGACACAAACTGCCCAGACGGATCTCTGAACGAATGAAAACGTGGACACCGGCCTCGAGGGCAGACAGGACGACAGCGACGGGCCGGCCCTCACCTGGTTCAGTCTGTAGTCGCTGACGTGGCCCAGAGAACTTTCCAGAATCTTCCTGCTGGTGAGAGCGTCCAGTGCCGGACCCCGAGGATTATGAGAGGAAGCTTGAGATTGTGCCTTGAGGGAGGGGGTGAGAGGAGGCGGTTTGGGGGAGGAGGAAAGAGGGAGGGGTT